>JAPMUY010003449.1:0-266418 GCA_026901105.3 Galaxias olidus
AAAGTTCTAATATTCTAATTGCTTTATAGTTGCATCAAAAAAACATGGGTGTGTTGAGTCTTTCAAACTAGACTGCATTGTTCTACAGGAAAAAGGTCAGGCCTTTTGTGCCTAGCCCTCTTTGCACTACTCAAAGAAAACCTACATAAAATGGCCCAGTAGACAGTAGAGTAGGCTCTTTAGAATGTACATTGATGTCTGTTGAGAAAGTGAAATGAATACATTAGTAAAAACATAAAATATTGCTTTCTAATTGTCTTTTTTGGCAAAGAAAAGAAAATCTGTTGCTGATGGAATGCATTTAAATAAGCCTTTCAGAAGTAAATTTCCATTCAGCCAATCACAACACGTCAATTAAGTGTAGGCTTTCATTCAATACCGTTTTCATTGATTATGGGACACCAGAGTTTGTAAATAAATACTATGAAATATACTTTAACTAGAAAATGCATTTCCCTGAGCAAATGCGATGTGATTGCGTTTCCACCATCAGAAACCAGGCAGTGCGGGTGGCCAGCCCCCTAAAATAACTGCTGCAGCACTACCACGTCCTCATGTGTTGGTGGACAGCGCTGAACTGAACACAAATGTAAACGCCCACTTGGGGCCAGTTGCAACATCTGACTTCTTCCATTCATAAATATTGTGAACAATATGTCATATGTAGTCATCTTTAATTTGTATGGGTAATTAGAAGACAGATATAAGTTCAATATGTTTGGCTGGTCTATGTCAATTAGGCTCAGAGTAACAGAGAAATGCAAAAATTGCTGCAACAGTCCCAGTGTCCCCTACGTTCTTGTGTTAGCTCAATCTCGCGTTAAGGCTTCTGAGTGGCATATCACACATGTACAGCGCTGCAGACATAAAATAAGCAGCAGTCTATTATCTTGAGTGTTATTGTTTGTTCAATACTCATTATTTTACCATTAAAATGCATTTTAAATAATCTTAGTGACTGTGCTGCCACCTGTTTAAATAGCCTACACGTATCAGACAGTCTGTTCATTCTGACAATACTTTGTCGTGTTGGATTCCGCTATTTCAATAGCGCTATGGTGACAAATAAAGGAGTTCGTTTTGCAGCAAGCAATTATTTATGGTGCCTTTAAGGGGATAATAGTTAGCTAAGCACACTTCAGCTAGATAACGTCCACTTGGACAAATAGAATTCACATGCAGTAAGCAGCAGTATAAACACAGCACAATGAAATCCTTGTTGATGGTACTCCCACTAGGTCTGGCTAAGCATGGTATAGCGTGAGAAGTCCTAACCTAATGATCTTTTGCGGTATTATCAGTGAGCTATCATTTATGGGGCCTTGAAAAACGAAAAAACTTATGGAATCACTTGATACATGTTAACAGCCAGCCACTATCCAATTGAAGTCACCACAATTCTTTTTAACGTTAAACAAATACAACCTAACTCACATTCAGTGTACAGTGTCTTACAATTAGCCCAAGTGCAGGTGAATAACCTTCCTTGATGTAGAGCTATGGAGAGCTCCATCGTAGACTAACTCGGCGACGTAAACAGCTTTATGAAGAACTTATTCTGTCAACTCTTTCTCTCACTTTGTGCTCGTCATTGTGGTAATTTGTTATGCAAGTCTCTAGTCAAACGCCTTTGCACGAAGTTAGGAAGTCTCCGTAACCTTCGAGATACTGCAGCTAAATACACCATGCAAATTATTCATACCGTGGCCATACCAAGACTAATCGCATTGTGTGGCTAGTTAGTTTCTATGGCAAACTATAATCTACAAGCATTTACTGTATGTCATTATTATTAGGATATCTTGAAATGCATTATCTCACAAACGTATACATACTATGCTAATTATAATTATATAATACTAAGCCTTGAGGGGACCTGCAATGAAGGACCAAGATGAATCTTATACCCTTGTGTGTACTGCCGTCTAGTGACCGCAATAAAATGTTAGTTAACACGTGCATACAAGCTAGATAATTAATTTCCTCTGGTAAAAACATAAGTAGCCTACCTCAGTTTTATTGTGGTAGATTGTGGGACATCCAAGATGTAAAACAATTTGTTAGAAGAGAGTACCATAATTAGGCTACTGCATGCGTTCCGTACAAGTAGCGTAGGTTTATCTAAATGTCTACACAGCTTACCTAATACCAATCCAAAACGCAAGTTCTTTAATTACGTCGTGATTATAATAGTGTTGCCTTGCTAATTATTATCTTAGCATGAAGAAAATGGAACTGTGAAACTTTGGCTAATAAGGGGCTGTAATAATCATTTGTAAAATGGTCACGTTCACAATGAAAGACGGTCTCATCAGTACTAGTTCCGTTTGTATGGTTTAACGAGCATGCTAGCTAACGTCCATGGATATAGCATCATCGTCATCATCATCTTCATCCGCTTTGTCCGGGGTCGGGTCGCGGAGGTAGCAGTTCCAACAGGGCATCCCAAACTTTCCTTTCCCGGGCCACATTAACCAGCTCTGACTGGGGGATTCCAAGGAGTTCCCAGGCCAGGAGATATAATCCCTCCACCTGGTCCTAGGTCTGCCCCGAGGCCTCCGCCCAGCATAGCTCCATATCCAAATTGTGATTGTTAACAGTTCACTAAATCAAAACCAAAAAAATTTATTTAACAGCAGCATTGCATTGTACGGAACTCTTGATAGGTGTTCTTCATTTGGACATTAAGATGTATGTTTTGCAGCATTCCAGAAAGCTATCATAAACCAGTTTAATTTGATTGAGACTAGGCCACTTACTGCTACAGCGTACTCGTAGTAAATCCAATCCCGTTGAAAGTAATCCATTTACAATTCCTGCTGTTAAGTGCAACGCCTGTGGTAAATGAAGTGCAGTCCCGTTGCTAGTACTAGTATGATGTGCACAGGTTTTCCATACCCAGTAATTTCAATCACATAATAACCAAGACAGTCGGTACAAATGTAACAACATGCAAATGCATAACATCAACGCTAGATGGCGGCATATGACCGTGAAATCTCTCCCAGTCAAAACCGACAATCACTCTCCCAGTCAAAACCATCTCCCTATTCATTTCAATGGGGCCAAAAACCGATAAAAAATAATAATAAAAAATATAACACGTGACCCGATCACTTAGCTGTATGCAATCGCAATGGACTGCAATACCCAAAACATGTGGGCACTGGAATGGAATCGATTGGATCAAAACTGCGGGCGTTGATAAGGCGCAAAAAGCAGGCCTAATAATAATAATAATAATATGACTTTCCGGTAACAGTATGTGATTGCGTGACGCAATCACATAATAAAGCCAAGCTGTGTTAGCAACAAAATAGTTTGTTATCTAAGCACGTTCTGTCGGCCTAAAGCCATGGCAAAAGAGTTGTGCGACTAGCTTTCTAACTTTAGTTAGGACAAACAGGACATGTTATCTTAAAACGACAGCAAGTGACTAAAACAGTGTCACTGCATGAGCATTCCATTTGGATTATTTTTTTTTTCACCAAACAAGTGTAAAAGATTGGACGGAAGCCAAGCCGATATTACAACTTGGAGAAGCTTGTTTTGTTTTTTAATTTAGCCACAGGTTAGATAATATTAATTATAATACTAAATATAACTGCAAGTCGTGATGTGGTGGCCAGCATTGAAAAAAGGAACAACAGATAAAAAGAACAGTAGGGGGAATAATCGAAGAAATTAGCATTAGAAAGACATACATATGGTTGGAATGCTCATAGAATTCTCAGCAGGTTGCCCACTCGCTAAACTACACCACCTTCAATATCCTACGGATGATGTGCTCTAAGCTTATTCACAGACACACCATACACAGTCACGGTGTCACATCTGCAAATGTCAACAAAAGTACTGTCTTCCATGCGCAGTGATGACCCCCAGCTCCAAAATAAATGTGGTAATCCAGCTAAGAACAAATCTAAGAACGTATAAACCTCTCCTTGTCTACTGACAAATTTGGTGTTCCAAGTCATGCTGCTTGTCACATCTGCTTTGCAATGTTGTTTTGACACCTTGTCACATAATCGTTATAATAGGCTACAGATTTACACAGTGACATCGCCACTCGTATTTCATGCAACAAAAGTCTCGTTGCAGCTGCTTGCTACTTCTTTATGAATCTTTTGGTAACAGCAACCATAGATTCAAATCTGTTTGTTTGAAGGAAGTTACTCAATTATGCTGAAGACGTTCTCAGTCATGGTTGCAAGATGATTATCTCCCATTGCCACTTGAGGGCGGATCCGACACTGTCCACTGCTGTGTGGGGAGAGTATCAGGTAACAAATGAAACTACTAGTGGCGTTAAAACAAATTTGCATTAACGTGCTAATACCCAGACAACACACGTGGGGCCCTAATGTGTTGCACCTGGGCTGATATGTGGAGCCCATGTGGGATACCCAACTGGGACCCAGCTCTTTTGTCCGCAGTGGAGGCCCCACATGGATTAGCCCGGATGGGTTGATGAAGGGCCCTTGATGGGCTCCATACAGTACCCAAATGGGTAACCCCAGTTTCTCCCACTTGGGGCCTACATGGGTCTGCCCACATGGGTTGATGGTAGGACCCAGCTAGGTCTTATCTAGTACTCTTATGGGCCACAGCAGGTATATATATGGGCTACCATTTTTGTTTGCTTGGGTTACCTTATTTTACAGTAAACCCTAAAATACATTAATACTTTTAACCAACTAAAAGGGTCTAAGTACTCTAAAATGTAAGGCGCTCACAAGACCATAATATGCAAATCTAAAGTTGAACTGTTCTTCCTTTTTTGAAAACTTTAAAATTAAGTATAAAATTAAAAAATGCAGTGCAGCTCCTCCATCCTCACTCCCCCAACAGCCTTGAAAAGAGGAAATACATTTAAATTCCAATTAGGTTCACTCCTTTTTTGTGCTTTCTTTACAGTTAAATCAACTATATAAACGGTGTCTAACAATGAAGGTAAATCTCACTCATGCTATTTATTTGTATATTATTTAAGAATTGTCTTTTATGCTTTGTCACGCCAACTCTGTGAGAGCCAGCTAGCGATTAGCTAACTACTTAAACTTAAATGTCTAACCAAATCATTCATTGTGATGGCAAATATATCTTTTAGGTTGCTGTGACCTGTTTTAGCCAATTTAGGCAACCTGTTCCAACCATGAGATGTTAATTAGGAATGCAGCTGCTTGAAGCTAGTCTTATCTCTAGTTCTTCCCTCAGTGGCAAAAACAACTTTATCTCACAGATGTGCTCCTGCTCATTTCACAGGCTTTGAACGGTGTGCAATGATTAGTACGAAGACTCTGTGTTAGTGTGTTAAATCATTATTTCTCATTGGAATTATGCATACAATTCCACAACAAACTTGGCGACGAGGATGGGATTGGACACGCTGCCTGGACTCCATCAGGACGACGAACTGCGCAAAAGATACGAAAGATACGAAGATCCAGAGGGTGAGAAGCTGTCGTCCGACGGAGTTCGGGTTTGCCGATCCTGTCCGGTGAAGGACAAAATGTGGTGAAATAAATTTAATCTAGGAAATAATTGTAATACTAAAAAGGTGTAAAACAAGCGATTAAATCGTTAAAACCAGGTTAAACAAATATTGTAATTGGAGAATTGACGTAAATGATAAAAAAAAGAAAGATTTAAGCAACCGATAATAAAAAATAAAAAAATAGGCCTATAAGGAAAGCGCTGGATCTCATGACTGGGTCATAGACCGACGGGTCAATTTGAAATTTGGACAGAATGTGGGTTCCCTAATGAGGGAAGTCTAAGTATGCTCCAAGAATGTTTCGAAAAGAGGGAAGAGAGAGAGTTCTGAATGTCATGCCAATATGTCTAAAAAATAATGTTGAATTTAAGGTAGATTGGAATGGTTTAGGACTGAGGAGAGAGGAAGCATTAAAGAGAGAAAATAGCAAACAAATAAATAGTTTTCGATTAACTAATAAATTGTATCCATCTCTCAATGAGGTACGCCGGGGAAGGGCAAACCGAGACCTGGACTCCGCTCCCCCTTCTGCGCCACCACCAGGTGCAGCAGCGATGGACAATGCACCCCCTCCCTACCAACACGAACTAGAAAAAGACTTTAAAACTCAAGCACCTGCTTGAGAACTTTTCACTGTTTGACGAATAAATAAATAAAGGTCCAAAACTGAAATAAATTTGAGACCAAAGTAACAAGACATGGTGCACATTCATCCTATGGTGGAAGTTGCGGGTCACGAAGGAATTATTCTGGTTCATCGACCCTGGTAAGGATGACATTATTGAAGCAATGACTTATGTCTGCAGTCCAGTTACTAATCTAAACCTGTTCTGCACACAACTAGTGGACTGGGTTAGGGAATATCGCCCGACCGTGGAGGAAAGACGGAAATTGATACCGAAACTCCTGACACATGATTATCACAACAATTTTGGGGTTCATTACTGCCGACCAAATGAGACTACGTATCGTTGATTCAGACCACGAAGATAACGTCAACGCCTTGTTTTTCAACAAAGTCCAAGATCTCGTGGAATTGATTCGGGAACATTTTCCTTTGAGAATAGACTTGACCAGTATTACAGGAGTAATTCAGAGTCCAACAGAAACGTCAAACCAATTCCTTCATCGTCTCCAAATCGCTTTTGATATACATTGAGGGTTAGATAGAACTGTAAATGTGGGTCAACTGCCACTGTCCCCTTATGAAGTGCATCTAAAAAATTTAAACATTTTTTTAAATAAATACCTATTCTTTACACGTCTGCTTCCAGAAATTGCAACCAAAGCAAAAAAATTAATGTGCGGAATGGAAAACGTGCACTCTGACCTCCATTGCCCAACACGCTGAACATGCCTGAACTGCGTTGAAGTGCTGCAGCAGATCCTTTACCTGACTTACTAGAGACCCCTTTACCTAACCCAGACCTTGACCTGTTCGTTGATGGTTCGGCTTCTCGCAACCCCGATACAGGCACAGCCCAAGCGGGGTTTGCAGTAGTTACCCTGCATACAGTTATGACCAGTGGTAAACTGCCCAACCATTTCTCAGCTCAGCAAGCTGAAATGATTGCTTTAACAGTGGCCTGTGAGATTGGGAGTGAACAGACTGTTAACATTTACACTGACTCTAGATATGCCTTTGGGGTGGTACATGACTTTGGGGCTTTGTGGAAACAGAGAGGGTTTCTTACCTCTGGGGGTAAACATATCTCCAATCATTTACAAGTTTCTGCCCTTTTATAAGCTATACTACTTCCCAAAGCAATTGCTGTTGTCAAATGTTCCACCCATACTAATGCCTCTGATCCTATTTCTACAGGGAATGCTGCCGCGGATCTTGCAGCTAAACATGCTTCCCTGGGGAAGTCCCTGTCGTCCCAGGCACGTTTTTCTATCGGTAATGGATAACCTCGAGCCATGACCCATATGCTGATGTTCATAAGCTGCAATCAGTCTCCACCCCAGAAGAAAGGCTGTGCTGGTCTAAGGCTGGCACCTCATTTAAAAACGGGTTTTGGGTGGGTCCAGACAATAAGCAGTGTGTGCCACGCGCTCTCTTACATTCATATGCCAATATGCCATAAAACATGGATGAGACTACGTGAGCAAAGGGGGAATGTGTCACGCAGAAAATGCGTTATGGTACACAAGGTTTTTCAATATGCTGAAGAATTTTACGAAGTGGCCTGATCTGTGCAAGTAACAATGCGGCTGGGGCTATGAAAATACCCCTGCAAGGTCACTCTCCTCCAGATAATCCATTTGATCATTTGATAGATTTCATCAAATTAACTCAGTGTGAAGGTAAGAAATATTGTCTGGTCATCGTAGACATGTTCAGCAAATGGGTCGAGGTGTTTCCCTCAGGTAAATAGGATGCAGGAACAGTGGCTAAGGCATTGTTGTAGGAAATAATTCCAAGGTGCGGGTTGCCAAGGAAGCTGAGCAGTGATAATGGCCCAGGGTTCATTAACCAAGCATTGAAAGATATAACTCTCTATTTGGTATTTAACATAAGATATTGTTTTGTCTCTCCTACAACTGATACACACCCTTTTAGACACACACGGTCTCCTGCAATTACTGCAGTTTAGTGGCCTCTAGTGGCGGATAAATGTGTGCGGTTTCCTGTTTAACAAGTTTCCTTTGAATGAGGTTTAGGCTGTATCCGAATTCCTCAATAAAGTACGTCCTAATGACTTTCACTATGTACTTTTCCTTAACCTCGAGGGAAAACGTGATGGGGTTAAGGAAAGACATGAAAGATAACTCATAAGGACTTAGGAAAAGACAATCGCGTTGCTAAAGGAATGCGACTGCACTTACACTTGGCAACGTGATCATGCGACGGTGGTTTTCGTGGGTCGTTCGTGTAGAAACTACAACGTCCCGTAGATTATTGTAGCCTACAAAAAGCACATTTGAACCACTTCGCCGGTGCGTTATCACCATGTTGTTACATAGTTTATATAAACGTGCGGACAAGTGTTAGGTTTTACCCCTCACATACCAGAGTTCTTTGTTGGCAAGGAAGACCACTCGGACACGTGGACTCGGACACGAGGAAACAAACACATATTAGTTTTATTCTAATTTATTCCAAACCTTAATGTCACACATATTAATGCTAAATAAATCATTTAACATAAGCGTGGGCGCATATTCAATTAATTACCTTACAGATATCGTCACAAGTGTGTAGATACCGGAGAATGCAGCAGAGCTGCCGCTTCAGCATGGATTCTAACTTCTTCCCCCCTCCTCCCTCTCTTATATTCTACCCCCCCCCCCCCCCCCTGTATTTCCTGTTATTCAGTTTCCGGTTTGCTCCCTTTTGCACTCAACTCAGCATTAGCGTTTATGATTATCCTCACACAAGCCAGATTGGCCTAAATATACTAGCCTACTTTATTACCAAGGTTGCAATTTAAATTAAAAAAGGGAATATAGGCTACCTGTCACAAAAGTGAAACAAAATGTCACATTGAGAATAGTTGCTCACGTCCTCATTCCCCTGTCAACTCATATTGATCGCCACGCATCTCAATTAATATGATTGTATGAAGCCTAATCGTCAAATGTATGCAAGTTATGCATTTATGTTAGGCATACAAATCTGCTACTATAGTTACATATTATGATTCTTAAGTTTGTTAACATGGGACATTTGAAAAGACATAAGCAAATTAGCAAGATAGGACATAATATAAGATGGAAAATGTTTAATAAACAACTAGGCTATACGATCTGCATCCCTTGTCGGTCATGTCGATCAACGGCTGAATGGTGTCGCTTTAAATATTGCTGCCACAAGGAATTGTGGGGCGGCATTTGCTCTTTTCCTTTTGTAAAGGATGGTCCAGTGTATAATATGCAAAAGTCCACAAGTTAGGAAGCATTGAAGCACTTTTCCTTAGCGCTTAAGAGAATTGGACCAGTACTTATCATGGCTGCCACTTATATACTTCCGGGTCATTTCACCCAGTTAGGAACCTTCCTAAGCAAAATAGAGAATTCGACCATAGCCTAGGTTTGAAGACTCCATTTCGTTGGGAAAACCACTTTGGAGAAGGCTGCATATTAATATTCACCTCCATCCTCTTTGTTTACGCTCTTGAGAAGGCATAATCTGTAAGTGCATTTGTTCAGGAATACATTGTTCATGTTATGCAAGCCTTATTTTGACAATTAGTCTACTTTAAGATGTATATTTACTTGTTGAGGTAGATATTGTATGTTACAGGTTACTTAAATCATCATCATCATCATCCGCTTTGTCCGGGGTCGGGTCGCGGAGGTAGCAGTTCCAGCAGGGCATCCCAAACTTCGCTTTCCCGGGCCACATTAACCAGCTCTGACTGGGGGATTCCAAGGCGTTCCCAGGCCAGTGTGGAGATATAATCCCTCCACCTGGTCCTAGGTCTGCCCCGCGGCCTCCGCCCAGCTGGACGTGCCTGGAACACCTCCCTAGGGAGGCGGCCAGGTGGCATCCTAGATCCTTACTAGATGGTTACTTAAATACTTGCCTTAAATGTTTACATGTTTTGATCGTCTTTGGTCAATTGGTCAGCAGTATTAATTAGTTTATTTTCATGCATTCATTTCATGTTCATGGAGATACACAGTACATTGTTATTATGTGGAATTTACACGTCTTTGTACTGTTTCTGTTTCACACCACTTCCATTAAAAATCATCAATTCAGCTCCTGTCTTGGCCACTTTTTTAGGAGAGTGTTTAACTCGCTGCATAGCCATGTACGTAAACACGTGGTGAGGGCAGAAGAGAAATCACTGTTCCTATCACCCGCAGAGTGGAGGAGCGGTGGAAAGGGAAAATGGGACAATCATGGGTAAGCTGACTGAAACAGGTTTGTCATGGGTAAAAGCATTGCTTTTGTTTTTCTTTTATATGGTCATGCGAATCAGGAACAAACATGGGTTAAGTCCTTTTGAGATATTATACGGGAGACCACCGCACACGGCAGCCAGTCCAGCCAATGTAAACTTAACAACTAGTAACTATGATGACAGTATTTGAGTACTGTGCGCAATTATCTTCTTCCCTTACCAAACTCCACAGGCAGGTTAAGGCGACTCTGCCGACCCCCTCATCAGCCGCCCAACACAAACTCCAACCAGGAGACAAGGTGTTAATCAAGGACCACAGGAGGCGCCATCGGAAGGACCGGAGGTACAAAGGTCCATACCAGGTGTTACTTACAACAGCGATGGCAGTCAAAGTGCGAGGGAAAACTCTGTGGATCCATGCCAGTCACTGTAAGTTGGTTCCTGAGCCAGTAGACCTCCATCCAGACGTGCGAGATGGGGAGGGAAACTAAGTGTCCTCCTCCAACAGTAGCCTGCCACGGCTCCAACCAAGTGACCCCAACGTTCCAGAAAGACATCGGAGGTGTAGGCTTTACGCTGCCTCCTGGTGACCAACACGACGCATCACAACCATGCAGACAGGACAACGGCCATGGCACCCTTTCCGTCAACCAGGCCTTTGTGGACTCCGAGGCACAACATGTATTCTGTTGTTAATTGCAATTGTAAAAGTGATACCATTGTTGTGGGTTTTTGAGGAAAATGACAAGGAGTCAGTGCCAGAACCCAAAAATATCTCTAAAAGAGCAGCCACACGTATGACAGGTGGTGAGTTTGGTTAACTGAAACATTGAACCCTAGTCATCATTCTGAAACTAATCTTTGGTACAGATACGTAGCAAGTAAAGCTAAAGGAAACAAGGTTACAGATTGTTATGTATGCTCCCTCATGCCACAGTACTCAATAACTTGACAATTTGTTTGATGGGTTTAGCCACACACCCAAGGTTCGGTCAAATTGACTCATTGGCTACTGATTTTTCCAAACACTAAACACATCTGGAACTTCACCAGTGTATGGAAGCCCATGTTCCATGATGAAGGATTACATGGCCTTTCCCCAAACTCCAACATCATTCATGTCCCCGGGGCGATTATCTCAAAACTTGCTGTTTTATAGGTGTGTGATAGCTAACAGATCACATCTAGTAGGACAGCTGCCTAACTATCAGTGCCAAAAAAAAAAAAACAATCTGCCCATTCATCGATAAAATTGCAGCGTTTAAATGTATTGCTAATGAGACCTGCCAGTGTAAAGATCAATGCAACCAGGACCGGCGTTAGAGTAAAGGTACCATGGAATGTCACAGAGACCAATTTAAAATATGATTTCCAGCAGAAGGCCTCAAGTGCTTTTCAGAGCATAGCTCATTCCCCCAAATGGACTAGATTATTGACTGATTGGTACCGGTTGTGTGGCTCTCGAGTGTGGTTCTAGTTGCCCCAAATTGGGGAGGCATATGTGCATTGGTGTCTCTGCTTGTACCTACATTCCAGAAAATGACTTATGGTGGCCTTATACATCAAGGCCTACAAACTTAACTGAATTACGAGACAAACTGATGGCCCTCACTCCAGGCAGTAGTGAAGTTTGGCTTCCAGCCTGGCTGACAGGGTGGCAGAGAACTCTCGTAGCCTTGATCACTCCAGTTCTGATTATATTGGTAATACTTGCTTTCCTAGTATGCTGTGTTCTCCCCTGTGTTAGAGCTGTTTTTGATAAAATGGTAAACCAGACAGTGGGGACTTATGCATTAGTGCTTAGGGATGAACCACCTAACTTGTATACGGTCTTAGACTGGGTCCCCCCATATTATGAAGACGCTGTGTAAACTCTGAATGTGTGTTGTTTGCATATTACCTTAACTTTTCATTTACCAGTAATGAAGTGACTTCTGAAACCTGTGAAGGAAGGTAGTGATGGATGTCTGGATAAATTGTACATACTGTGATTGATTTTTTAAATAATCAAAGGGGGAATTGTGATGACAAATTTATCTTTTAGGTTGCTCTGACCTGTTTTAGCCAACCTCTGTTCCAACCGTGAGATGTTAATTAGGAGTGCAACTGCTTGAAGCTAGTTTTATCTAGTTCTTCCCTCAGTGGCGAAAACAATTTGATCTCACAGATGTGTTCCTGCTCATTTCACAGGCTTTGAACGGTGTGCAATGATTAGTACAAAGACTCTGTGTTAGTCTTAGGCTTTAGTCAAACGTCTGAAGAACCTGGAGAGAACAGGATCTTTGACCTGCTGGCTAGCATAATAAATATATCTAGATTGTACTTTGCTTCAATTCTCAGTAATAAATATTATAAATACAAATCATTTGAAATCATTATTTCTCATTGGAATTATGCATAAAATTCCACAACAATCATGTTGTGAAAACACCTAATAAATTTAACTTTTCAGTTTTGATATAGTAGTTCTTACCTTAGGTACGCTGAAGAAAGTCACCGAAAGGGACCTGGGCTACAGTCAAATTCTCTATTTTGCTTAGGAAGGTTCCTAACTGGGTGAAATGGCCTGGAAGTATCTAAGTGGCAGCCATGATAAGTACTGGTCGAATTCTCTTAAGTGCGAAGAAAAGGTGCTTCAACGCTTCCTAATTTGTGTACTTTAGCATAGGATACACTGGCGTTTAAACGATGCTCAATTGGTACTAAGGGGTCCAAAGTATGCCAAGAAAATATCCCCCACACCATTACACCACCACCACCAGCCTGAACCGTTGATAAAAGGCAGGATGGATCCGTGCTTTCATGTTGTTTACGCCAAATTCTGACCCTACCGAATGTCGCAGCAGAAATCGAGACTCAGACCAGGCAACATTTTTCCAATCTTCTATTGTCCAATTTTGGTGAGCCCGTGCGAATTGTAGCCTCAGTTTCCTTTTCTTAGCTGACAGGAGTGGCACCCGGTGTGGTCTTCTGCTGCTGTAGCCCATCTGCTTCAAGGTTCAACAAGTTGTGCATTCAGAGATGGTCTTCTGCATACCTTGGTTGTCACGAGTGGTTATTTGAGTTACTGTTGCCCTTCTATCATCTTGAACCAGTCTGGCCATTCTCCTCTGACCTCTGGCATCAACTAGGCATTTTCGCCCAGAGAACTGCCGCTCACTGGATAACAGCGAAAGAACAAGATGGCAGGGAGACTGATAGTTCAGAAATGGAGGTGAGTGAGTAAGGTGGCTGCTTAAAATACTTAATGGTATTTGCAGTCATGCCAGTTTGTTGGGCATATAATACATACATTGTAATAATTTTCAACCACAGCCTACTGTTCCCAGCTATCATACTCATGCATTAATGAAGTGTTGCATGCGGGCGACCCTCCATTAAATTGTCTATAAGAACCTGGGCTAGCTCTGTAGAAAAAAAAAGTTGACCCCCCCTGACATTAAGGAGCAATAATGATATCAGACTAGTATCTTAAAGATCCACGTTTTTATTTGTTTACCCAATATCTTTTTGTCTCACTGTAAAAATGAGTACAATGTGTAAAAGGTGCAAAAATGTATTCAACTGCAACCAGGTAAAAAATTATTCTCACCGGACTTCAGGTGTAAAACCTGACAAAGTAGCACTGATAAACTAACTGAGAATTACTCTCAAGCATAAGTCACCACAGAGAGGCGCATATTGTTTAAGTGAGTGTGTAATAGATGGGTTTTTTCACTTGGGGAAGCTCAGAATAAAGGATGTTAACCGTGTAAACCCAACAAACAAATTACAGTAAGGAATAGCAATTACCAAACATAATTTACCTTTCGTAACTGCAGAGAGAATTTTTTTTACTTAAACTCAAAATCTACAAATGTGAACACAAGCCTATTTTGCATGGAATGTAAACAGCCTTCCCTAATCTATGTATCTTTAAAACACACCAGGTATAAGGCGATAGGGTACAGTGTTAGTGTAGTGTTTCCAGTCCTTGCCATACTTGCTGCTGCAACGATGCTCGTCCCTCACACAGCGATGCACCAGCAAAATTGTCATATAGACAATGTAGAAATATGGTAAAATATGGCCAAATCCACACGCCATGCAGTATGCTAAAGAACCCATCAAGTCACCAGTATAATTAAAATGGCGAGCCACACCCCAGAACCCAGAGGTAAGGAGTTTACTGCAATGGACCCCACCATCTGTTGAGTGGTAGAAGCACTCAATGTAAGACGGACGACTTCCCCAGATGTTGCAGGTTCCCTCTGTGCGGCGGAACAGGTCCTTTTGGTGATTGGTTGAGCGGAAGATGTAGTAACCAATTAGGCCCAGGGCAAGGACCCCCAATGCATAGGAACTAGAGAGCTGTACAGGGTGGTAGACCAAATAAAGACCCTACAGAAAAAGATGGAGTAGAAGGAAAAAGCAGAATTACAATTCAATAACCAATGTTGGTGTTATAGACACTTAAAAGACCACATAAGCTATTTTAGACATCGTTATCATCTCGAAGACCTCAATAGTGCACATTGTCAAACCATTCTCTGGTGATAGAATATAGGATATCTTTTGGATAATAGAGGGCATTATTATCTAACGTATTTCGCTGCCGTGATATAGAACGTGGATAGGACTGTCAAAACTACTTCAAAGCCAGATAGATATGCCAGGCCTTTTACAAAAATAATGCAGCCCCTTCACCCAATCAGAATCAAGTGTAAAACAATGCTGTTGTAAAATATAGAACAAACACCATCTAAACCTTCCATGGAAAAACATTTACCAGCAAAGTACCAAAATGTAACATTATTGAGAATAAGAGCGAGCATGCATGTTACTATATTCAAATCAGATACTAGTCTAGCTAAATAATAGCCTCAGATACTGCCTGCCTATACAAGTGCAGCCTGGTGTGTGTCCATTTGGTACCTGTAGTGTATAAAGGTATGGGAGCCAGACGCAGTCCCCCCAGCCTAGGTACCATCCAAAGTGGTCATGACATATATCAATGGTCTTCAGGTACCATGCCTCATTCCAGAAGAAGTCAAGAACATATATTGCCTACAGGAAGAGAAAACGGTCATATTTAGTTTGACAGTGACACCCAGGGGATTCAATTCTATTAATACATATTTATATAGCTGATCATACAAATGCGATGTGATTCACAAATGTTAGGCACTTCACAAATGACGATTTGGCAGGTTTGAAATAAATGTACCACTCTGAGATTATTATTATTTTTTTTACATTTCTTTAAACCTAAACAAATTTGCATGAACTACGTCATTTATATATAAATCTCTAAAAACATTTGTGAATTGATATGCATTTATTTGTGAACAGCGTCACTTGGATACAAATCACAAAAAACAATGTGAATCCTTATACATTTATTTGTGAACCACACCATTTATATATTAATCAGGAAATACATTTATGAATTGTTCTGCATTTATTTGTGATTATTGATAGCGATCTAATTCCATAGAGAAGGGGGCAGACGTCAAGCTGAATTCTTAGTGACAGTTCGTCTTTGAACTGTGGCCTACTGGTTCACTTGAAATCAATTTGTAAACGTCATCTATCATATCTAAGCCCTATCATTTATGACCAAACATCAGTGACAGTAGGAGTTGGAGGAGGAGTTGGAGTAAGAGGCTGGCTACAGTACAACTAGGCTATTATATCTGGAATTGGTTAACTGTTGACAATTTAATTCGTTTTTTGCTATTTACTCTTGTTTAAGTTTGTATGCAACATAATACCTTAAGACAATACAATGTAGGCCGACTGACACTAATGTATATGTTACACAAAAATGCCATTTATTATTTTGGCCGGTAAAAAATATGATTGGCCATATATATATCTATATATATATAGATATATATACACACACACACACACACAAAAAGTGAGACCACTAGTCAAGATACATCTATTTTGCATTTGTTTAGAATGTAATAATATTTTTTTCATTACAAATGATAATATCAGCTTAACAATGAGTGAAAAGTTGAATCTTTGAAAAACGTACGTACATGAATTTCAGGATATCTTAGTATTTGGTATGTCCCCCTTTTGCTTTAATGACAGCATGCACTCAAGCTGGCATGGACTGCACAAGTTTGTGCAAAACCTGATGACCCATGTTATCCCAGCATGATTTCATAATGTTCCAAAGAGCTTGTTGTGATGCCACAGAATGCTTGGCTTTCTCAGTCTTCAAGTGACCCCATAAATGTTCAATGGGGTTAAGGTCAGGTGACTGTGGACAAAAATCCATGACAGTCAAGACTCCTTGATCTTCTTTGGTCTTCAGTTAGTTCTTGCAAAAGCTTTGAGGTGTGTTTGGGCTCATTGTTCTGCTGCAGTATGAATCCTTCTCCACAAAGATGCTAACCAGAGGGTATAGCATGTAGCTGAAGAATGGAGTGGTACATCTCCTTGGTCAGGGTGTGGTCAATTCGGTGCAGGTGTCCCACTCCAGAGTAGGCAAAACACCCCCAGACTCGACCCTGTTACACTGTCGGTAACATTCTCTAACCTGTTCGTCTCCTTACATACCACCTTCTGTTACTGCCATAAATCTCAAACTTGGATTCATCAGTAAATAGGACTTTTTTCCAGTCATCCACTGTGAAATGCTGGTATTTCTTAGCCTACACCAAGTGTCTGGCCTTGTTTTCCCCTCCCGAGAAGTGGTTTACAAACTGCTACTCGTCCTCTGAGACCACTACAAGACAGCCTTATTTTGACAGTACTTTTGCTGATTGGAATCTTGCGTTGCTTTTCTATCTCTCAGGGAACTAAGCTTGATGTGTCATCTGAACGCATGCTTCAATGGAAGGGATACAAATGTGACCTTTTGTACAAAGGAGTTAAGTTGGTCAAAGCCCCAAATTTGCTTAAATTGGATTACTTACTTACTTACGACCGATAGTCGAACCTCGGCTTGAGGAGGAACAATGCGGTTTCCGGCCTGGTCGTGGAACAACGGACCAGCTTTTTACCCTCGCGAGGATCTTTGGGAGTATGCCAATCCGGTCTACACGTGTTTTGTGGATTTGGAGAAGGCGTATGATCGGGTTCCCCGGGAGATACTGTGGGAGGTGCTGCGAGAGTATGGGGTGAGGGGGTCTCTGCTCAGGGCCATCCAATCTCTGTACTCCCAAAGCGAGAGCTGTGTCCGGGTCTTCGGCAGTAAGTCGGACTCATTTCCGGTGAGGGTTGGCCTCCTCCATAGGCTGCGCTTTGTCACCTATCCTGTTTGTGGTATTCATGGACAGGATCTCACGGCGTAGCCGCGGGGGAGGGGGGCTGCGGGTTGGTGGGCAGAGGATTGCATCACTGCTTTTTGCAGATGATGTGGTCCTGATGGCATCATCGGTCTGCGACCTGCAGCACTCATTGGATCGGTTCGCAGCCGAGTGGGAAGCGGCTGGGATGAGGATCAGCACCTCCAAATCTGAGGCCATGGTTCTCAGCAGGAAACCGATGGATTGTCTACTCCAAGTAGGGAATGAGTCTTTACCCCAAGTGAAGGAGTTCAAGTATCTCGGGGTCTTGTTCTCGAGTGAGAGGAAAATGGAACGAGAGATGGGCCGGAGAATTGGAGCAGCGGGTGCGGTGTTGCAGTCGCTTTATCGCACCGTTGTGACAAAGAGAGAGCTGAGCCAGAAGGCAAAGCTCTCAATCTACCGGTCTATCTTCGTTCCTACTCTCACCTATGGTCATGAAGGGTGGGTCATGACCGAAAGAACGAGATCGCGGATACAAGCAGCGGAAATGAGTTTCCTCCGGAGGGTGGCTGGCATCTCCCTTAGGGATAGGGTGAGAAGTTCAGCCATTCGTGAGGGACTCGGAGTAGAGCCGCTGCTCCTTTGCGTAGAAAGGAGCCAGTTGAGGGGGTTCGGGCATCTAGTAAGGATGCCACCTGGCCGCCTCCCTAGGGAGGTGTTCCAGGCAAGTCCAGCTGGGCGGAGGCCGCGGGGCAGACCTAGGACCAGGTGGAGGGATTATATCTCCACACTGGCCTGGGAACGCCTTGGAATCCCCCAGTCAGAGCTGGTTAATGTGGCCCGGGAAAGGGAAGTTTGGGATGCCCTGCTGGAACTGCTACCTCCGCGACCCGACCCCGGACAAAGCGGATGAAGATGATGATGATGATGATGAATTACTTACCAAGAAATAGTGCAGAATCTTAAATATTTCTTCTTCATTTTATATGACATAACTTCTTGTGTATTTAAATGTTTCCGAATCCTCAACTTTCTGATTATTTCCAGGTTTACGTGAAAATATTAGAGATTTTCAATGTGGTCTCAAACTTTTGGTCCCCACTATATATATATATACGAAGATGTGTGTATATATATATACACATACATATATATACATACATATATACATACATACATCACATATATATATATATATACACACACACACACACACACACATATATATATATACACACACACACACACACACATACTGTATATACACATTTTTTTTACCACAATTTATTTCAATAAACTATATGAAATTGATCAAAATTACAGTCCAGACGATGTTTGTGGTAAATGACAGTTATACCTGCAAACGGCTGCATTTTAATTTGATTACATAGGCACACAGAGGTCCATTTATGGCAAACCATCACTACTGTGCTTCATTGTTAACTTATCCAAGTTTATTCTGTAAAAAGACCGATATTTAATGCAAATTGAATAAAAATGGTTAAATATCAATGCATAATGTTTGTTTTTACGTTTATAATTTAATATATGGTAAATAAGGCCCTTCTCTACGCTGTCTGTAGTGCTCCAGACATTTAATCGATCAGGTTGCGATTGCAGACTACAAAGGGTGTCTATTTTAGTCCACTTCACTTGCCGCGGACAGGCTTAGCCCCAAAAGATTTGATGTATTGGTCAATCCAGAGTATAAATCGACACCCCAACATCGAAGTTTATATTTTGATGAAGATTTTGACTTATACACGCACAAATACGATAATTAATCATTAGAAAACCCTTGTGCATTCATGTTAGCACAGCTGAACATTGTTGTTTAGTTTTTTATGATCGCTATAACAAGCGTTGACCTATAGTAGGCTAGACAACCGTAACAGCTCCAATGTAACCAACGACAGCACATTCACGCAGAGGTGTATAAAATCGCGATGTGTAGCGTTTTGAAACTGTCTGAATCAACACAAATATAACGTTTTTGTTGGTCTGAGTCTTTTAAGTCATTCAAGAGTACAACTTAGTTTCACTAAATATAAGTGTTAATATCTATACAGCTCTTGCTAATTCACAGTTAGCTTCCAAATAGCGTAGGTTTTGGTCTTACTTGAAAAAATCCTTAACTTTAAGAAGTTCAATACAAAAATATATGTTTTATTTAAGATCAAACGATTGATTGATGATTTAGTTTAAGCACATATCCTTAAGCCACTGATATTCAATCTTTCCATATTTCTACCGCTATAACATCAGTTGTCATTTTAAGACTCACCACTGCGCGTTGGTAGACGCTGAACTTTGTTAGAATCTGCCTTTTTTAGATCAAAACGGCCAGTCAAAAATGGTGCGCCCCTAGCGTTTAAGCAAAATTTCCGGTCCCTTCCCATAATATTAAACGGTCAAACTTGACTCATTTTCAAGACAACCACTCTCGGGACATGACCTTGAGCGACGGCTCCGATCGGTCATATAAAAATGACCTAAAATGTGTTTTAAATACTTTAATTGTGTTGCTACTACCCCAAAATGCATCCGTCGCTTGGGAGCTTTTCACAGGACATAGAAGGAGGTCTCATTGAGGAGTGAGCCAAATATCAGATCAATCGCTTCGTGGAAATTAGAGATCTACCCCCTCAAAGCATGTGATACATTTGATGCTTTGTAGTACTTCACTTGTGCCCGGACAGCAGTATGAGCGATATCTTTCTCCACTTTCTGACTAATTTCATTTGGTTTGCGATGGAAAAACAATATAGAGACATAATCTCAGTGTATGTGTTCATTGGTTTTTCTGAATTTTGTTATGACCTAACAGCATGTCCGGGAAAATATTAACTGTTGATTATTTCAGTAGAAATTGAAATGATGCGTCTGCTCCTGTAGCAAGCATTACTATACTAGCTTGCTAGCTAGTTTGTTTTGGTTTAGATTTCAGTCGCGTTGATTGAAATCCATAAAGCGAGACCTATTTTTTATGTTCTATGTATGGTTATGTCAATCAGTTTGGCTACAATTACATAGGCCTATAGCCTAACACATTCACAACCAATCGACAGCTAAAGTTTAAATTTAATGTAAGTGATCCATTGGGAACGTTATATGTGCCAAGCTAGTTGTTACATTCGTGTTGCGGGGTCATTTTTAGTATCAAGGTAATTAATTTGTTAAGGTACCTAGTGGATTTGAAAAAAGTTTCATTTAATAAAGAACTTAATGTGCATGATAAGAGATCAAGTGCCATGAGTAAAGTTGGACCTTTTCCTTTCATGTTCTGTTTGTTATGTCAACCGAAGCTTTGGTTTCTTTGAAGATTGCGAGTGGCATGCATGCAGTATTTGTGACCACAGATGTTATTTAAGCATGCATGAAAAATCAGTGCGTTAAGAAAACAAGATGTATTTATTGGTGAACTTATTGTCTTGTATAAGTTTGCAGAGCAGACTGCAGAAATGAGCAGACCAGCTACTTACAAAAGTCATGTGGAATGACACAGCTAAAATTCCAGATCATCAGCATTACAAATAAAATATAATATAGGAGTTTGTTGGGCAGAGAGCTTTGACTTTTGCACGATCGATTGGGCGAGAACTGTAACAATAAACCATCGGACCAATAAATATATCTTGTTTCCTTAATGCTCTGAATTTTCATGCATGCTTAAGTGGCATCTGTGGTCACGAATACTGGGCATGCCACTCAATGCAATCTTTAAAGAAACCAAGGCTTCAGTAGACATAAACAAAATATCAAAGGAAAGGTCCAACTTTTCTCACGGCAATTGATAGGTTACCTTAAACTCTTATCATGTGCATTAAGTTCTTTATTAGCACTAGTATTTTAAATGAAAAGTTTTTCAAATCCGCTAGGTACAAGCCTTAACAAATAAATAACCTTGATACTTATAATGACCCCGCAACAGTCAAGAATGTAACTAGCTTGGCACAGATAACGTTACCAATGCATCACTTACATTCACAACCAAATTGACAGCTAAAGTTTAAATTTAATGTGTTATAGGTCTATGTAATTGTAGCCAAACTGACTAACTTAACCATACATAGAACATAAAAATGTATCTAGCTTTATGGATTTCAATAAACGCGATTGAATTCTAAACCAAAACAAACTTGCTAGCAAGCTAGTATAGTGGAGAATGGCGTCTGTTTTACCTGTTTTACCTGTGGCAACCACCACGCAAGAGTATGGATGCCCATTAGGGAATTTATTCAAATGAAAATGTAAACTTGAAAATGCAAATGCAATCCCACAAGCATTATCACTTTCCACATTCGTATGTGTTATTTGAGACAAAATGTAAGTGAAAATGCAATCATCCCATTTGCATTTGCATTTTCAAAGGCTCCAATGGGCATTCTGTGTCAATATTAAAATTCAAATGCAAAAGCTGTTTGACATTACATTTTCAAAGTCCTACCCCGCCATACTGCGGACAATATTCAAATGTTATTTCAAACTTGAAAATTCAAATGCAATATAAAAAATGTATTCTCATTTTCCATTTGTGCAGGCATTATTTATGTCACAATTAAAATTGAAATGCAGTTGTCAAACAATATGAAAATTAAAAGGAAATCGCATTTGCCATTGCATTTTCAAAGACTTCATCTTCAGTACTACGCTGTGAAGTGGCCAAAATTCAAATGCAATACGCGAGTCAGTGCTAGGAGTCTATTGCATTTGCATTTTCAAGTCACCACGCACTCTTTGGGACAGAACATGAAAATTCAAATGCAATCTGTCAGTCCTCTCATCTCATCAAGGCGGGTCTTCAGTTAGGATGTCACTTCCTCGTTTAGTGACTTGTTTCGTTCATTAACCTTTTACCAACTCGTTATGGGAGCTGCTATTCCGCAAGTCATATTTTTGTGCTGCAAGTTCTATGTTTTTGCATTTAATAAAAGAAGTATATTTATCGAAATCTAACGTAACACAAGCTATTCATAACATTGAGCGTTCACGATGCTATAGGCTACCCTTAGGAAATACTGTGTTGTGTTTAGAGTAAGCTGGTCCATATTTCTAACTGTTATACTGTGTATGTTTAGATTCTAACCATAGCGTTAAATGCCTACTAACCACTTTAGTTTATCAATGTCATCATTTAGTCATTCTTTGTAGTACCGTAATTTTCATGCTTTCTTTAGATAAGTAAATAAATAGAATTGCTTTGCATTCAAACCATTTGTGTCATATCTTCGTTTTCATACAATCATTTATTCTCGTAACATAGAACGTCACTACTTCAGAATTGAGATTAAAACATTAACTATTACATTATAAAATGAATGATTGATTCGGGTTCCCGCTGAGCCGTGCATAGCCTGAGGTAAATTCTGTGTGGTGGCGCTCCGTATATAGGTAATTACACTTCATCACCTTGATCAATTATAATATTCATTTATGAATTAATTGATAATCTACAAATATCGATAAAGCGTAATTTACACACAAGAAGTAGAAAGCCAGTCACCCTACAGTCCTGCGGGGTGGAATTCCATACAGCTGATTGTCAGCGACAGATGCACTGTGAGATAAACAGTTGTGGTTCATAATTTACCATGTCTCCATTGTCTGATGTAGTTAAATATGAAATTTGTTTGGTTTTCAAAACATGGAACACAACTGAGCTTTTCATTAAAAGCCTAAACAGTTTTACAATATGGATTTCAAGAGAACTGGTGTGAGCTCTCACTATAATACTATACTAACCCAACACAGATATACTGTACCTGAAGTATGTTGACCAATATCATGGAGTTAGTGACATGTCCGTAAAGCTGCTGCTGCTTGGCCATGTAAGAGAGGTTGATTAGCGTCCAAGCCACAATGCCTGGCCTGCCATTAAAGAACAGCTTGAAGTCAAACCACTTCCCGATGCGAGGGTTGAACTCTATGCCCATCATATAGTTGTAAAAGATGTTGCCTGTGAACTTGCTGTGAAGTGAGTGAAAGCCATTAAATCAGGTCAGTGTTCAAGCAAGGATTCTATTTTGTTTTCATTGCACTGCTGTGTATCTAGGTTCATAAAATTAATTATGATTGTGACACAGCTAGCGTACACCTAAGTGGATAAGAACATGGGCCGATGAATCTTTCAAGTGTATTTATAGATCACTTACTTTGAACAGTCAACCGAAATGTCTCTCAACCTTCTTCCTTTCTCTAATACATTTTAACACCCATTTTAATCCTGTCAGGCAATTAACAACTAAAATGACCACCTGACCATTAGCTGAGTGAGTATGCCAACACAGCCTATAAAGTACACAAATCTTACCAGTATTTAGTATTAGAAGGGAACAAGTTGGCCTTAAGCAGACAGGTAGCCAGATGAACAGAAAGGCAGGCAATAAAGGAAAACGAGAGAGACATAGAGGCAACCAAGCAACAAACATTCAAATAGGCAGGACAGACAGACTGATTAGCTTCCAAGAGTATCCAACAGTCATTTCAATAGGAAGGCAGATCATTTATGTTGTTGTAAATGTGTTTCTCACCAGTCCTCGGCATTGGTGGGGAATAGGTAGGCCTTTGTGAATGCAAAAGTAGAAACAGCATAGCCCAGGATGTTGGTGCACCACAGAAGAGGGATCCAGTGATCAAAGATGACAGTTGGAGAGAACCAGTGGATGTAGTAAGCGTTAGCCAGCCAAAGAGCATGGGTGATCAGCCACGTCTGGAGCCCATTGATCTCATACTTGTTAACCAGTCCTGGGGGAACCATGAGAATGAGTTTTATTTTTCTACAGATGAAAGGCAATGTTAAAATGGACAAAAAAGTAATCTAATGGTTGCTGAGGAAGGGGATTCATTAAGAATGAGCTGTAAACCAAGTTTGAATCCAGGTATTCTAGGATATTGTAAACAGATTTAAAGCAATTAAGAAGATTTAAACATTGTGCTTTTTTAAACTAATGCAGAGATCGGACAGTGTCTTACCTGCTGGGGTGCGAGCTCCATCTTGAACTCCCCCCACATATCCGGGGAGGATTTTATGGATGATGTCAGGAACAAACATGTACATAAACACCTAAACAAAAAAAAAAAAACGTCTTAATGATTCTGCATCTTCTGGGATTATTCTGTTTGGCCAATGACTTAGGATAAATATCTTAGTAATGGATTTTATTTCTATAACTTTTAACCACTACTCTACCGCCTACATCTCTCCATCTACATTATTTTTTAATGGGGCCATCTACGCGACCCCCCCCCCACCCACCACCACCACCTCTTTAGTGACTACAAAGGGTCAGGACACCATCGCAGGAGAACCGACCAATGGGAATCCAATGCATTCAAATTACGTCACACTGTTTATGGAAATTAGATTAACGCAAAGAGCTCAGCTAACATTTGCTTCTTTTCTGTAACAGGGAGTTTTAGCTGTCCAAACAGTAGGCTGGCCAAACATGTTAGGTGTGGTTTATTGCGATTTTAAACTAGTTGGATGAACACAATATAAAGTATTGCCATTAATAAAATTATGTTCCAGGATATTTCAATCAAAAGTAATTGAGATGTCAATGCTAAATTATTGATCAATGTTATACCATTTTTGCAAGTGTCTGTAAGAACAATTTAGATCCTGCTTCATGTAAATGTTTGGAACCATGGCTGACTTATTTTGTATCTGCTTTACAGACAGCAATTTGATACAGCTTTGAGAAAACCAGCAAGACTCCCAGATGAGCTGTAGCACGATGCTTGCACGTTTTGGTGGTATGAACTGAAAGGAATGCAATCCTTTAGCTGTCAAGTTAACATTATCTGATTTGGCTTTTGAGAGACCTATAAGACTTGATGGGTCATGTTGAGATTAACTTTAACACAAAGTTAATCTCAACATGACCCATCAAGTCTTACAGGTTAAAGTGACATATAGCTGATATTTTGGTGCTAAAACTGGGGGTAAAATCCAAGAGGGCTAAGTTGGTTTCCATGGACCGAGAGACGTATAAAAAGTTTCCATTGAGGTATCAAAGATAGGAAGTAAGTGATGATATGAGAGTATGATCATGCCATCAATCAACTTTGTTGCCAGTCAGTCATCTGTGAAAAAACGTTCATGAAACCAAAAACGATTTGCTCTAGAGACGATTCGTTTTTTGTTTGTTAAACGTTTTCTCGGAATCATTAGAAGAAGCGATAGAGGCTATTATCCGCAAAATGAAACTGTCAAGTCGTCTACTAGATCAAATTCCAACTGCGCTGCTTAAGTCTTGTGCTTCTACCCTGACACTGTCCCCCTAGCTCTTGCAAAGCAATCTGCCCCATACTAAAAAAGCCCACACTGGACACGGATGTTCTGGGCAACTACAGGCAGATTTCCAACCTCCCCTTCCTCTCCAAGGTGTTGGAAAAAGTGGTTACTGTGCAGCTCCAAAGCCACTTAACCCTCAACAACCTGTATGAGAAATTCCAATCTGGTTTCCGGTCGGCCCACAGCATTGAAACGGCCCTACTCACAAATGCGCTCCTGCTGGCAGCTGATGCAGGCTCTCCATCCCTCCTGATTCTTCTGAACCTCATTGCTGCATTTGACACCATCGACCATTCCATCCTCCAAAAGAGTCTCCAGGACACCATTGGTCTTTCTGGACTAGCACTGAACTGGTTTGGTCCTACCTGACAGACAGAACTGAGTTTGTCTCTCTCGGGCGACCTAACTACCGAACACACCCTGTCAGGCTCTGTCCTGGATCCCATCCTATTTATTTTGTGTTTGTGTTGCTTGACCGGGTCATCACCCAGCATGGGATATCTTTCCATTGCTATGCTGATGATACACAGCTGTACTTGAAAACGGAACCCAGTCCATCTGCTGCCACCTGCCTGGAGGAAATAAGGGAATGGATGAATCAGAACGTCCTCCAACTAAACAGCAGCAAGACAGAGACTTTACAGATTGGTACCCCACACCAAGTACAGTACTCCCCCTTAACCCTCTTCACCATTGCTGGCCAGAACAACTCTCTTCTCCTCCATCTCAAACCTGCGCGTCAAGTTTGCTTTGAACCTGAACTTTGATGACCATATAAAGCAGCTCTGCAGTCTAATTTTTCCACCCCAAAAATGTCTCCAAACTTTGCCCTACCCTCACCCTTCCAGTTGCTGAGAAACTCATCCATGCCTTTGTTTCCTAAAGGCCGGACTACTGCGATGCACTGTTCACTGGCATCTCTTGCAGGACCCTTCAGCGGCTGCAATACATACAAAACAGTGCCGCCATGATCATCATGAATGTGCAGAACTACCAACATACTCCTCCAATCATGTCTTCTCTTCACTGGCTTCCTGTCCTCTACAAACTCAAAATACTTTTTCTGACTTTCAAATGCTCGTATGGCAATGCCTCCTCTCACCTCAAACAGCATCCCCGCTGTCTCAAGTCTGGGGACAGCCTGCTTCTTCATACCCCCCAAACTAAGCTCCTCTCAATTGCGTTCAGTGCTGTAGCCCCCGGTCTATGGAATGCCCTCCCAGACCATCTGAGGATGCCACAGACTCTATCTTGTTTTAAAACAGGCCTAAAAACGTTTCTATTGGGTGGTTAGTTGTGACTCACATGTAGAGCATGAATCGTATGTAATACTAGCTAGCTAGTTAAAAAAATAAAGATTACCCTAGGAACTTGCTCGGCCAAATATCAGATTATTTTAAGATAGGATTTGTTTGAAGCAAACATTTCACTGATTAGGGGTATCAAAGATTTCTCATATACCCCATTTGGCCTCTATAGTTCTGCTGAGGGACTTCAACGCACATGTGGGTGACAATGGAGAAACCTGGAGAGGGGCGATTGGGAGGAATGGCCTGCCTGGTCTAAACCTGAGTGGTGCTTTGTTGCTGGATTTCTGTGCTAGTTATGGATCGTCCATAACAAACACCATGTTTGAACATAGGGAGGTTCATAAGTGTACTTGGTACCAGAACACCCTTAACCACAGATCGATGATCGACTTTGTGGTCATATCATCAGATCTGCGGCCGTATGTCTTGGACACTGGGGAAAAAGAGGAGCTCAGCTGTCAACTGATCACCACCTGGTGGTGAGTTGGTTCAGATGGCGGGGGAGGCTGCCGGACAGACCCGGTAAACCAAAACGTGTAGTGAGGGTGAATTGGGAACGTCTGGCTGAGGCCCCTGTCCTTGAGGTCTTTAACTCCCACCTCCAGAAGAACTCCTCGGGCATCCCGGGGGAGGTTGGGAACATGGAATCCAATTGGGCAGGTTCACACTGAGCACATGTGACAGACGTGAAAGAGTCTGGAGACGCTGTGGTGAACGTTATGCTACCTGCAACATCATCCAGCCAGCATGACCGGTTTGGTGGTGGGTCAGTGATGGTCTGGGGAGGCATATCCTTGGTCGCACAAACCTCCACGTGCTAGCCAACGGTACCCTGACTGCTGTTAGGTACCGGGATGAAATCCTCAGACCCATTGTCAGACCTTACGCTGGTGCAGTGGGCCCTGGGTCCCTCCTGGTGCAGGACAATGCCCGACCTCATGTAGCCAGAGTGTGCAGGCAGTTCCTGGATGACAATGCCATTGATGACATTGACTGGCCCTCCCGTTCCCCACACCTGAATCCAATTGAGCACCTCTGGGACGTTATGTATCGGCACATCTGACGCCGCAAAGTAGCGCCACAGATTGTCCAGGATCTCACTGATGCCCTCGTCCAAGTCTGGGAGGAGATACCCCAGGACACTATTCACCGTCTTATGAGGATCATGCCCAGACTTTGTTGGGAGTGCATACAGGCACATTGGGGCCATACTGAGCCACATTATGAGTCGTCGTGATGAAATTTACGCAAGTTGGATCAGCCTGTGATTTAGACATTTCACTTTGATTTTGGTGTGATTTTGAACTTTTGTTTCTGCAGCGCAAGCCCAGGTTCCTAGACACGAGTATGCATGAGTATGTTAGCTGGAAGAAGTAGGCTATGGTTGTGTATCATTTCAGTGTGTGTAGTACTATATGCCCACCAAACTGGCATGACGGCAAACACCATCAAGTGCAGCCTCCTTTCTCACTCACCTACACCTCTGAACTATCAGTCTCCGTGCCATCTTGTTCTTTCGCTGTATACTTAATACAGCAGCACATCAACTTTAGATTTTTATAACAATTGGCACCATGCATTCACTGAATATTTATAGTATTACCATCTCTAACTTAGTACTCTCAACTTACTATTCTTTTTTGACTGCTAAAAACCTGACAAATGTCACATGCCTTTGTCTTGCTCATGTCGACGAACGAAATCTGAGTTAAATAGAAGAGACCTCTGACATTTAAATAGAAACAAAGCTTACTACATTTATGGGAGTTTAATATCGTTTAGAAATGTGTTTCCTCCGTAGGGTGGCTGGGCTCAGCCTTAGGGATAGGGTAAAGAGCTCGGTCATCCGGAGGGAGCTCGGAGTAGAGCCGCTGCTCCTTCGCGTCGAAAGGAGCCAGATGAGGTGGTACGGGCTTCTGATTAGGATGCCTCCTGGGAGCCTCCCGTTGGAGGTTTTCCGTGCATGCCCTACTGGTAGGAGACCCCGGGGTAGACCCAGAACACGCTGGTGAAATTATATATCTTGTCTGGCCTGGGAACGCCTCGGGATCCTCCAGGAGGATCTGGAAAGCGTTGATGGGGATAGGGACGGCTAGAATACCCTGCTGATCCTGCTGCCACCGCGACCCGGTCTCGGATAAGCGGCGGAAAATGGAATGGAATATTGTTCAGTTACCCAATCAGCTAAAACTACAAGAATGCATCAAGTACATTGCATTCTTGACTGAACACAAAGTGATTTTTTCTTATAAATGTTGCATAAACAGTGGTGTGGTAATAATTTAATTAGGCATGCAAAAAAGAGGACACAGATAAACCAATGGAATAAGTTAATAACCACAATATGACCTAGATAATATTGATGCCCATGGCCCTGATATTTCACCAGCAAGCCAATTAGTTATCTAGCACTAACCGGGACAAGACTCCAATGTCTATTTTTGCGTTAAAATTAATAGCCAATCCTAGCGTGTCAGGGCGTGTCTTGCCAAGAAAAGCAGTCGGATTCATAATAACGGTTTACAATGTAAAGTATTTCTCTCCTGATTACCCTTACCAAAAAGAAGTTTACTCAAGTGTGATATTAGTAAACTTATTCTAAACTAAAAATAAGAGAGTATGCTTTCAGTTTACTTTTATATACTTATCGGAGTTCATTCTTACCAGATTATACTTAAGTATACTTGGCTTAGTATACAGAAAAGTCTAAGTATGTACTAGTATAAAAACTAGTAGACTTATAGTTTACTGAGAGTATACTTAAAAGTGCACTTCCATAAACGTAAAGTGGGCTAGAAGTATATAACTAGTAAGCTGTTGTATGTCAGCCACGGTGAGTTAAATATCTGGACGTTGTTCATTTACTTTCCAGCATTACTTCTCACCAACTAAGAGACAACGAAGCGTGAAATCATCACTCAGACAAACGTACTGCACTATTGCCAGTTGCGCTGCAAAAGATAGTCGTGAAGCCGTCACTTGACTTTTGACCGCTTGAACCTGTCCTGATAGGCCATTGGGGAAATATATTTGCATATATCCCAGCAAGCTCTTCGATGTAATACTAATAATAATTAAATTTATTTGGATTGCGATTTACGTTCCAAGAACAATCTCAAAACGATACAATACTGCTTAAACGTACGTAGTAAAAGATATAACGCATATGCATTTTTTTATTTAGCAACCTTGACTCTGAACATCGTACTCATTAATAAACACCCCTTCAGTTATTTCGGGTCAAGAATTTTAACCTGCGTTGTCTGCTATGCCTGGACTTTGTCGAGAACTAATAGCACATGACCTATCAAGCACAGGAACAAAATGGGTAGACACGAATGCAGAGGCGATAGGTTGATATCTACTGTAACTGTTGGCCCACCGCTTTAAGCTTACTTAAAGGAAGCTTAGTATGTTTATAGTATAAAAACTAGTAGACTTATAGTTTACTGAGGGTATACTTAAAAGTGCACTTCCATAAACCTAAAGTGGACTAGAAGTATATAACTAATAAGCTTACAGTATACCTATAAGTTCACTTGTAGTATACTTTAAAGCTTACTACTGTTACACTAGAAGTATACTTAAAAGTGGGCCAATTTAGTCCCAAGAAGTACTAAAACAGTACACTGCAAGTACACTACTTTGTGTATTGATGTTAGTATACTTACTACATAAAGTATACTTGAGAAATATACTTGAAGTTCACTTAAGTTTACTTGATAAAATTTACTTGAAGTATACTTCTTTTTGGTAAGGGTAGTTAGTTGGGTTGTGGCTGTGAGAATTTAGAGATTACAAATACAAGGTCTGGGTTAAAGACTGGAAGGGCATTTTATGAGCATTTTTTTTTACCAATAAAATGTATACATGTATATGTTAGTTAATAAACACAAACGCCATGCCAACTTTGACAACAGGACAGCTGCACATATGCGCCTGTGAGTATATGTGACGGCGTCACTGTATCGCAAATTATTCCATACTGAGTTAGCTAGTTTCTAGTTAGCATTAGCACCTAGTCATGCCCATGGATAGACGCTTCCCCTCTCCTGCTGTAATGAATGACAATTGCACGGTGTTTCATGTTCACTAGCAATGTAGCAATCAAGAAGTGAGTGTTATTGAAATAATAACTGCTTACAATAGTCAATGCAAACCACAACGCATGCCGCATTGACTGTCAACACTGTAGTGAACTAACAATTGGTAAAAGATGACAAAGGCATTGTACAAAGGCCCTAGGTATAAAATTTTGGCATTATGGAACGTCATACGCTTAGCCATGTCAGCTTGCAAGTTTATCAAGACAAAAGTGATGATTCGTTCATTTTAAACGAATCTATAAAATGACTCGGGACTAACGAGTCGTCTCAGAGAGTGATTCGTTCATTTTGGTCGCGCATGCGCAACAATAGTTGTGTTCGAGTCATTCGTGAATTTCTTTCAGCAAAGTGTACTTCACCCCTCAACTGTCTTCGAGTCTGAGTCGTTCGTTCAATTGGCACCAAAGAGAAATGTTTTGTTCGCCATAGCTATGTCGTTACGACTGCGCCGATTCACTCAGTGATAATTAAGTCACCTCAAAGCAGTTGCAATATACTACTTTACTGAAACGTAATGTGTTGTATTTAGCCAAAAAATCATAATATTGATATAACTTTAAGATGTATTTATTTAAAATCAGGTTGTCCCATTCAGCCAAATAACAATCACACTCGAACTACAACTAAATCACACAATATTGCAGTATACGCTGTCTAATATAATAAACTGTTTTTTTTTTACTGTAAACTGTAAAGTGAAAAACTGAAAAAAAACTGACCCAAAACCAGTAATAATAATTCGTGAACCAATTCAATCATTTCTGTTTTCTATTCTACGCCTACTACTAAAAGATTAGTTCACCCCTCGAATGGATCTTCGGATCTGTCAGAGAGATTCGTTCAAAACATTAGTTCACCACTCGAACGGATCTTCGGATCTGTCAGAGAGATTTGTTCAAAAGATTAGTTCACCCCTCGAATGGATCTTCGGATCTGTCAGAGAGATTCGTTCAAAAGATTAGTTCACCCCTTGAATGGATCTTCGGGTCTACTTCTTTCGTTCACTGGTCACTTGACAGCGGCATAGGCTAGGCACGAGAGATCAGGAAACATAAATTACCCGTTCACTCACAGGTACTTAGTTCACCCCCCTTATCTGGAACAAGTTATATAATACGTGTTTACAGTAGCCCTTAAAAGCCCATTGTTGGAGAAATAACGATGCTGGATCTAGTTATGGATCTAGATCTTATTTCGGAAATACAGCTGTTAGGATGAATAGAAGATATTGCATTACATTGTCATAAAATGCATTCTAATAAAATAGATTAGTCCATTACGCATAAACCGTGCCTTCATAATATCGCCCATTTCTCAAACTACGTTTATTTCTACAATATGATTCTGGTAATGAATAGTGTGTTGAAATGCACGTGAAAGAAGAAAATTTGGCTGACCTTAGAGCTTAGAGAACAAAAACAAAAACTAAACTAAACGTTAGTAGGCTACTTATCATCATATAGGGTGAATTCAGCCATATTGGGAAAGTTTTTGAAATTCTATCTCGTGATCGCATGCATTCTCGCCATAAATTCAAAACAATTGCCCAACATGATACATTTCTGAATTCCTCAAGGTGTTTACTTTCTTTATGTGAAGAAATTAAGTGTGTATGGTATCTGTACAAAGCATGGCTCACCATTTTGTTGTAATTGACACAAAACAATTTTCCAGTGACATGTTTGGTAATTTGGGACAGCATGTTTGGTAATTTGGGACAGGTAGTTTCATTGGTGTAGGCCCTTGCTTTCAACCTTAATAACATATTTCAAATAATATATAACTGATTTATTGTTTAAGAAATTTAAACTGATTTATTGTTTTTCCTAGCCTTAAATACTATAACCTATTATGATGTGCTATGATAGCTTAATTACGTTGAATGTTCAATTCTCCCTTCCCTTCATTCTGTCCTCATCCCACTTGTTGTACTTCCTCCCTGTCTCTCCGTATTTTTCCACTCCTCTCCCTTGCACTCTCTCCCTTGATCTGGCTGCAAGTTTCCTATGTGCCATTCTATTCTGAAAACTACTTAATTTGCCCAAAATATAAAGCCTACTATTACACAATATTTGGGGGCATAGCATCAATTTTATAAATTCATAAATCATAAAGTCTTGATCTATCTACTTAAAGGTTTGCTGTAGGCTACATCTCTGTGGCTCTGTGTTGACATAGATGTGAGATCCCTCATTTTATCAGGTTATATGAATACACTAGTGCTGTTTGGTAATTTGGGACATCAAGAGATGTCCTAATTAAAAAAAAAATCGTAAACATAATTTCAAAACAATGTTTATTTTGGTCCACTATTACATCATACATGTTTGTATATAATGTATATCTACAATGTATTAGTCATTAAAATTATTTACCATTGTGTTAAATAATTTACGTTACCATCAACTTCCTGTTTGATGCTGATCACACCCCCCCACATGGTGTCACAGGAATTATGGCATATGACTTTGGTCATGTGCCACCACAGCCAGGTCTCAGCACCTTTTGTTTTTACTTAAACTTTTCGGGGCAGAAGTACAGTGCAGTTTTCTTATGCTGTCCCAATTTACCTGATGTCCCAATATAGCTGAATTCACCCTATGTCCGCCATTAAATTATGATGAAGCTGCACTGCCAATCTAGCAGCAGTGGCGCCGTAAGGACTACAATAATGGGGGGTTGTGTCCTGCACACCTAACGCAGGCTCATGGATAGGATATGTATTCTAATTTTTGTAAATTTTTTATCTTTAATTAAACTTTAATCATGGGTGCTGGTTTCTCCTCAGAAAATGTTTAAGCTTTTCAACAGAAAATTCACATTGGAATTGTTTGTTATAATCATTTTTTATGAACGTGCTATATTGTAAAAAGTAATCAGATCAGACCAGTGTTGACATATAACTCATGAACTGCGTACAAATCGGTATTAAGCATGAAGCCTAAAAGCTTAAAAGCTTGCTCATTCGTAAGATGCTTGCCGCTCTTCACATGTGTGAGCAGATAATTATGTAGGTCTAGCCATAAACCTTGGGCCAAAACGTTACCAGCCTTAGCAAAGCAACAAGCAAACAGCATGGAATGGAGTGCCAAAACAGCATGAAGTGCTAAAACAAAAAGAACTGCTGGCCAGGTTGCTTAAGCGAAATGCACAGTGACATACAGTGACAACGGGAAGGCCGTGCAACGCACACCCCCTCATACCACACAAAAGAAAACAGGGGGGGGGGGGGCAAAGTTCCCGTGGCCTCCCCAGTTCCGGCGTCACTGCAGCAGTAAGTGCCCCATTAACAAATAGGGTCTGGACTGCAGTAAACTTGTACGCGCTAAGGCGGTCAGTCTAATAACTGCAACACATCACATCGCATTTGCTCAGGGAAATGCATTTTCTAGTTTAGTATTTCTCCCGTATTCCCCTGCCTTGAACCTTAATAAAACCTTTGTTACTCCGGCAATCTACCTGTCCAGAGGTGTTGTTTTCAAGCCCCTTGCACCTCAGACCACCACATATGGTGTAGAATGCGGGTATTGGTTCTGGTCCTCGCACGCACTAGTTAGTTGGAGTAGAGCGGGAAGAACATACTTCATTAACCCTTCATAATGGAACATGTTCTACAGGCGGTGTTGGAGACCACTAGAGCGGCTTCGGAGGAGCAGCGGCGCCACAATGCCCAACTGGTAAGTGAGCTATCCAAGATGTCTACAGTTCCCCGGGAGGAAAGCCGACCTGCGCAGTTCCTGGTTTGTCTGACTGCAGACGAGGACATTGAAGCTGACGTCTGCGGACCTTTGAACGGACCACCCTGAGGGAAAGTTGGACACAAGCTAAATGGGCTCGTTACCTGGCCCTTTTCCTGACCAGGAATGCCCAACAGGCTTACCACGACCTAAGGAGGGACCAGGCAGAGAACTTTGATGTCCTAAAAGGGGAAGTCCTGATCAGGTTTGGCCTCTCTCTCCAGCGGCGGGCTCAACGTTTCCAGAAGTGGAGGTTCCAGGCCACGGTTTCCCCTGGGCTCAGATGAGTGACCTACTACGATTTGGGAGAAGCTGGCTGTTATGCCGTCCAGAGATCCCTGTGGTCGACAAGGTCGTGATGGACCACTATCTCCGCTCCCTGCCAAACGAGATGAAGAAGGCGGTGAGCTTACAGCAGACCGCCACTCTGGCTGAGTTTGTGAAGGCCGGGGAGGCATACCAGACCACCCAGGGGCTTCGGCGACCTAGTAGGAGGGCGCCGACCGACGGGGAGAGAGAGAGGCCACTGGAGCGGACACGCCCTGCAAGCAAAGAGCAGTACAGCCGTCCGAGACCCCACCACCCTCGCCCCCCGGAACCAAGACAGTGCTACCAATATGGCCTGGAGGGCCACTTTGCTGCCCAGTGCCCCTACCAGGACATAGAGATGAGGTCCTACAGTTCTCCAGCCGCTGAGGCAAAGACCTGCCATTGTGCTCAGGTAGCACATGCCGGGTTCAGTGGTCCAATACAGCTCCCCGGATCCCCCTCAAACTTGACCATCAAGACACTGAGGCCCTGATTGACTCCGGAAGCATGGTCACCCTGATCCGGCCCTAGCTTGCACCGCCTGAGACGTCAGGGTCGGTAGCGGTCTCCTGCATTCATGGAGACACCCAGGAGTACCCAACTGCTTGGGTCACCCTTACAACCCCCAAGGGGACATTCCATGCCAAAGTGGGGGTGGTTCCCCAACTCCCCGTGCCAGTCCTGATCGGTCGAGATTGTGCCGCATATCAGCGATACTGGGAGGGACAGACATCAGCGCAGACGGGCCGAGCCCGGCCCCGTGGGAGGAAACTCCGAACCAAAGTAGACGGCGTACCAGTGTGGGACGGAGTGGCCCCTGAAGGGAGTACTTCTGACCCGCCATCCGCCCCAGAGAACATCCCCCAGTATTACGCTATGGCCTCAGCCTCGGAGGGCGGTCCACGTCGACCGGCACCTTTAGAGGAAGCAAGCAGCAACGAGGTATTTTCAGAGTTTCCCACCATGACGATGACTTGGGACAAAGCCCAGGTCGGTTTGGGTCAGCCCAGCTTGAGGACCCCAACCTGGAACAGGCCCGAAGAGACGTCAAGATAGTTGGGGGCCAACCACAGGAGGGGGTATGCAACCTTCATACTCCCTATTTTATGCTAAGGGATAGACTTTATTACCAGGTGGATAAAATAAGAGGGGAACTGATTGAGCAACTACTAGTGCCTAAACCATATATTTCGAAGGTGCTGTATCTTGCCCACTCCCACCTTCTAGGGGCCCATTTGGGGAAGGAGAAGACCCTGGAGAGGGTTTTATCCTGCTTCTACTGGCCGGGGATAACAAGGGCAGTCCGAGATTACTGTCGCCACTGTGCGGAGTGCCAGTTGGCAAGCCCCAAGGAGCTTCTCCATAACCCCCTCATACCTCTACCAATCATTGAGACCCCTTTCAGCCGCATAGGGATGGACATCGTTGGCCCACTCCCTAAGTCCAGTAGGGGTCACCGCTATGTTCTGGTCATCTTCGACTATGCCACCCGGTACCCCAAAGCGCTACCTCTCCAAACTGCCACGTCAGCTGCAGTGGCCAGAGAAATGGTGCAGCTCTTCAGCCGGGTCATGATAGCAGAGGAGATAGCTTCATGGGGAGGCTGATAAAGTAGCTCTGCAGGAGGCTACGGGTGACGCAATTGAGGACCTCGGTCTTTCACCCTCAAACAGACGGACTGGTTGAGTGGTTCAACAAAACCTTGAAACAGATTATGGGGGGTTATGGAGAAGCTCCTTGGGCCTATTGACGTGGATGGTAAGAACTGGGATCAGCTGCTGCCTTACCTTCTCTCTGCCATCCTAGAGGTTCCGCAGAGTTCCACTGGCTTCTCTCCCTTTTAACTGCTCTATGGGAGACAACCCAGGGGCCTCTCGGACCTGGCCAAAGAGGCATGGGAACAGCAGCCCTCCCCCCACCAGTCCGTTATTGAACACGTGGAGCAAATGCACCAAAGAATGGCCCAGATCTGGCTGATGGTGAGGGACCATATGCAGCAAGTCCAGGCAGCCCAGGCCAGGCTGTACAACTGGACTGCGCAGCCTCGGACGTTCCAGCCCGGGGACAAGGTAATGGTCCTGATTCCGACTAATGAATGTAAGTTCCTAGCTAAATGGCATGTATGAGGTCCGTATGAGGTGGAGGAGCAGAAGGGTCCAGTGTCATATAGAGTGACACAATTGGGCAGACGGAAACCTTTCCAGATTTACCATATCAATCTGCTCAAAATCTGGTGAGAGCAAGGGACCCCCCTTCTTGTGCGTTGGCTGCCCATACACCACAGGCCATCCTCCCAGAAGTCCAGATTGCGCTTCATTTCCACTCTAGATCTCACCCGAGTGTACTGGCAGGATCTGCTCACAGCCCAGGGCAAAGAGAAGACTGCCTTTGTGACCCCGGACAGGTTGTACCAATAAAAGGTCCTCCCCTTTGGACTGCATGGTGCCCTCTGCCACTTTTCAGCGTCTGATGGACCAGGTACTTCGACCCCACCAGGAGTATGCCGCGGCCTACTTGGATGACATTGCGGTCCATAACCCAGACTGGGATAGTCATCTGGTAAGGCTTGAGGCCGTGCTAGGTGCCCTCAGACAGGCCGGGCTGACTGATAACCCAAAGAAATGTCATGTAGGGCGGGAGGAGGCTGAATACCTTGGCTACACCATTAGCCGGGGGAACGTGAAGCCGCAGAGCAGGAAGTTGGAGAGCATTGCCAACTGGCCCAAGCTGCAGACCAAGAAGTGGGTAAGAACTTTCCTGGGCCTAGTGGGGTATTACCGCAAATGTATTTTTAACTTTGCAGATATTGCTGGCCCTCTGCATGAGCTCACCCAGAAGGCACAACCCCAGAAGGTGAAATGGACGGACCCTGCGGAGACAGCATTCCAAACCCTAAAAGAGGTCCTCAGTTGGGAACCCGTCCTTGTGACTCCGGACATTAGTAGACCCTTCATCCTCCAGACCGACGCATCAGTGACCGGCCTGGGTGTGGTCCTGTCGCAGGTGAGAGAGGGAGTGGAACACCCCATAACATATGTCTCAAGGAAACTGCTCAAGCATGAACGGCAGTCTCAAAGTTAAAGTACTACCTCTTGGGGAGGCACTTTGTTCTCCTTACAGATCATGCCCTACTCAAATGAATGGCCACAAAACGGGAGAGGAGTGCCCGTTTCACCCGCTGGTTCCTCGAGCTCAATGATTACTGATTTCGGGTATAGCATCGGCCGGGTAAGCTTCAGGGAAACGCCGATGCCCCCTCTCGGCAGCACGAAGCCTTGTGGGCTGCCGCTCCCCGCAGATGCATGGAGCTGAGGGGGAGGGTATGTGGCGGACCTGCACCACAGCAGGGCCAAGTGGTAGAAGGGTGGTACTTCCCTAATTACCTGCTGAGGACTTGGCAGGTGGGGGGAATCAGTCCTAACAAGCCACGCCCAAGTGCGCATAAGTACAGGCAGCACCTCAGCCACAATATGAATCTATACCAATGAGCCACATGCCTATTTTGCAATGATGGCCATTCTATCAGAGTATAAAGCTGACAGTTATGCGTTTTGTAAGGAGCATCAGTGGCAAATCTAATAGCTGTGATAGAAGGCATCCCATTGCTAAGGACCGATTTGGAGGTGACTTTGTAAATAACATCAGCATAATCAAGATAGGGAGTAATAAAGTCTGAACCATAGTGTGCTTAGCTAAGTGACTAATGCAGGACTTAAAGAAAGCCAATTTTGACTCTAACTTTAGCTTGAAGTTTATCAATGTGCGTATTAAATGTTAAGGTGCTATCCAGCCAGATGCAGAGATATTTGTATTTACACATGTTCTAATAAAGTTCAGTTTGAAGTGGATATGTTAACATCGGTACCAACAAAACTAAGATGTTTAAAAGTCATTACTTTAGTTTCATCTTCACTGAGCAAGACACAATTCAATAAGTTTATTTTGCATTTGACTGAAACTCAATTGTAAACTGTGTAAAACTGATAAGGAGGGTCCTGTATATAAGCTAGTGTTATCGGCTTAAAGAAGAGCCTGACAATTCACTAAATCTTGCGTTGTATTATTTATGGAGAAGAAAACGGGACCGAAAATAGACCCTAGACTCGTATCCTTGGTCACCAAAGATGTGTGTGATGTCAAGTAGTCGGATTTCACTGTCTGCGGTCTATTATCAAGATAATCCTGGAACCAATAGGATGCACCATTAATAAACCCAATGTTGTACTGCCTATTCAACATAATTGAATGGTTGAGTGTCAAAAGCTTCACAAAAATCTATAAAAATTGCTGCACAAAAGATTTTTATTTTTGCCAACAAAGATATGATTTAGAACCTTTAATGCAGCAGTAACACACCCCTAAACCTGATTGAGTCACAAAGAATATTGTATCCCTCCAAGAGATTGTGAGGGTTGTGACGGCATCTGGCGTGTAGAGGGCGCTGCAGGACCGTGGTGGGGAGACCTTCAGTTATCTGATAATGGATTGGCGACAGGTGTGTTAAATCTAATGATTAGTGAGTTGAGGGTTATTTATGGGTGTCTGTTTGTTTCAGTAGGGGGAATGACATGGAGGAGCAGGAGTCTCCTCGACACACAGGACAAGCAAGACAAAGAAGCTGACCGATCAGAATAGTCTGTGCGTGCACGTGAATAAAAGAGGTGAATCCCAGAACATTCTACCTGGTTTCCTCAATCTGTGCCTAGGGACCCTCACATACATCATCTGCTTGTTTACAAATTGTTCCAATATCTTAGAGAGACGGGGCAAGATTGATATAGGTCTGTAATAGTAATGGTTAGTTTTATCACCCCCTTTAAAGAGAGGAGTGACAAAGAGAGGATTTCCAATCCAACAGAATTTCAGTTTGGAGCGAAAGGTTAAGTAAATATGTAATGGGCATAGGTAATTTATGGGCGGCTCGTTGAAAAAAGAAGGGGTCAATATGATCAGAACCTGCAGATTTCTTAGTGTTGAACACGTCTAGAACACGTCTAGAACACAATATGTTGTTTTGTTTACAACAATTTAGTTTTTGTAAACAGTGAGTTGGGTAAACCTGATGAAATAGACTTGTTTTCTAAATGACTAAAAGTTAGACTGTCTTAGCGTTATTCTAAAAAAATGTTTATTAAAATAATTAACCCTGGCATTTCTGATAGCGAAGTAGACTTATTTCCATGACTGGCATCCTTGATAGCCAGCTTACTAAAGAATGGAGCAGTAAGTGCTCATGGCTTGCACCCATTTCGCTGCAAAGGACAGAAAACAATCTATGTTTCATGTTGATCATGTTGACAATTTTAATCATTTCTTGCAGCAGTCAGTTGAACTCATCATTCAGACCTTTGGCAACAAGTACTTCACGGTGAAGCGTGTAGTGAGTTACAATAGGAACTGTACATTTTGTTTTTATATGCACAACAACACCGTTACATCTGCCAGTCATAGCCGCTGCGCCATCAGTGCACACACCGAGACCAGTCCAATTTGCTTGCATAAATGAATTTAGCCCTGTAACTATTTGCCAGTTTTTCTTCCAGATAGAGGGTACAATACATATATAAAATTAGTCTCTCTGGAAACTAGTTGCTTGATCCTCAATTAAATTCCGGAAGAACTATTTCTCACTTGCTTGGCTCTACACCACAGGTTGAAAGGGGAGTCCCCCAGCTTGAAAGGAGCCTTGGTTGTCCCGAGTACAGTGGGACTCATAACTCTACCTAAGCAGAGAGGGGTGGGAGCCTATCCCAGCCCACACAGGGTACACCCTGGACAGGTCGCCAGTCTATCACAGGGCCGACACATATATATATATTTTGTCAAGTTATCTAGCAAAAACAAAAATAAAAAAAAAGTGACGAAAGGTAATAACTCTTGTCATTGAAAAGATCAGAGACAACTTGCGCAGTTGGAGGCTGCTAATAAATCCAATCTAAACTTAATGTGTGGCTGACGGTAGAAAGTTTTCGGAATTTTCCGGTAGAACGCAATAAACGAATGTGACTATGGAACCAGCAGAAAATTCAAGCTCAATGTTGTAGTTTGGCTTTGATAGACCTAACAAACAAAGATTTGGATGCACGTTTTATTTAACACGCAGTATCTATGTGAATAGAACTTTAAAGGTTTGAAAGAAACAGTCTCTACCTTAATAAACATGGCCCATTGACATTGGAAGTGGGAGTGTCTTTGCACTAAAAATCTCATGAAATCGGCATAGATGCATTCTTAAAATGACTGATCCTTCATAAGACTTCAAAGGGTCAGCCTGTCAAGACAAAACCATATCACACAAATCACACATATTTGTATCATGATTTGTTTGTGTCAGTCATGAAATTTGATAGGTATGACTACATAGGTGTTTACAGGCAACTTGTGGACAGTAGTCATATTTGGTCAACAATGGGCGCTGTAACACACGAAAAACCAGTCAATGGATTATGGCAGCCACCTTGTTCAAGATACAGACTAATCTTAAATAACTTTAAAAGTGCTTTGTCTAAAGATGCTGCTTACCAATTTGTATGAAGATTGGTTGAACGATCTAGAACGAGTTTGACTTTAAGTGTTAGGTGAGAAGTGGCCTCATGAACGGCCTCAGGATGAATTGTCTCAATTGTAGCAATGTGTGTCATTGCTATGTCAAATACATTTTGTCCACAACTTATCAATATACATTGCACACATCAAAACAAATGTTACCGTATGTAATTTAAACATTACCACTGCCACTGACATGTCAGTACTTGAAGGTTACGCTGCCACTTCAATTACTTTTACAAGTAAAATAAGTAAACTAATTAATATTATGTCACACAAATAAAGAAATTCAGAATCGTAATTTTCAATAATTTAATATGGTAACACATGGTATGGTTTCACGACAACACTGGACATATATTAGTCAAGGCACAGCACACACAATCTTGTCAAGGAAAATCATGTCCTCGCCTGCACATGGGAGCACCATGCTCAGTGGTATGGTCTCATTTAGTATGGTGTATTTGGTGCGTACACATCCAATCACTCTCTCCACATAGATCCTGAGGTGAGCTTTCTGCCGTGTCTCCACACCTCTTGCATCCAGCTGGCAACATCCTCTTGTGAATGCAGGGACCTTCACTTCTGCACACAGTAGTGTGCAACACTGTCCCCAATGTCAAATCCACCATCACCAAGTCTCCAGGCAATAGTTGATGAAGAAGGCCACGATTCTCAGTCACACACTTGTCACTGACACGGCCTCCCCACCCTTTGGAGTAATGCCAATGAGATACATCATGGTGTACTTGTGTTTGTAGTGGGAAAATGTCTGTGCTCTAGCTTTCAGATTTGATGCTCTCTCAAGGTTAATTTCAAAGCAGTTTGCAATAACTGCAACACGATTGCCAAAAGCCTCCACACAAACTGCTATGGCATGCTGCCTTGCAAGCAATGTCTCTCTGGCCAGTGCACCAAAGAGGCTGAGGTGTGTAAACATTACACCTATGGTGTCTGAACGTGTTGGACGCAGTCTTTTGGTCTATGCAGAAGAGATGTGCAATGTGCTGGACTGGCAGATTCAGCCTCAAGCCCATCAGAGTTAAGAGGAGCACCTGAAAAGGAGAAATGTTTCGACCTGTCTAAGGTAGGCAGGGAAGAAGCTGCATCTGCACACCCATCACAACAGCAAAACATGGAAGCTCAGTGTGGTACTTGACCTTGATTTCATCATCTTTCAAGAAATTCTCATCCATCTTCTTCTTCTTTTTTGGGAGAGCTCTTATTTCAGTTTCCTGTTCTCCTTCAACAGGTGGTTAATTTCAGCAAGCCTGCTGCTACAAACACTGCATTCCTGCTGTTCTCCTGTGTTGTCATTTGATGCAGTTTCATCCACCTCTGACCTCTGTGCAGTATCATCCAGTGGTGCAGCTTCCTCTACCCGTAACCTTTGTACAGCTACAGCTGGTGGTACAGCTTCATCCATCTCTGACCAGCTAGATCCGGTGGTTTTGCAGGTGCAGTGTTGTTCACTGTGAGAGATTGCTGTCTCTTTGTACCTTCATTACACCTCGGGCACACAGAAGTTAAAGCAGCGCACACTGAGTGGTTTAACCAGAGGACAGAGTCAGGATGACACGGAAGCATTTAATAGGCAGGTTTGCCTGAAAAGAATGCACAGAATGCATTTGATTAGTTGTGCAGCTATGCCGCCAGCTAGATGTGAAAGGTAGCAGTGTAGCAACAACCCAACAAGAACACAGCTTGGGTATCCTACGCCATGTATGCTGAGCTAGCGGTAACCACATAAGTTAAATGTGTTTTGATTATAACCTACCTGTGTGAAAAATGCCGTGAACACACAAACGTGTGAAAGTGACATGTTGCTGAAAGTGATTCTTGATAGTCTTACAGCTGGTACCCATGCCATGCAAAGCTTCTTTGTTAACTATACGACCTGAGTTCCATTGTCTTGCTTTCAAGCAGAAAAATCGCACTCCATTAGTAGCCAGGGCAAACGTTCTGGCCACAATGTAGTCACAATAAAAGTAGATGTGAAGACAATTGCACTGTGTAGCATGTTTAAACTGTTTGAATCAACCCAAATATTTTATTTTTGTTCATCTGAGTCATTTAAGTCATTCCAGAGTGATACTTAGTTTCACAAAATATAAGTGTTAATATCTATAGAGCTCTTGGTAATTCGCAGTTAGCTTCCAAAGAGCATAGGTTTTGTGTTTTGCATCACAATCCTTAAATTGCAGTTTGCTAAAAAAAAATGTATGTTTTATTTAAAGCGGCTGTATGTAGTTTCTGATTTTGGGAACCCCAACTGTTGGGTAAAATTATACACTAACCAAACCATCGCAAAGAAGACATGCAGTTTGCTCGCGGTCACTGTATGTTTCTAGCACGATCAACGACATGCTCCAAGTATGATATTATCTTCCTGATTTAGTGACGCACTTCCTTGTGCCATAAAGCAATTCGTCAGTTTCGCCGGAGATCGTAACCGGTGGGAGACAAAATGAATGTTAAATATTGAGACTTCAAGAGGACTGATCCGAACGACAATTGGTTCATTCTCACATAGACATTACAATGTGCAAACTGTGGAAAGGTATTGATAATCCGTTAATATAAAAAAGTTGCATATAGACGCTTTAATATCAAACGATTGATGAACTGATTTCGGCATATATTCTTAAACCACTGACAATTAGTATTTTAATATTCCTACTGTTAATAACCTCATATTGTCATTTCAAAACCCGCATCTGCATGGCGGTCGACACTGGACTACTATATTTTTGTGGAACGGGCACGAATAAGTCCAGTGCTCCTAGTCTGAGCTGAATTGCCTACATGTTCCCATCATTTTTGACGGTCCAACTTTAATCCATTTTGAAGTAAACCCTTGTCCTGATGTGTGAAGTGGAATAAACAATCAGTTTACAATTCGTAATTTAAAATGTGCTATATACTTTACTTGAGTCGCTACTTGAATTAAATTAAAGCTCGAGGCCTTTCAACTCTGACTAGACCAATGCCTCTGGAAGATTCTCAGAAAAAAAAGTGAAAGTTTTCTGTGCCTTCACTTCAGGAGAGCGGTAAAACAAGTGTCATCTCCACTATGGCTTGCCAGCAAGTTTGTTTTGGTTTAGATTTCAGTCACGTTGATTGAAATCCATAAAGCGAGACATATTTTCATTGTTCTGCGTATGGCAGGGCTGCCCAATTTAGGGCCCGCGGGCCACGTTTGACCCGCCTCCCCTTTGTTTTGGCCCGCCAAAATAATTCTCTATTTCCTCTTTCCCTCTCCCCTCCGTAAAAATTTTTTTTGTATACATAGATTTTGTTTAAATATAATTCATAAATTAATATAAACAACAGACGGGAGTGATAATCTTTAAATATTGCTCATCTGAAGTATAGAGGATTTTTAAATATTTTTTGCGAAAGGTGGACGAGCTTTTTCATGTGGAGACTTTGTGAAACAGTGTCTGACAGTGGCTGCTGTATGGAATTAGATTGCTATCAATAATCACAAATCGATGCAGAACAATTCACAAATGTATTTCCTGATTAATATATAAATGGCGTGGTTTACAAATAAATGTATAACGATTCACATAGATTTTTGTGATTTATATATAGGTGAAGCTGTTCACAAATAAATGCATGTGTATTCACAAATGTATTTTGAGATTTATATATAAATGACATAGTTCACACAAGTACTGTATGTTTAGGTTTAAACAAATGTAAAAAAAAAATCTCAAAGCTGTTTACATTTATTAGAAACCTGCCGACTATGCATTAGTGGATCTGTGGATCACATCGCATTCGTGTGTGGATGAATGAGAGCTTCTTGCCACAGCATGACTCACGAATACATTTTTTTCAAATGGCGAAGTTTTGTAGCCAATCAGATATGACTTTCCCTTTCAGCCAATCATGTACGTTTATACATACTTCATGTTTATACTGGGAGGTTTCCGGCTTTCCGTGGAGGAAAATGTCTATATTTGATTTACAACTGCGGCTATTTTAAGGTAAGAGAAGTTATATTTATGAAAAAACATTTTATATCACGTCACTGACGAAACAATTTTGTCAAAGTCTTTATTTGTAGTGGTAGATATTTCTGAGAAGTTGCGCTAGCTAAATAGCTAACGTATTTGGCGATCAGCTGCTCTCTAGCTAAAGAAAGAGCTGAGCTCCTTTGAATTTTGTGGCAGTTTCTGTAAAACTAGAAAACTAAAAGAACATGAATGTGCAGTATGGTGATGTGCTGTACCAACAGGAAGTGAGATGGCTGAGCCGAAAAGTTCTCTGCCGTTCTTTTGAGCTGTGTGATGAGATCAGGATGTTTCAAGTAACAAAAGAAAGTAACGTTATAGTGCCCACAGATAAGCAATGGATTTCCGACCTGGCTTTTCTGGTGGACATCACAGAGCTACTCGACGTTTTGAATCTTCAGCTCCAAGGGAAGGACTAGATAATCAGCCAGATGTTTGATCACGTCAGAGCCTTCAAGCAAAAACTACTACTGCTGCTCAGCAGACATCTCTCAGCAGGTGACATGCCTTCTTAAAACAGAATCAAATGATCAAAAACCATATATTTAATGTGATAATATGTAATTGTTAAGCATAATATTACTAATTGTGTTTAGTATGCATATGTTCTTGGGGCCTTTTGTATTTTTGTTAATCAAGCTTTTAATCATTTATATTTAATTATAGTTTAATTTTCTTCTGGCCAGTTTTCCCCCCTCAGCTTTTGCATGCCTATGTTTTTCATGGCCAGATTCTTAGTTATTTTTTTCTGTTTCGGGATCGTGGGTAAACTACGTACCTTGTCATTTTAAAATGCACCTTTAGGGGGAACAAATCCTGCAAGTAGTGTTCTTTATTATGGGAGACCTAACCCTACTTATGACTGTGTCATTGCTGCAACTCAGTCACCATGTTAATGGTGTATTACATAAATGGTTAGTTTTCTCTATGTGCTACTAGTTGGATATAATATGTCACCTTACTGCCAAAATACTTACAATTACCTATTTTACAAAAACATACTTTGTCAGCAACATACACACATTTTACCACTTGTCTGCACAAATGGTTACACATTGTTTTATTAGTTTTAAATGCTGCTGTTAGTTTAAAAATGTTGGCAAAGTCAGTGGTGTGAAGAGCCATGGCTGGACATTGAGAGTTACACTCTGCAGCATTTTAAGCATTAAACTACACAATTTACAATTTCTAACATTATTAACATTGACAAAGCTTAGTTAACAGCATCTTGTCAATACCATAAAACTGTAAAATTTCATTGCTCATTGCAATGTCATGACATCTTGCCACAGTGTCGTCCCGATTGTCTGTCGTGACTCAGCAATGTGCCATGAAGTGCCATAGCATAGACCCCAGTCATAGCTGCCATATTTATTAAGAGTCCTGCCATTTCAGCTATATTTATTATTATTATTATTATTATTATATAAATGCACACATTTCAATTTCATACATATATTACAATAACAAAATTTGCACTGAAAAAAACAAGGGACAAATTTGTATGTAGACTGTGTAAGAACAAAATCGCATATAACATCCCCACATGTATTTGCAATGGCAACAATTAAGTTTAGTTTCAAATTAGTTTGGTAATTCTCTAGCCTAGCTCAGCCGGCAGAATCTTGCTATAAGACATCTTAAAATGCCTCTAATGTCTAAGGGAAATTCTAGTTGTTTATATCTTGAACTGTTCAACCATCTTAAAGTGATTCAAAAGCACATTGTCACGATGATATTGATCATCGGCCCAACCCTACTCTCTTTTAAACAACCAAGATTACTTTTGTTGTCATCCAGCATCGATTTAAGGTCCACAGGGGACTACCTGAGAACTAAGAAACCACCTGGTATGCACCCAAGCATACGTTTATTTTAGATAAGAGGGTGTGGAGAGTGTCACCTTATTGCATACAAACAAATCCCATACTCATCTAGTCCAATATTATTAATATTTAACGTGAAAAGGAGTAGACAAAAATGTCCTTCCCACCTCTGTGAAATTAGATTTTATGCCACCAACCCCCAAATGCTTGAGTTCTGCAAATCCAGTAGATGACAGCTCTTAAACAAATAGTAATGTTGTACAATGTGAAAGGCTTTAAAAAGTCAATAAATAGATCAAAGCATTTTTGATGAACATCCATAAAGGAGGCTATGTCATTAACAACTAAGTAGGCTGTATACATACTTTACATCTAATATTTTATGTAAAATAGGGTAGTTATAGTGAAATGGTAGGAAATTAGTCATACAACCTTTCGGCAAGTGTATGCTGTACCTGAAAGGCCACCCAGACAGTGTATATTTTTGCAGCGGCCCAGGTGAAAGAGGGTGAACGTGTCCAGATCGAGAGCATGGTGGTTTCCCCTCGATAGAGCTCCATCAATGGTTGGCTGACCGAGCACTGGTACTGGTCACAGCTCATCACAAAGTAGAAAACAATGAAGGGGGCGAGACACAGCAGCCCTATCACACTGGTCAGAGAAAACCAGTCCACCTCCCTGGGATACAAGAAGAATGAATAAAACATTGAGTACATTGATGTAAACACCCTCACACTGTCTCTCCCTTTTCTCTCACACACACTTTAGGCACACAGTATACTTCAAGCGAAAGCAAACCTTTCCTGTTCGCTTGGTTCTCTTTTACTTGTTCGCCGAGGCTGTGACGGTATACTGGTTCGCTACTGATTTGAGTTTGCAGTAGCTTACATCCCAATACAGCAGGGTGAACCAAACGTTACAAATCGCAACAAAACATTACGAGTGGTTACGAGTTTTAAAAGTGTTCATATTTTTTTACTTCTTCAGTTAAGTTGTTCTCAAAAATATTCATAGTTTGAGATAAAATTCCAAACTTTTCAAATAAGTGCTGCTGTGACCAAAACGAACAGTAAATACTGTTCCTGGAAAGCAAACATAGTCATCCAAAGTTTTCGTCAGCGCAGGCTACCGCCCACCATATACTTGAACCAATCACGTAGGATGTTCACAGCTGTTCGCTTTTGTTGCCTTCGCAAAGCTAGAAAAAATGGGCTGCGCAGTTCCAAGTGAACTAAACACCAAAGTGACGTCGCTTTGCTGATTTTGTTTGCCTACCCTCGGCGAAAGCAAACTATTTAGCTTTGGCTTGAAGTATACAGGAGCCTTTACATACACATAAACACCCAGATGTTTTGCAGTTGCTACAAGCCTTCATGGTTTACTCACACGCCCACTTTATGGAATTAGAATAATCAGGATTAACATGCCTAATCAAAAAATTGTCATGCTAAATTTGTAGTAAATTCCTAGAAATAGAGTTGCCAATAGATTACTGCAACTAAATTGCCAGTAATTCACCGTAGTCGACCCATATACTTGTTTCAACCTAGTCGACATATCAGAATGAACCTTGTCGGATTCACATACAGTGCATCCGGAAAGTATTCACACCCCTTCACTTTTTCCACATTTTCTTATGTTACAGCCTAATTCCAAAATGGATTAAATAAAAAAAAATCCTCAACATTCTACACACAATGTCGCATAATGACAAAGTGAAAAAAGTTTTTTTGAATTTTTTGCAAATGTATTAAAAATAAAAAAATTTAATATCACATGTACATACGTAAGTATTCACAGCCTTTACTCAATACTTTGTTGAAGCACCATTGGCAGCAATTACAGCCTCAAGTCTTCTTGAGTATGATGCTACAAGCTTGCCACACCTATTTTGGGGCAGTTTCTCCAATTCTTCTTTGCAGATCGTCTCAAGCTCCATCAGGTTGGATGGGGAGCGTCGGTGCACAGCCATTTTCAGATCTCTCCAAAGATGTTCAATCGGGTTCAAGTCTGGGCTCTGGCTGGGCCACTCAGGGACATTCACAGATTTGTCCCAAAGCCACTCCTTTGTCATCTTGGCTGTGTGCTTAGGGTCGTTGTCCTGTTGGAAGGTCAACCTTCGCCCCAGTCTGAGGTCCAGAACGCTCTGGAGCAGGTTTTCATCAAGGATCTCTCTGTACATTGCTGCATTCATCTTTCCCTTGATCCTGACTGGTCTCCCAGTTCCCGCCACTGAAAAACACCCCCACAGCATGATGCTGCCACCACCATGCTTCACTGTAGGGATGGTATTGACCAGGTGATGAGCAGTGCCTGGTTTCCTCCAGACATGACGCTTGGCATTCAGGCCAAAGAGTTCAATCTTGGTTTCATCAGACCAGAGAATTTTGTTTCTCATGGTCTGAGAGTCCTTTAGGTGCCTTTTGGCAAACTCCATGCGGGCTGTCATGTGCCTTTTACTGAGGAGTGGCTTCCGTCTGGCCACTCTACCATAAAGGCCTGATTGGTGGAGTGCTGCAGAGATGGTTGTCCTTCTGGAAGCTTCTCCCATCTCCACAGAGGAACACTGGAGCTCTGTCAGAGTGACAATCGGGTTCTTGGTCACCTCCCTGACCAAGGCCCTTCTCCCCCGATTGCTCACTTTGGCCGGGCGGCCAGCTCTAGGAAGAGTCCTGGTGGTTCCAAACGTCTTCCATTTGCGAATGATGGAGACCACTGTGCTCGTTGGGACCTTCAATGCTGCAGACATTTTGTACCTTTCCCCAGATCTGTGCCTCGATACAATCCTGTCTCGGAGGTCTACAGACAATTCCTTGGACTTCATAGGATTGTGCTCTGACATGCACTGTCAACTGTGGGACCTTATATAAACAGGTGTGTGCCTTTCCAAATCATGTCCAATCAATTGAATTTACCACAGGTGGACTCCAATCAAGTTGTAGAAACATCTCAAGGATGATCAGTGGAAAAGGGATGCACCTGAGCTCAATTTTGAGTGTCACAGCAAAGGGTGGTAATACTTATGTACATGTGGTATTTTATTTTTTTATTTTTAATACATTTGCAAAAAATTCTTAAATACTTTTTTCACTTTGTCATTATGCGGTCTTGTATGTAGAATGTTGAGAATAGTTTTTTATTTAATCCATTTTGGAATTAGGCTGTAACATAATAAAATATGGAAAAAGTGAAGGGGTATGAATACTTTCCGGATGCACTGTAAGTGACAGAAGTCAGTTTCTGTGTACAGCTCTCTTTACACATTGAAAACTGCACTTGATCATTGCCTGGAGTCTCCCTCTTTTTTAATTGGTTATTTTATGTGAAGAAGTAAAAATATTTGACAGCACCCAGTTAGAATTTAGGGTTTAGTGGCTCAATGTTATCTGATTCCATTCCCATCAGGGCAAGGTTTTGTTTTTGTTTCACACGTTGATGCATAGCTAATCATAACTACTGCAACTAATTTTGACAATAGCTTTACTTAGCTTTTTATAAATGTCTACCCAAACTATCCATTAACAAGTTAACCGGCTTCCCTGGCTAATTCATGAATTATTTGAAGGGGTAGTCGGGCTGTGCTGCCTCAATATTGTGTCCACTACAACTGCATTCCCCATATAAAGCATATGCCTTGTCTGTTTTGTTTATGCCATACAAATGAAGTCGTACTTTGCTAACTTGGCGCAATGTCTTGATGTAACAGTAGCTAACAGGAGCAATCTGTCAAAATCCCTCGGATAATGAGAATAGGCATCATCTGCCATAGTAAAGGGGTTAAGAACTTTGTCTCCATTAGGCTTCTGTGTGGCGTTTACAGGACCTGGGTTCTGAACCTGGCCAAGAATAATGCATATTTTGTAGACAATTGTGTCATATAAATATAAATATCTATGACAGCACCTAGTCATTTAGTTGGGGATTTATCATAAAAAAAAATAATAATAAGTGTATTGATAATATGATAAACTGCGTTTCGTTGTCTTTGTACTTGTACTTGTGCAATGACAATAAAGTTGAATATAATTTATTTAGGTATTGTGCTGTAAATATAAACATAATAATGTGCATTGATAAGGACCAGAACTATTCTCTGTTGCCTAATCGGGCAAAGTTCAACACGAGACATCTGTAGCTGTTGCAAAATGTTTAATATCAGACCTGATTTCCTGAATATTGAATAAAATACATCTGGTTCAAAAACAAGTGTCTTGCTACCCAAAGTCAGCAGTTTAAGTTTTGTTTTATTATCTCGACAAAGAAATCTGTGAGTTCAAATATCATGCTGCAGCTATAATTTTAACAATAACAAATACTGAAGTACAAATGCTCTCTTGTTTTGGCATACTAACATTGGCTTCTTAGTGAATTTTAAATGTATTCAATCATCAAGATTATATTGATGACTTAAACCAATTATTGCAACATTCCTAGTTTATAGGAAAAGAAGCATAGTCTTGCGTCCACTGACAAATCTCTTCTGAATGTTCCATGGTCTAAAGTAAAACTATAGGGCAATAGAGCTTTTGCAAATAATGGCCCCTGAACTCAAGAAAAGTCTGATTGAAAATGTAAGGCAGGATGTCCCCTTATCTTCTTTTAAATCCATCCTGTCATTATTATTAATAACAACAACAACAACAACAACTACTAGAAAATGTATTTCCCTGAGCAAATGCGATGTGATGCGTCGCAGTTATTGGACTGACCGTCTTAGCGCGCAGAACCTGCCCCTACAGCACAAGTGGACTGCGGTCCAGACCCTGTTTGTTGACAGGGGGCGCTTAGTGCTGCTAGATTGGTAGTGCCGCCTCATCATAATATAATGGTGGACACATACAATGATGAAGTACTACCGTTTGGTCTTATTTTTAACAAGGCCGGGCTTTCACCGACAATGCATTCCACATAACCCTGCCATAGTTCAAGCTCGAGCACTATGGTTGGGTCCTACTCTACCATGCACATAACGGTGAAGTAGTTGGTGATAGGTAAGGTATTACTCAGTATAGTCTTCAAAAATAGCTCCCAAAAAATTTATTTCATGTACCTCATGGGATATTATGCAAATGTATAACTTCAATACTCAATCAGGGCACGAGAAATGATGACTAGTTCCTTGACTTGGGTCAACGTGATGGACCTTTTAGCATTAACTCCTAGGTTATCTAGATCCAACATCGTTATTTCTCTAACAACTGGTGTTCGGCGTAATAGCCAAGAAAGTAAGTATAAAAACGTAACAACATGCAAATACATAACAACAACGCTAGATGAAAAATCTCTCCCCATTCATTTCAATAGGGGCAAAACACGATTAAAAATAACAATTAAAAATATAACACGTGAACCGATCACTTAGTTATATACACGCGCACTATACGGTACTATGCCGGACATTATTATTTATAATTTATTTTATTTACACAGGGTTAACCGACTGAGACCAGGTCTCTTTTCCAGCAGTGCACTGTTTAAAGGCAGAATATATAGATTACAAAAACATTTAAATACATCAATAATACAAAAAAAAGCATGTCCTATGACTACGGGATTTGTGTTTTAATAATGAAGTAAGGAAAAAAGGTAACTTGCCCAGCAATGCCTTGTTAACAGAAAATAGACAATGTTTTTCTCTCCTATCACTAAGAGAATCATCTATCACCTATCGCCATCCTACTTTTGTATACATCTATGTGTACAATGATGAGTTCTAAAACTATTCCCAGTTACAAAACACAAAGCACTGGTAAACTGCATCAAGGGACTTTAAAACAGTTGGGGCTGCATGCATATACACAATATCACCATAATCCATGACTGACAAGAGTAGATTTTACAATTGTCTTTCTATTTTCAAGTAAAAAGCATGACCTTACTCTATTTAGAGCTCCAAGTCTGATCCTCACCATCTTTGTGAGTTCAAGCACATGCGTCTTAAATTATAACTTTTTCATCTAGTGAAAGTATTTGTAACAGCAACACGCTCAATTTGGGCCCCATTAAGGGAGCAAATGTTATATGCCTTATAATCTAACTTTTTGGCCCTTGAGAAAAGCATATATTTAGTTTTTGACTCATTAAGAACTAATCTTAGATTTCTAAGGGATTTCTGTACACAATTAATTCCTGTGCCCTATCCATGGAACAGGCACAAGGGCATTTAAGAATGGTTTCATCTGCATAGAAATGTACTTTACAGTCTTTTACAGAGGCACATACAGTGGGTACGGAAAGTATTCAGACCCCTTAAAATTTTTCAATCTGTTTTATTGCAGCCATTTGCTAAAATCGAAAATTAATTTTATTTCTCATTAATGTACACTCATCTTGACAGAAAAAACAAATGTAGAAATTTTTGCAAATTTATTAAAAAAGAAAAACTGAAATATCACATGGTCATAAGTATTCAGACCCTTTGCTCAGTATTGTAGAAGCACCCTTTTGAGCTAGTACAGCCATGAGTCTTCTTGGGAATGATGCAACAAGTTTTTCACAACTGGATTTGGGGATCCTCTGCCATTCTTCCTTGCAGATCCTCTCCAGTTCCGTCAGGTTGGATGGTGAACGTTGGTGGACAGCCATTTTCAGGTCTCTCCAGAAATGCTCAATTGGGTTTAGGTCAGGGCTCTGGCTGGGCCAGTCAAGAATGCTCACAGAGTTGTTCCGAAGCCACTCATTTGTTATTTTAGCTGTGTGCTTAGGGTCATTGTCTTGTTGGAAGGTGAACCTTCGACATTTCTGTTTTTTTCTGTCAAGATGGAGTGCTGAGTGTACATTAATGAGAAATAAAATGAACTTTTTCGATTTTAGCAAATGGTTGCAATAAAACAAAGAGTGAAAAATTTAAAGGGGTCTGAATACTTTCCGTACCCACTGTATCTCATTAATATAAAGTGTAAATAATGTAATACCTACTACCCACACCATTTTTTATGGCTACAACCTTTGATTTCAAACCTTTAGCATCTATGCACTGTGCTCCATCAGACCGGTAGTCCTGAAACCATGTAAAGGCTGCATCATCAAATCCCAGCAAGACTAATCTATCCAGAAGTAATCTGTGATTAACTGTATCGAAAGCCGTTGACAAATCAATAAATAAAGTAGCAAAATGTTTCTTATCATTAACAGCAGTAACTATATAATTTACTACAAGAGTAGCTGCTGTAATAGCACTATGACCAGTTTTGAAACCCGACTGAAAAGTGCTTAAAATATTATTAGTCGACAAGAAAGCACAAAGCTGTTCATTTACAAGATGTTCTAATATCTTTGCTAGACATGGGAGGTTGGAGATAGAGACCTAATTACAGACCTAAGTCACTTATCCACACATCCTCCCCTTTATGTAAAGGAGTAACTAGAGCTGATTTCCATATTTTAGGTATCAAACCACAAGTGATTGTTAAATTAAAAACATGTGTCAGGGGCTTGGCTATGAAGGGGGCACAAAGCTTTAGCAGATACGGGTCTAATTTATCTACACCCATAGAGCTTCTCATACACTTGGGAGTTGCATGGGGCATGTAGAACGTCCAAGCAATCAAATTGTCTAAATGAGAAGGAAACACCATTTCCATGGGAATTAAATGGGATATCTCTTTTTCTACACCAGTGTAAACAGCATCTCCTGGTGCCATTTATGCCCCAATAGCTCTACTGCATTCTTCAAACAGTGAGCTTGAATTGAATTGTTTCCACATTCAGATAAATGGTTCAAATAATATGTAGATTTAGCACTTTTCACCATGTATGTACATGTATTTCTAAGATGTCTAAATGTTTGCCAGTCCAAATCACAAGCAGTAGATCTAGCCAAAGCCCAAGCTGTTTCTCTGTAAAATATTCTCTCCTATTTCATAAGTATACCAAGGACTGCGTCTATTTTTTTTTCTACATTTAAAAAAAAAAAGGGGCATGTTTGTTTGCTAAAGAATAAAAAATAGTTAGAAAATATTCCAGGACTAATTCAGCATCTGGAAATAGAGCTATAGATGACAGATCACTTTCCTACAAGTCACGTAAAAATGCCTAAACATTTCTATACATACATATCTATATACATATCTATATACATACACACACATACACACACATATATATATATACATACATATATACATACACAATATATATACATACATATATACATACACAATATATATACATACATATATACATACACAATATATATACGCAGCTAGTGCCACTGCAACTGCACGAGCCTTTCAGGAAACAACCAGTCAATTTAGCCAGCCCTTAAACATCACATTGTTTATAAACTTATATAAACAAACTTGAGCTTCAGTAAAAAAAAAATAATAATAATAAGTTAACTAAACTAACATTATATTATATTGTATAGGCCTATTAAAAAACATCCTAGCCGTGACATATATCACGTTAGCTAACCTAGTTATGGTTAATCATGGATAAGGCCATACTTCCAATACGTCTTCGAGGAGTGTTGTGGTTGCTTAATGTTTTGAGATTATGTGGAACCCTTACTGGTAAAATAGCATTAGGGTGGTTTAAATTACAATTCCTGATAAATGTTAGGCACTCTTCAGACCACAGGAAAAGGCTTGGACAGCTGTCATACATTTTTATATCATTTTAAAAATGCAATCTGCATACAGACGTCCACTTTGAACGAACAAACAAATCTTTTTGAACAAATCTTTTTAGTGCCTAAATCGAATTGAACCATTCTGTCAAATGAATCAAACTTTTACTGACTCATTAAATATTTTCGCCTCCATGCTAAACAAAACCCGCCATTCAATGCTTTTGTGTCAACATTCAATTTATATTATCACTCGTGTCCAAGTCTGCATACATCATACACTGAGGAAACAGTTATGCTGCGTTTCATTAGTAGTTCCACTTCCCCTCATTCACTTACCCTCAGCCCTTGGTATGACGTAACAGCACACGTCACGCAGAGGCCACTTGGAGAACAGAGGGAAAGTGGTCAGGGGACTTAAATGGAACAAACCTGCCCTTGTACACTTTCAGCCCAAACTGTCATTGATCGACCGCCAGTTGTAAGCTTGGCGCTATACTGCTTTTTACAAATCATCGGAAATACCTGCATACTCGTTTAAACTAGGCTTGTGCAATCAGCTTTGTCAGTTTCTGTTACGGCCACCCATATTTTGGTGTCCGTATTGTTTGCATTGTGTATGTGTGTATGTGTATTTTTGTCTTCCCTTCTGTTTTTCCCTTCATTCAGCATTGCCGCCTGTGTTCCGTTGGTTCCCTCCCCCTCATCACACACCATCAGCCATCTGTTGACGGACCAATCAGGAGCCGATCCGTCTAGTTTTAAACCCTTCTCCCCGCCGTCTCGTCAGAGCGAGATTAGATTTGTATTCGATGTGTTTAGAGCTCGCTCTCATTTAGCTAGGTATGTGTTTTGGTGTTCAACTTTGGTGTTCTGTGTTTCGTTTGTTAGCTAGAGGGTTTATCCCGATTGTCTCGTCTGTCTGTTCATTTGTTAGCGAGTGCTAACTAGACTTATAGCTCTTCAGTTGGTTTGCATTTCCCCATTCGACCCCTCCTTAGTTTCTGTATTAGATATAGTTTTTGTTTGGTTTTTCCCCTGCCCTTTTGATCCTGTATTATATACAGCGTTTAGTTTGTTCTTTACCCTTTTCCCGTACGACCAGTACCAGTTCTGTGTTAATTCTGATCCTTTTTATGTTGCCTGTAGGAAGTACTGTGCTTTATTTTTCTCCCGGAGCGCGGCTAGTTTAGATACCCGAGGGTGTACATTTTACTTCACGTAGTGTAGTCTCTGGTTAGAAACATTAGTTTAGGAGCGGTGCCACCCCGTGTACGTTTTGACAGCAAGCGTGTTGTATTCAGCTTAGCTCTTTTGTTTGTTTCTTTGATTTGGCACCGTTAGTGTAGCCGTGGTATCCCTTTTTGTTTGTCCCTGTAAATAAATACATATTGCTTTTACATTTTTGGTTTGTTTGTCCACATTTCACCACCACACGGCATACTCTGATAAATGTTCGGTCCTTCAGCGCCCTAGATTAGCCATACAGCTGAGGGGACGTAACAATTTCTAATAAACAAAAATGTATAAGTTTTTCTGTTTGTCATATTATCCTAACTATTATTGCGAGGGGTTTATGTTACCTTCCTCTATTGATTAATATTCTCCTTCAGTGGTGAGCAACTGGAGTGTTACGTGCATTACTGTCACCTAACCATTGATGTATTCTCTTGCACCAAATGCATAAAAGCAATGCATTGTAGGTGATACACAGTGAAGGAAATAATTATTTGATCCCTTGCAGATTTTGTAAGTTTGTCCTCTGACAAAGAAATGAAATGTCTATAATTTTAATGGTAGGTTTATTTTAAACAGTCAGCGATAGAATAAAAAAAAAGAAATACAGAAAATCACATTAGATAAAATATATAAATTGATTTGCATTTGATTGTGTGAAATAAGTATTTGATCCCCTAGCAAAACATTACTTCGTGCTTGGCAAAAAGGGTTTCTCCACCAAGTACTGAGGTCAGACGTCTCTTGTAGTTGGTAACCAGGTTTGCGCACATCTCAGGGGGGATTTTGGTCCACTCCTCTTTACAGATCCTCTCCAAATCCTTAAGGTTTTGAGGCTGTCGTTTGGCAACTCAAAGCTTCAGCTTCCTCCATAGATTCTCTATGGGATTAAGGTCTGGAGACTGGCTAGGCCACTCCATGACCTTAATGTGCTTCTTCCTGAGCCACTCCTTTGTTGCCTTGGCCGTGTGTTTTGGGTCATTGTCATGCTGGAATACCCATCCACGACCCATTTTCAATGCCCTGGCTGAGGGAAGGAGGTTCTCACCCAAGATTTGACGGTACATGGCCCCGTCCATCGTCCCTTTGATGCGGTGAAGTTGTCCTGTCCCCTTAGCAGAAAAACACCCCCAAAGCATAATGTTTCCACCTCCATGTTTGACGGTGGGGATGGTGTTCTTGGGGTCATAGGCAGCATTCCTCCTCCTCCAACCAGGGCAAGTCGAGTTGATGTCAAAAAGCTCGATTTTGGTCTCATCTGACCACAGCACCTTCTCCCAAGCCTCCTCTGAATCATTCAGATGTTCATTGGCAAACTTCAGACGGGCATGTATATGTATTCTTGAGCAGGGGGACCTTGCGGGCGCTGCAGGATTTCAGTCCTTCACGGCGTAGTGTGTTACCAATTGTTTTCTTGGTGACTATGGTCCCAGCTGCCTTGAGATCATTAACAAGCTCCTCCCATGTAGTTCTGGGCTGATCCCTCACCTTTCTCATGATCATCGATACCCCACGAGGAGAGATCTTGCGTGGAGCCCTAGACCGAGGGCGATTGATGGTCATTTTGTTTTTTCCACTTTCGAATAATTGCACCAACAGTTGTCTCCTTCTCACAGAGCTGCCCATTCCAGCCTTGTGCAGGTCGACAATCTTGTCCCTGACATCCTTAGACAGTTCTTTGGTCTTGCCCATGGTGAAGAGGTTGCAATCTGATTGATTGATTCTGTGAACAGGTGTCTTTTATACAGGTAAAGAGTTGAGGCAGGTGTCTCGTCTACTGGTAACGAGTTGAGATTAGGAGCACTTTCTGAGAGTAAGGGGGACTAATATAACCAGTCTGTGGGAGCCAGAATTCTTGCTAGTTGGTAGGGGATCAAATACTTATTTTACACGATCAAATGCAAATCAATTTATATATTTTATATAGTGTGATTTTCTGGATTTATTTTGTTTTTATTCTATCTCTGCCTGTTAAAATAAACCTACCCTTAAAATTATAGACTTTTCATTTCTTTGTCAGTGGACAAACTTACAAAATCTGCAAGGGATCATATAAATAATTTCACTGTACATCTCTGGAGTGACCATTGTTGTTCACTCGCTCCCTCAGCCCTCCGAGGGTCGATTTCACCAAGTTCACTTCAGATTTTCAGACTACTGGAACGGCACTTAAGATGGCGGCGGGGATTCTCCCGAGGACAAGTGCCGAGGGATAGTCACCAATAGTTAGACTCACTGATAGTTCACTCCAAGTAACATTCAGTCCGACTCTCACCCTTAAAGTTACGTTCAGTCCGACTCAGACAGTTCGACTCATAGTTCTATACTGATAGTTCAGCTCTCCTATAGTAGGCAGGGCAAACACGTTTTCGTTTTTTTTTTTTTTAAATCAAGTGATTAAACAATGACATCTTCAGTTTTGGGTTATTTAGTAAACGTTTATTAATGAAACTAATTATGAAATTGTCAGTTTGTCCAAAATGTACAGTTTTATTGTCTAAAAAAATATAAAACATTTACCGGAATGTTACTCTGGCTATACGGAAGTATGTTTTTTTATCATCAGAGTATTTGTAGATTGCGATAGATAACTTAAGAAACCCATTGCTTTTACATTTTTTATAATTGTTTACCGAAATTAAGTGTGCAACATTGACAACTTGTACTCTGACAACCGCTAACGCCTCAATCAACTTTGTTGTTTAAGGACGCGGTCCTGAGGTTCCAAACGTTCTACAGCCTACCCTAGACAAAGATAGCCCGCAATAGCATTCCTATATTAACATTAGGTAACAGATTGCTGTCTAAAATAACGCCACAGTAAAAGATAAATAAATACTTTATTCTATTATACAGTGAACTTGTCTCCTGATGAATAATGTATACTATAGATTGAATAAGCCAGGGCAAGAGTATGCATTAACTGTTGAATGAACCGAAACATTGAGGCGAGGTTGCATTGATGCAAACGTGTGGATCATCGGCAGCTCTGATCTGAGTATCCATACTTACTTAACAATGAAATTATTGCATGGATTGATTTAAATAACAAAAAAGGTGTAGTATTATAATGGTAGGTTTGAAAGGAGGACAAAAGCAGTACTGTTCTTAATATTTTATTTGCCTATGCAGAAACCAGGCTGCAGACACAAACGACCATGTAGCTTACTGTAATAGATTTGTTTGTATGTATTCATGCATACTACGTTTCTAAATGTGCTGGCGTATCTCATGTAATGTTTCAAAAGATCAGAGGCCAGGCTGATAACCTCGCTGACCTAACTTGCAAGTCACAGGCATGTTGCGTAACGCATTTCAATTTCTACTGAAATAATCAACAATTCAAATTTTATGAAAACGTAGCTATACTTAAAATGTGTCTATATTGTTTTTCCTTCGTGAACCAAATCTAATTAATCAAACAGTGTATATACTGTATCTCTTACCGCTTTCCGAACACAATGAATGAAGCATCACATGCTTTGAGGGGGTGGATCTCTAATTTCCACGAAGCAATTTATTTGAAATTTTGAGCACTCCTCCATGAGGCCTTCCTCTAAGCTCTTAAGCGACGAATGTATTTTGGGGTAGTAGCAACACAATTGAAGTATTTGAAATGCATTTTAAGTCATTTATTTATGACTGATCAGAGCCGGCTCAAGGTCACTTCCCAAGAGGGGCTGGATAAAAGAACAGTTAGATACTGTAGTTGCAATTAATGAAGTTAGTAGATTTTGTTTAGAAAGGTTTCAGGGGTCAGATCAAGATATTCGTTTTTGGGCAGGCTTCTACAGTTATGAGGCAATGAAAACATTTTATGTAAATATGTTGGAGCCTGAAGTGTCCAAGCTAATGTACTGGGGATCTGCTAACTGTATAGACGACAGGGAAGAGAGCAACTTGAAGTGTGGGAAAAAACGATGTGTCCTGCCAATAGACTTAATGTTCATGACTTTGGTAAAACTAAAAGAAGGCTCAGGTAATCAGGACATATGCGAGAGGTTTGCCATTAGTAATGCTCAGTTCACAATATATTTGTAACCTGGGTGAATTTCGTGCACGCAGTTCTTCGTAGAGTTAATATTTGGATGTCCAAGGGTAAGGAGCGCAGACATAGCCGTCAGATCTTTAAATTGCTATACAAAGATGTCAGTCATCATTGACTGTACTGAACTAGCTGCAGAAAGACCCTCAGACTTTGAAGCTCAAGCAGCCACAAAACCACGAAAACTACAAAAGCTGCAACACAATGAAGGGCCTCCTTGGCATTAGTCACACTTTTGGGTCAGATCTTTTTGAAGGTAGCATCTCTGACAATAACATCATTTTTGAAAGTGGCCTGTTAGAAAAACTACAGCCAAATGATCACGACAGATTGTGGGTTCACTGCCAGGGAGGCACTGGCAAAGCAAAAAATCCGCCTCGTAACCCCTCTTTTTCTTAATCCAAAAGGTAAAATGGACATCCCAGAGTTTGTAGAGTCTGTGGCCATAGCCAGGGTTTGTATACATGTTGAGAGGTTGATGGGCAGGATTAAACAGCCCAAGTTGTGTTGTTGCATTTGACTCTCCCACAAGCGCAATTTCGTTTGGAACGCTTTCACACAGTGATACATGTCAGTGATCACCCGATCGCGTCCCTCCAGTCCTAGGTTCAGCATGTTTAGATGGTGTATTATGTCGCAAAAAAAAGCCAAGTCACACAGCCATCTTTCATTCCGGAGCCCTGAAGAGTCAAACTGCACATCACTACTTCCTGTTTCTTCGAGATTTTCCTCGGCAGCCATTCTTGAGTCGTCACACTCCGTTGCCTAGTACCACTATCGAGCAGACTAACACAGTCACGAGACAGGGAGTCGGACTGAACATGACTTGGAGTGAACTATCAGAGAGCCGAACTATCAGATAACCGAACTATAGCTAGCCTGGACAACCAAATTTTAGTCCACTTCACTTGCCGCGGACAGGCTTAGCCCCAAAATATTTAATGTATTGGGCAATCCAGAGTATAAATCGACCCCCCAACTTTGAAGTTTATATTTTGATGAAAATTTCGACTTATACATGCGCAAATATGGTAATTAATCATTAGAAAACCCTTGTGCATTCATGGTAGCACAGCTGAACAATGTTGTGCTGATGACAGTTTTTACGATCGCTATAACAAGCGTTAACCCATAGTAGGCTAGACAACCGTAACAGCTACAATGTAATCACAATGACACCACAGTCACGCAGCGGTGAAGAAAATCGCGCGGTGTAGAGTTTTCAAACTGTTTGAATCGAAACAAATATAATGTTTTTGTTGGTCTGAGTCATTCAAAAGTACAACTTATATTAACACTTATATGTTGTGAAACTATGTGGCGCTCTTGCTAATTCACAGTTAGCTTCCAAATAGCGTAGGTTTAGTTCTTACTCGAAAAAATCCTTAACTTTAAGCAGTTCAATACAAAATTATATGTTTTATTTAATATCAAACGATCGATGAACTGGTTTAAGCACATATCCTTAAGCCACTGATATTAGGCAGGATGGATCCATGCTTTCATGCTGTTTACGTCAAATTCTGACCCTACCGTCCAAATGTCGCAGCAGAAATCAAGACTCATCAGACCAGGCAACATTTTTCCAATCTTCTATTGTCCAATTTTGGTGAGCCCGTGCGAATCATAGCCTCAGTTTCCTGTTCTTAGCTGACAGGAGTGGCACCCGGTGTGGTCTTCTGCTGCTGTAGCCTATCTGCGTCAAGGTTCGACATGTTGTGCGTTCAGAGATGGTCTTCCGCATACCTTGGTTATAACAAGTGGTTATTTGAGTTACTGTTGCCTTTCTATCATTTTGAGCCAGTCTGGCCATTCTCCTCTGACATCAACAAGGCATTTTCGCCCAGAGAACTGCTGCTCACTGGATATTTTCTCTTTTTCGGACCATTCTCTGTAAACCCTAGAGATGGTCGTGTGTGAAAATCCCAGTAAATCAGCAGTTTCTGAAATACTCAAACCAGCCCGTCTGGCACAACCAACAATGCCACGTTCAAATTCACTTAAATCACCTTTCTTCCCCATTCTGATGCTCCGTTTGAACTTCACCAGGTCGTCTTGACCATGTCTACATGCTTCAATGCATTGAGTGGCTGCCATGTGATTGGCTGATTAGATATTTGCGTTAACGAGCAGTTGAACAGGTGTACCTAATAAAGCGGCCAGTGAGTGTATGTCTAATGTTATTCTGTAAGAAATCAACATAAACCTACATACGCAATCACCTTTAAATCCCCTAAATCCCCTGAAAAACCACTTGATCCTCTAATCCCTGTAGTTATTTTAGTCACAACTAGACAACTATAAGAAAATTCAATAACTTTACAATTAATTACTTTCTGGAGACTGAAACTCCTGCAATATTTCCTCTTAATTCAGCAGTCTTGATTAGTATCATGGACGTCTGGAATAATAAGGGAAACATGGTCTTTTTTCTTAAAAGTAGCTGTAAATGTAACTACATTACTGTATATAGGTAGGTAAAAGGCTGAGTTAGCTCACTTGTTAGCCTATATCTACCAGCAAATAACATTTGCCAGTGAACACATGCTTGGTGAATTAACTTCCCTACTATTGTACTGTATATCCAATCAGAAGTTCCCTTCATGTTCACAACTTGAGTAGCAAATTATGAGTTCCATTCATTTTCATTTGGCTTTGTTGTTAAAACACATTTCAGAGAGAGAGAGACAGAAAAAGAAAGAAAAGGCCCAGGCCAGGCAGGGAAAGAGGAGTGAACAGGTAAGAAAATGCACTATGAGCTGTAATGTTACCTTAAAGAGCACATCTTTCCGATTTGAGCGTAGCTTCAAACCAATTTCTCCCATTGCTCATATTTAGTGCATTAACAGAGTGACCTTTTTTAAGTTAAGGTGCATCATCTAGTGGTTGTCAACACAGGTATCAGAGACAGAGAAAGACCTGTGCGCTTTAATGTTCTCATAGGAGTACATCCTTCTGAAGTAATTGTTAAAAAATTATTTATCACATGTGCAAGACCAAGATCAAAACTAGACAAATATGGTTGTCAGTGACATATTACATTGTAATACACTAAGTGGTTGTCCATACAAAATTTCTAAGGGCCCCCCTGAGTAGCCTATATTGTGTAGAATTTCAGGAAATGCAATGAAAAATGTAAAAGAATTCTGGGGTAGGCCAAATTTATGTCCCCACCACTTTCCAAATCAAACCTATGACCTTGATCAGTACACATATAGCTGGAGACTACGGTCAGTGGGGAGGACCGCAAGAACACTTCACAATTTCCACAGCACAGCTATCAGCCACTATAGGAGCACAGTTTCACCGATAACTATAGTTTGTAAAATGTCCTATCGGCACCGATAAAGCCGCAAAAGGATTTATCGTTCGACCTCTACACGAGAGATCAGCCTGACGTCACAACAGCAGAGTGCTGTTTTAGTGCAACTTTTCTGTGACTGGAGTCGCATAAAAGGGGAAATTGTAGTGTATGTACCTATTAGTGCTGACCCAAATACTTAGAAGCTTCGATCGTTGCCATGGAAATCGATTTCCAAATCAAAATTCGAAGGTTGCAAGTTCGTTTTTATTTGGTTATATAATAGGCCTATATTTAATTTGATTATTGGCAGGGCTGCCATCCATCCATCCATTTTCCGCCGCTTATCCGGGGCCGGGTCGCGGTGGCAGCAGGCTCAGCAGGGAATTCCAGCCGTCCCTATCCTCCTTCCCTGTGGCTTTACCCAGCCCCTTAGTTGAAGTTTACCTTTTGTTTGTATGCTACCTTCATTAAATCTGTTCCTACCTGAACGTGTCTGCCTGCCAATGGACTCGTCACAGAAAAACACCCCCCAAACAAAGGAAACCAAAGAGCTTATATAGAGTGCTTAACAAGACACAGGTGTGGGGAATCAGGGCAATCAGTACCGTGGGGATAGTGACCGTTGGAGGGCAGGTGTGAGCGTGACAAAGGTTCAGTAATGTTCTTCTCATTATTATTTCAGAAACTTGAACGAATGAATGAACAAGTTTTGAGAGTTTGAGAGTAAGACACTGAAACTACAGACTCACCATGCTCGTCCCCACTGTCCTGCTGCCTCCTGCTCCTGGGAATCTAATCCTTTAGAACCAGCTTTGGTTCGCCTCCTCATGGCTTCCATGGCAACTGCAGCACTCATCCCTTAGGTGTGAGAGAAAGACGAGATAGAAAGATCATAGATTGAGACAACTGATGTTTTCATTGGTCTAGAAATAATTTTTTTATTGCAAGGTGTTCGAGAAGGAAAACAGTGCATTTCTAAGAGGTTATAAAAATATCACAATATAAAGGCAATATCATTTAATTATTCAAATGCAACCAAAAAGTGTGCTATAACCAAAAAAGCAATGCCAATTCCATGATCATGATATATCAGTCATACGATAAATTATGAGACAATGATTTACTCTGACAAGAAAATAGCTAGATAATATTCTGGTCCATCCAAAAGGTTGTATCAAGATGCTCGCTTTTTTATTAACGTTGAACAAACCCATGTGAAATTGGCTTTTTATGTGTGACTGAATTCAACCGGATGAGAACAGCAGCCTCAAATTGGCTTAGTGGTTTTAGTATGATATGGCCACTGGTAGTTGTGTGTGTGTGTGTGTGTGTGTGTGTGTGTGTGTGTGTGTGTGTGTATATATATATATATATATATATATACACACACACACACACACACACACACACACACGTCGATATCATTAAAACGTTTGCTTTTAAAAGTAAAATAGTTTTGGTAGCTTTTGTAAGCTGGAATGTTGTTGCTTAGGTTTTGGCATGCTGCGGCTCAATACTTTATAATTTAATAATTTTTTGTCCAATTTTAAATTCATATTTTTGTTACAAAAATGCAGAAGTGAAAATGTAGTTCAAATAATTTCTGGAGGATAAGAACTACTTCCTCAAGTTTGTTTCTCCGCTCCACTTACAGCAAGTAGCTTTCAGGCTCATCGAGAAACACGAGCTTTGTAAGTCACGTCACAAAACAAGACGGAGTGAGTGAGTGCTCTGCTGTACCGAGTTTTTTCCCTCCAATATGCATTAGACCTACTAAACATCAATGTTGTCCCAGAACATTAATGGAACATTGGACTTTGCATGAAGCTCCAAGATGACAGAGTTCCAATTTGAATTGCTGTAGTTCTCACATAGGAAAAAATCGTCTTTGGTCAAACAATATCAGGCAACAACAATAGATATTTAGTTTATATCTTCAAAATAATTTTTTGGGTGACATTGATGGCGGAATGAATTGATGACACAAACATGATGGTGAGTCAGCATAAATTTAAGTTTATTTACCTATAATATTTTCATCCATACATCAGAGAGGCAGTATAAAATAAAAACAAGCATATTTAAAAACAATAAATAAACAATAATACATTATTTGAAGACATTGTGCACACATAACAGAAACATAGGCTACTGGACATGCTTCGTTGAATTCAAATTTTTTTTTATTTATCTAACCACAATAAACTCTTGCCACTGTTTGTTTACTGTTATCTCCCACTTTGTCTCGAGAAGCTTGCTACCCAATTAGTGTACCAGCCGGCCACCTAATAATAATAATAATAATCATCATAATAATAATACGTACAATTACAATTACAATAGGTGACCGGCTGCTATAGCATTGTTAGCTATGTATTAAAAGAGATTTAAAATGTGTGGAAAATGAGATGGAGATGGACTGCAGGGTGGCATTGGATGGGCCATATCAGGAAGAAATAGACAACAGAGGCCTTGTTAAATTGTTTTACAGGGCAAACAAAAAGAAGGGTCAAGTGCTTAGTGAATAAATGTGACATCTGCAGTGATCTGAGTGTTAGACCTGTTAGTGTATTCAATAAATATTTAAATGTCATGCAAATATTTGTCGGGCATACATTTTTTTTATAGTCTCACATGATTGTAGGTGTCTCCCGAAGACCTGAACTTGCATTCCAAATATAAATGTACGGATCAAACACATAAGTTAACAGTGAAAGTACACCTGGAATGACCACACTCGTTTTCACGCGAAGTCACCACTGAAGATTTGTTTTGGAGCCAGGAAAAACCCTGTAGTTTTATTTTTTTTTACAGAAAATACATATTTGTGCTTGTACAACGCGTAAGCCTATAGTCTAGTTATATTATTAATGATCTAGGTGATAGCAATTTGTGATTTTCAACGCAAGCTTCATTCTAGCCCTGTGCAGACTGAGCCAAAATTCTTTTCAATTCACGTCATATGTGGTTGCGCTAGCGTTCTAATACACACTGAATCTAACAAATGTTTGCATGTAACCTCACTTGAGACAGCTTTTGGCTAGCTAGCCATTGCCCTGACTGTGTTGTAACATTTAATAAACTGCACGGCGGGGTGATGTAATCTGGCTCTTGATGCAAAAAAAGTGCAAAATTGGGCACTGATTGATTTTACGTGAACAGGTTCAGGGTAGTATCGACGTAATTCTGTACCGAGCTCGGTACCCTACAAGCGGACAAACCATCGTAATCATCAACTCGTTTGTTTGGTGGTCACAAAGTTCTTCCTCCAATAAGTCAAAAAAGCAGAAAAGAACAGATTGCCAAATCTCATATGATTTCTTTTTTATTACATTTTTTAAATAAATCTCAGCAGGGGTGTAGCACAAAATTGTGGACCCTATACACAAGCCATGTCAGTGGGCCCCCTTCCTCTACCCTTTTTTTTTTTGTACCAATAATTGAGCCTATTATACTGTGCACATGAACCTGTACTGGTTATCAGGGTAGTCACTAATGAACTGTTCATACCACATTTAAACACGTAATAATAATCTGTGATAAATCCCTAAGTGTGCACAGTTTGAAATCTCACATTTCAACCCTCCCTTTTCAACATACAGTAGCCTACAATGCTTTATGATGGTTAAATGATGTTCGTCTTCAGTAATATCATCAGGCGATGATGATGGACCTGCCGCTGCTCCACTGTCTGTGGCTGTTTCTGAAACTGAGGGCCATTTGTTTCACTATGTTATGCTTTGCTAGGTAATGTTGGTAGATATGATGTAATATAATATTGTAGCTATGACGCAGATTAATTTACAATTATTTTGGTCATCATTTGGATGATGCCTATATAATTAAAATGGCTTTGCACTACCCTAGACTATATTTGCGATATTTTATCCTGCCAATTTTAAAATTAAATTTTCATTTAAATTTTCTGTGTTTTTCCGGGGGAAGGTCATTGCTCCATTCCAAACTGATCCACTCTTGCAGTCTGTAGCAGTGTTGCGTATCAGGCCCACTGAGTGATCAGTTACATTGTGCCCAAAAAAAGGTTATATCCTCAGCCTCGTGCATCGTAACGATATTATTTAGTTATTGATTGTAATGTACATGTATGTAATGCAAACCATCCCTTTTCAATATTAGCCAGCAAATGACTGTACAGTATAGGCCAACCTAATTTCTTACCATTTCGTCTTTATTCATCTATCGGTGAAGTGGCCATTGTAGCCCATTTGCTTAATATGAATTTGTTGTGATACAGCGCGCAACAGTACAGCGTCTAGCTAGACTTAAAATATCTGGGATAAAGCCCCTAATAAGACACATAGCTACGCCATTACACAACTCGTTCAATGGGTGGTCAAAGTTTTTCCTAAAAATAGCAAGTCAAAAGAGCAGAAAATGTGAATGAAGGAGGGGATTTTATTTCACGAAGGGGATAATTTCTGATAGTCCGGCAGACAGGGTGTTGTTATATTTTGGTGGCCACGACGGGGAAAACTTGATGTCGGGCTAGCGATTTTATTAGCCCTGCAAATATGTTCCAAGCTAGTCCCTGGCTTACTGTCTTCAATCTTAATTGCGGGTTTTAGCTTTAAACCATTCTTTTTTGTGCTCACCATTCTTTTGAGAAAAATTTGTTAGCAGTTGTTTTCCCTAATTTCGTTTTCCTTCTCATTCCTTTCTTTCTCTCTCTCTTTCTTTTCTGGTACCCCGATTTCCCTTTCTTGAGGAAAGTCATGCTGTGAACAGCAGTCACTTGGTTTGATGAGCAGCGTTTTGACACCAATTGTTGTCTACAGGTATGGACTAAACCATTTTGGCCTTTTGTAAGAGGGGCCCCAGAGACCACTAGGCCTATTTTTTTGGGATACAAAGTTCAGTTTCTCATCAATCGATTTATTTAGTCCATTTTTATTTGGTTGTGACATTGTTCCGCTAACTACTTAGAAATAACAAATTACAAACAAAAACAAACTTTTCATTCCTGGCTTCCGAGGGCACCCACCCCCATCAGTCCCACTTTTCCCACCACTTCGACTCCGTGATTTTCAGTTATGTTTGCCATTTTATGTTAACAGCTTGTGAAGGTAGTCATATGCAACGATAAATGCTAAGGTAAAATGCGTCTGACATCTTGTAGGATATTCACTCCAACACGTTCATTGTAAACTTCAAAATGAAAATTCAATCGTAGCCAAATGTATTTTCCCAGCCTTCCAGCTGTCATCCATCAAGGCAGGATAATGATAGTTTACAAACATTGATTTACAGACATGCAGTTTTGGCACAGGTGTTGACCAGCCTTATATGGCTGACAAACTGCACTTTAATTTGAATTTGAACAGTGAACGAGCAACTATAGATCTTTAACTTCAAAGACACACTGTATCCCCTTTTGGTTTTGTGTTTACAAAAATGTATACTTTGACAGCAATAGGGAAATTTCATTTTAATTTTGACTTGCAGCATTTGAACTTGCCTATGCAGACTACTGAATTTTCATTTTCATTTGACAAAAGTGTATGAATTTATTGACATTTTCTTTTTTGCATTTGTTTTTTAATTTTAATTTTAATTCTGACAGCTACCGTATTTGTATGGAATTAGATCGCTATCAATAATCACAAATAAATGCAGAACAATTCATAAATGTATTTCCTGATTAATATATAAACGGCGTGGGTCACAAATAAATGTATAAGGATTCACAAATAGTTTTTTGTGATTTATATGTGATGCTGTTTACAAATAAATGCATATCAATTCACAATGTCTTTAGAGATTTATATATAAATGACGTAGTTCACACAAATATGTTCAGTTTTAAACAAATATAAAAAAAAATTCAAAGCGGTTACATTTATTTGAAACCTGCCGAATCTGCATTTGTGAAGTGCCTAACATTTGTGGATCACATCGTATTCGTGTGTGTATTTTTGAGAGCTTCTTGCCACAGCTCGACCCACGCATACATTTTTTTTAAATGGGGAAGCTCTGTAGCCAATCAGATATAACTTTCCCTTTCAGCCAATCACGTACGTTTATATATACACTTCATGTTTCTCCTTGGAGGTTTCTGTGGAGTAATGTGGTCTACATTTGATTTACGACTGCGGCCTTCGGTTTGAAATCTGAGGTGATTTTTCAAGGTAAGAGAAGTTATATTTATGATAAAACATTTTATATCACTTCACTGACAAAACAATTTTGTCACAAAGCCTTTTTTTGTAGTGGCAGATATTTCTGAAAACTTGCGCTAGCTAAACAGCTAACGACGGAGATCAGCTGCTCTCTTTAGCTAAAGAGCTGAGCTCCTTTGACTGAATTTTGTGTCCGTTTCTGTAAAACTATACCAAAATAGGTTAGCTAGAAAGACTATATATTTGATTTGAACTGCATTTCAATACAATAAATATTTTTGACATTTTGTCACGTCACATCTAATGTTAGAACCATTATAAAAAAAGTTGTATGCCTAATGTGTTAGAATATATTTGGCTTGCTGCTTTTCATTAGGACAGTGAGAGTACTGCCTGCATTAGGCCATTCTAGTTTGTCTACAAGCTTAACTGTAAAGATTTGTGAATTAACACACTACTAATTGTGGCATATTTCTCTATTGTGGGGATTCATGGAGCGAGATACCAAAGTACCCTGCCCCGCCACCAAGGAGGAAAAGAATGCGGACAACTGACAAGCTAAGGGTCATAGCAGAGAAGGACATGGACTATAAGGGAAGATAGGATCTCCTGGCCGTGAAAGTTCTGCAGTATGGAGGACATTGACTCTGATCGCCTGCTATGAACATCAGCAACATAACACATGGTGGTCCAGTGTTAATTATTTATCTACAGTACCGCTAGTTTACCTTTTAACAAATATAATAAGTGTATAATATTTTATATAATGCATATGCACTTGTTCAATATTGTCATGCAATTCTGATGTTGCACGTTATCTGTTATTGTCCATATTTAAATAAAATGGTTTTATTGAACACACATTGTACATTTCAGTGTCTTTTTTAAGTAGATTTAGTTTCATTCTGTTAACACAACTGATCACAATGATTGTGGAGAAGTGGCAAGGAAAATGTCAAGTTTTCCTCCATCTACATGAAAGTGATTAAAGATTGTGTGAGTGAGGTAAAATATGGTGGCCAAAGAATATTTTTGTAAGTATTAGAGTGTGAAAGCTTCTTGATAAAGGCTGATTCAAATCACATAATCAGATATTTATGCAATTTGAGAGAACTACTTCTTTTCTTCATATTGGTATGTACTATTTAGATGTGTGATAAACCTAGCATAAATGTTTAAGCATGTTGACTTCATACTTTGGAACAGAATAGATTTTTTTTGACTAATTCCATAATTCTGTATGTGCTGTGCAAAAGCATTTGCCCCTTTACAGATTTCTGTTTTTGCTTCTTTGTCACACTTACATTTATATGAGACAAAGACAACCTGAGGGAATACAAAATGCAGTTTTTAAATCACGATTTAATTTAAGGGAAAAAATGCTATCCAAACCAACCTGGCTATGTGAAAAAGTAATTGCCCCCTAAATCTAATAACTGGTTGTGTCACCCTTGGCGGCAACAACTGCAATCAAGCGTTTGCGATAACTGGCAATGAGTCTTTCACATCGCTGTGGAGGAATTTGAGCCCACTCTTCTTTGCAGAATTATTTCATTATATTAAATTATATAATTCAGCCCCATTGGAGGGTTTTCGAGCATGAACGGCCTGTTTAAGGTCATGCCACAGCATCTCAATCGGATTTAAGTCCGGACTTTGACTAGGCTACTCCAAAACCTTTATTTTGGGTTTTTTGAGCCATTCAGAGGTGGACCTGCTGGTGTGCTTCGGATTATTGTCCTGCTGCATAACCCAAGTGCGCTTGAGTTTAAGGTCACGAACTGATGGCCTGACATTCTCCCTCAGGATTTTATGGTAGAGAGCAGAATTCATGGTTTCATCAATTACGGCAAGTCGCCCAGGTTCTGAAGCAGCAAAGCAGCCCCAGACCATCACACTACCACCACCATGTTTGACTGTCGGTATGATTTTCTTTTCCTGAAATGCTGTGTTAGTTTTATGCCAGATGTAATGGGACGCACACCTTCCAAAAAGTTCCACTTTTGTCTCGTCAGTCCACAGAATATTTTCCCATGTCTTGGGGATCATCAAGATGTTTTTTGGCAAATGTGAGACGGGGCTTTGAGTTCTTTTTGGTCAGCAGTGGTTTTCGCCTTGGAACTCTCCCATGGATACCATGTTTGCCCAGTCTCTTTCTTATTGTTGAATCATGAACACTGACCTTAACTGAGGCAAGTGAGGCCTGCGGTGCTTTAGATGTTGTTCTAGGTTCTTTTGTGACCTCCTGGATGAGTCGATGTGTTCTTGGAGCAATTTTGGGAGGCCGGCCACTCCTGGGAAGGTTCACCACTGTTCCATGTTTTCTCCATTTGTGGATAATGGCTCTCACTGTGGTTCGCTGGAGTCCCAAAGCCTTAGAAATGGCTTTGTAACCCTTTCCAGACCGATAGATGTCAATGACTTTGTTTCTCATCTGTTCTTGAATTTCTTCAGATCGGGGCATGATGTGTTGCTTTTTGAGCTCTTTTAGCCTACTGCATGTTGTCAGACAGGTTCTATTTAAGTGATTTCTTGATTCTACAGTTCTGACAGTAATCAGGCCTGGGTGTGGCTAGTGAAATTGGATAGCTTTTTTCCCTTAAGAAATGAAATCATTTAAAAACAGCTTTTTGTATTGACTCAGGTTATCTTTGTCTGATATAAAAATTTGTTTGATGATCTGAAACATTTAAGTGTGACAAAAAAGCAAATACAGAAGAAATATGTAAGGGGGCAAATACTTTTGCACAGCACTGTACATAGCCTACTTCACATTTCTACCGAGAGGAAGAGCCATATAGATATATGGCTCAGCCTCCCGGTAGAAACATGAAGTATGCATTAACGTACGTGATTGGCTGAAAGGGAAATTCATATCTGATTGGCTACAGAGCTTCCCCATTTGAAAAAATGTTATTCCTGAGTCGAGCTGTGGCAAGAAGCTCTCAAAAATCCACACACGAATACGATGTGATCCACAACTGTTAGGCACTTCACAAATGCAGATTTGGCAGGTTTCTGTTTTTTCCATGTTTATAGTTTAGGCCTAAACGAGAGTCTCTCTCTAAACTAGAGCATATAGCACTACAGCAGCAACAATTAATTTAAGAATTTCGCATCATAGATATGTAAAATAGTACACTCATTCACCTTCTCCCGGTCTTAATTACTGCAATTCACTACTTGTCGGCATCAGCGCAACCTCCCTCCATAAACTACAACTGGTTCAGAACTCTGCTGCTCGTCTTCTCACCCCTACCAAATCTTCTGAGCACATAACCCCCACACTCTTTACCCTTCACTGGCTTCCGGTCAGCCAGTGCATTATCTACAAAATTCTTCTCCTCACCTACAAAGCTTATCACAATTTGGCCCCTTACTACCTCACTTAACTGCTCCAACCTTACCATCCTACCTGGACACTACGTTCCACTGCAGACAGTTAACTGGTCATTCCAAAAGCAAAACTGAAGCATTTTGGGGAGCATGCATTTTCTAGGGCATTACCTAAACTATGAAACTCTCTCCCTCTTCTAATTCGTAATTCCAACTCGCTATTAATCTTTCAAACTCACCTTAAAACCTATCTTTTCACCCTAGCATACCCTAATTAACTGTGTCTAGAGTCCGGTCCTTTTCTTTTACCTATATACTATCCTTTTGCTTACTTATAGTTAGAACTATTGCTGCTGTCTGTCCGTTGTACCTGTTTCTGTTTAATTGTTTATTTATGTTGTTATCTACTGTATGTTGATATTGTGAAGCGTCTTGGGTGTTAGAAAAGCGCTACATAAATAATAATAAATAATAATAATTTATTATTATTATTATTATTATTATTATAATAATAATAATAATAATAATAATAATAATAATAATAATAATAATAAATCCCGCGAAATGGGATTTGATGTGCGTCTACATGGTCACCATATTGTGCAAGGTAGACTGCTTGAAACAATGCCACTGGCATGTGCAGCGTTCGGTTGTACAACTAGGCGAAACGTTAAAACAGGCATCAGGGGGTAACCTTTAACAAGTGAGTAAGTAAGTGTTATGTAAGTTAGTGAGCGTAAAATATCGCTTCAAACTATCCTGAAAAATTACCTGACATCGTTGTGATGATGCCTACATAACGAAAATATAACGATACTGAATAATTGTTAAAGCGCTAGTTAAACGTGGAATTTACTTGACAATGACCTCATTCTTTGTTTAATTTACTTTATAGAACATTATCAGATGGAATGTGTTTAGTGCTCATGAGATTAAACACCATAGCCTAAATTAGCTAGGTCTAGTAAACCATATGCAGTGGCTACACCATTCAGCAATGCCAGAAGTAATTTTGAGATGGCCTTGTTTTGTCAAAGGTTCACCAAAGATCATGGACTAAGGAAAGCTTGAGTGATCTGACAATCATCACTTTTGCACGTGTGATTAGCTGTCAGCAGCTTCCACAACTTAATTAATTGTCACAATTATTCCACAAGTTTAAGAATGGCTAGTTCACTTTAGGGTCAACAAATTTAAAACTGAGGTAATGATCGCTATTGTGTATTGTATTTTCCAGTATTGCAACTTTAATTATAATTTTTTTTGCTTTAGATTAAATGGTTTTATTAATTAAAGCTGTTCAGATGTTGCTGATAAGTGTGAGATGAAGAGGAATTGAGTTTGTCCAAGACAGGGAACTACTTTGACTTGGTCATACCTAGTTGCTCTAGAGCTCAATTATTTTTGTTTACTTAAGACTGCACTATATCTGATTCTGAACATTGGTCTCAAACACTTGACACACGTATAGTAATATTATATTATAGTATTGTATCATTACATTATTGTATTGTGGTATTATTATTATATTATATTTTACTATTATGCAATATAATACAAATACAATACAATGCTATAATATAATATATGTCAGTGTCGGAACTGAATTATTGAAGATGAAAATGAAATATTTTGAGATCTACAATATTTGTGACATTGTTTGTGTGGCAACTGTCTAGCCTGCAGAAGTGGAGTTAACGTGTGTCTTGGGGTGTACGGTTGAACTGACTGGATGTTCTTCTCTTAACCTGAGCCTGAGAATTAGCCTAGCAATAAATAAATTACCAAGGATCAATATAAAATATAATAGATATAGAAATCTTCATTTTTGGAGAAACACGAAATCTGATATTCCAAATAATTTACACCTGATGTTTCCGATTCTTAAATTGTAGCCTGCATGTCTCAGTGGAGTGGAAGTGAAGTTGTGGCTATTCAAAAGGGTAATGTGTTGGCATAGAGCTTATTAGATCTGCCCCTAGTATCTGAATTTAATTCCAAGAAGTAACCCGTGTCATGTTCAATTTCCCAACTTTATATCAATACAAATTTCATGAAAATCTGAATAAGGCAAGTAACAGTCGATTTTGTCTGCTTTGTTGCCTTCTTTTCAATACACATTGTATTTGTCTAACCGCGGATCTTGACCGCTCCAAGATGGCGGACCTGCAGACGCATAGCGGCGACATACAGCAGCGGCCTGCGACCGATCTATGTATGTCTGTCTAAGTTTCGCATGATGGCTATTGTCAGCTGCTTGTGGTGAATCACTTGTGCCTGTATAACGGGGGAAAATTAGACCAATATTGAATGTAAGTTGAAGAAAAATTGTTGCATATCAATGCATAATGTGAGTTTTTATGTTTATAATTGAATACATGTTATATAAGGCCCTTCTCTGCGCTCTCTATTGCGGTAAAGCCGTTAAATCTATATTGTTGCGATTGCAGACTACAAAGGGGGTCTACATTCGTCAACTTCACTTAGCGCGGAAATAATTATGCATTGGTTTATCCAGAGTATTTAGTTGACCCTACAACGTTGCAGTTTATATTTTGATGAAAATGTCTCGATTTAAACATGCGCAAATACGGTACATTACATTTTTTGTTACACTGTCCTGGTTAGGGCCGTTGTGTTGTGATATCATTGTAGCTTCTCTGAAATGCAGCGTGTTCGCACTTCTTGTCCACCGTAGCTGTAATGGGAAATCAAAGTCCATATGTCCTTCGAATCTAAGATAGCATACACCCATTAGTATAGGGACAAATTCCATTGGTGAGATTGAATTACCTTTTTTTCCCTCTTTCCATGTTGACCTCATTAGTGATGTTAACATGTGCACATGTACATTAACAGTTTAAATTGGAAGTTTAGACACCCTAGCTTATAAACATATTTAAACTCAGGTTTTATCCTAGTAAACATTAACTACTTTATTTTAACAATGTGAAATGTCAGAATAATAGTTGAGAGAACTATTTATTTCAGCTTTTATTTCTTTCATGACATTACCAAATGGATCAGAAGACTAAATACACTTACGTTAGTATTTGTCAGCATTGCCTTTAAATTGTTTACCCTGGGTCAAACGTTTTGGTTAGCCTTTCCACAAGCTCCTCCCAATAAGTTGCTGGCATTTTGGCCAATTCCTCCAGACAGAACTGGTGTAACTGAGTCAGGTTTGTAGGCCTACTTGCTTGCACACACTATTTCAGTTCTGCCAACAAATGTCATATTGGATTCAGGTCAGGCACTTTTCCTAAACGAAAAACGTCATGAGGTTAAGGAAAGTTAGTAAGGTGAATGTATAAAAGGACTTAGGAAAAGACAATCACGGTGCTAAGTGAATCTGACCGCACTTACAATAGGCGTCGTAATTATGTGACAGAATGTCATTGACATGGGTCTTCCATGGTGAAACTACAATGTCCTGAAGATGGACTACTAAAAGTGCATCTTAGATATTTCGCCCTGTGAGTAGGGCTGAGCAATTTTTAGATCTAATAATAATTTCAATAAAATTTCCTAAGATTACGATTAAAGTGCAAGAGGAAATTAGATTTATATATATATATATTTTTGTATTATTATTATTTATTTATTTATACAGGGTCAACTGACTGAGACTGACTGAGTGACTGACTGAGTCCATTTTGCATCAGTGGCCTGTTAAACAAAGCACAAATTGAAAAATGAAACAAAACAAAATAAAGAAAATAAAACATTTAAAACAAACAATTAGTGTAAATGCATGATCCCATACATGGTCTGGAGTCTGTCCCATTCAAAACCCCACAGTTGGTCTTCAAGTTAAGGTGGCTTGTTGGAGGAGTCCCCTTTGGGCTATGGGCTGTAAAGGTGGTTGGCAACGGGGGTTGTTGCTTCGGGCCACTTTTCCCAGGCAAGCTGCCTCGGTGGCTGTTTGTTTTGCAGCAAAGTTGTGCAGGTGACAGTCTGTTCTTTGGTGAGTGTCCCTCGCTAGCAGCCAAGTACTACAAACAATGCACCTCTGTCTCCACCGGACATAACAAGGGGGTCCTCTTGATCCGGCCAATTTATCCGGCCAATTGATCCGACGTCGCACCGGTCCATTTGGAGTGACTAACATTAGCTAGCTAGCAAGCCAACACTAATTCAATCCAAAACAAGTTGTTGGCTTTAGCATCTTCGGCAGATTCATTCATGGCAAATATTCAGTTAAAAAAGTTAAAGTAAAAAAAAAAAAATATACATCTATCTATACATAAACAGAAATGTGCAAAAAACCAGCTGAAAAATGTGTCATACTTCGCCACTGCAACAGACATGCGGTGCAGTTGAATTTACAATGTATTGTGTCTTTGTGCACTTTCTTTCATTATGTGTACATAAGGGTTGAAAATAACACAAGATGCAAATTTGCCAAAAACACTGATAGGTAATTTCCTCTAAGTTTGACATTCTAGACTCTTTAAGTTTCAGTCAACACCAGACATAACATATCCGAGATAATAATCGTAATTGAGTGATATTGAAAAATTAAATCGTGATGAAATGTAATGTCAAATCGCCCCCAGCCCGACCCGTGCGTTCTTACTGTGTTGTTTCATAGGCTTTATAAACGTGCACACGCTGGTGAAAAAGATTACTTTATTACCAAGGTTGGAATTGAAATAAAAAAATGTATTTAGACTACCAGTAGGGTTGGGTACCTTTCACATTTGATCTGATACCGGCATCGGTAACAGTACCTTTTTTCGGTACTTTACGTGTCGCGTTTTTTTAAAATGTCTGTTTCAAAATACGTACCTAAATTGGCCAACCAATAACTGAAGAAGTTTAAGTTTCATGTGTGTAGCATTATTGGATTGCTAAGACCTAGTAATTTCTTAAAAAACAAATTGTGTTAGGGCAATTGGCTACACTAAATGGGTTTTTCATACATTGTTTAGAATAAAGTAATTCATAATTACAATAAATTTATAAATTACCTGTCAGTCAACTTGGATAGTCGTTGACATGTCTATACCATGTTCCTGCCAAGAACCATGTCTGGGTGAAGTGTTGAGCTTGTACTGCAACGGGCTGATATACAGGGCGTTTCAGAAGTGTTGGCTGATAGCTGAAAGTGTTCCAACGCTTTTAAAGTTTACCTTCATTGATCTGCCCTTGTGGCTGGGAAAAGTTAACAACTGTAAGGGGCTTGAGAATAGGGAGAAGCGAGAGCATTGCATTGACTTGAACCTCTTAAGAAGTCAAGCAAGTAAGTCGAATGAAGGCCAGCGGATGGACACAAACCAAAGTCCGCAGGACATCAACAACTCCCGCACTGAGGAGGCGCAGACAAGGTGGATCAGAGGATAAGTTGGTGGAGGCCAATCAGTCAAAAAATAAAAAAATAACATTCAAGAAGATCAGTGACCAAAAACCTAAAGTAAGGTGGCTATCAGCCACTGAAAATAATGCTTTGGACTCTATAAACATAGACCTAAAAAAGACACTTGAACAGTTTAGAGGCACAGTGGAAATGAAATTAGATCAAATAGGAGATGTCATATATGACTATAGAAAGGAGAGATTTGGGCTGTGGGAGAAACTTAAAAAAGATCAGTTGGAACCAAAAAGATTTAGGAGGCAAAAAGAGATCGACAAGCTAATAAAATAAAGGCTATTTAAAAAGCAATGGAAAAAAGCGTCTGAATTAGAAAAATTTAGGCTTTGGAGATTTACAGGGCAGTTTAAAGAAGAGGTTGTCAATGTTGAGGAGAGCAGAGCACCTTCGGAGAAACCGAAAGAAGAAAACAAGTGAGGAATCAATTCAACAAAGACCCCTTCAAGTTTACTAAGTCCTTGTTCAACAAAGTAAGGGATGGAATGCTTAAAACACACAAAGAGGAACTGGAGTCCCACCTAAAGGAAAGTCACACAGACAAGAAAATGCACGAGCCATTCACAGTTCCCGCAGACATTCCACCAATTGAGGACCCAGTGGAGCAAATGGACACCAGCTCTTCAAAATGGAAAGAGGTAGAAAATGCAGTTAGACGTGCAAGAGCAGCATCGGCATCATGACCTAATGGAGTACCTTACAGACTGTATAAAAATGCACCAGATGTCCTACGTTTCCTTTGTAAACTAATGAAGCTAGCATGGGAAAAACAAATTATTCCCAGATCGTGGCGTTGAGCCAGTGGAGTGCTTATTCACAAAGAGAAAGATTCAAGTGACATTAACGAGTTCAGACCAATTTGCTTGCTCAATGTTGAGGGGAAAATATTTTTAGCATAGCAGCACAGAGACTGTGCTAGTGCCTTACCAAGAATAAGTTAAAAGATATCTCAGTACAAAAAGCAGGCATATCAGACTTTTCCGGGTGTCTGGAGCACACCAGCATGATTTGGCACCATATTCAATTGGCAAAACGTGAGAAAATAGACCTACATTTTTTTCTGGATTTGGCAAACACATTTGGGTCTGTACCACACAAGCTGTTGTGAACTGCATGAGTTTTTTAAGGTACCAAATGCGATTAAAGCTTTAATATTTTATGGGTCCTAACCATATAGCAAGGCATACAAGTGAAATAATTTTTTGTTGCATATGTAACAAATGTTATCAGCTTAACATATTTCAGAGCCAGCAAGAGGCAGACAATGCAAATTGCTGACTATTTTGGAATTTTTACACTGAGAGACGTGGTATTTATAGCGCCCCCTAAAAGCTGATGTGAAACTGATCAATGAGGCCTCTAGATGCAGTGTAGCAACTTTCATTAGGATTGGACTGAGTTTGATGAAGTTATATTTTTTTGTGATAAGCCACGTCCACAAGGCCAGCCATTGGTCCAATCACAATCTTCTTTTAACTGTTGACATGTGTTGCGTTTCAATAGTCGTTCAACATGTCCTCGTTGACTTCCCCTCGGCACTCTTAAGTGTCGTTCCATTAGTGTGAGGGTCGATCTCACCAAGTTCACTTCAGATTTTCAGAGGGCTGAGGGAGTTAGTGAACAACGATGGTCACTCCAGAGGTGTATATAACCCACAATCCATTGGTGTTATGCATTTAGTGCAAGAAAATACGTCAATGGTTAGGTGACAGTAATGCACGTGAAACGCCAGTTGCTCACCACCAAAGGATAATATTAATAAATTTAGCAAAGTATCATAAACCCCCAGCAATAATGGTTAGGATAATCCTGATGCATATATCACAAACATATGTCTAAATTAGAAACGAATACAGCAGATTGCATATAAGCCTCAATGATATGAGTCTGCAAGTATTTCCGATGATTTGTTAAAAGCAGTATAGCGTTAAGCCTACAACTGGCAGTCGATCAATGACAATTTGGGCTGAAAGTGTACAAAGGCAAGTGCGTTCCATTTAAATCCCTCCCTCACTTTCCCTCTGTTGTCCAAGTTATCTCCATGCGACGTATGCTGTTACGTCATAACAAGGGCTGAGGGTAAGTGGAACTACTATTGAAATGCAGCATTAGACTACCCTACAGCATATGTTTAAAGGTTCATGCTATTTGGTCACCCACATCGAGATATAAATATCTGTCATTTATAGTGCCCCCCATAGGCAGGTGTGAAATGGCTTTGCACATACAATCAATTAAGTCTCTAGAGGCAGTGTATGAAGTTTTGTGAGGATTGGACTCAATTTAACGGAATTATCGCAATCTTTGTGGGAAGTCACGCAATCTTTGAATTTCATTGGCTTATAGCGGTCCAATGCTTTGGCCAGTAAGTCTTTCATACAACATTTGCATATCATGATCAATTGATGCTACATAACAAGTTTGGTACAGATAGGACAAACACAAAGATCTATTCGTTTCAGTGTTTTTCTTAAAATTCAAAATGGTGGAAATCTATCCTGACAGACCTTGGAGGTCCAAGGGTTTTTTGTTCCTCATGCGCAGGTGGATTTAGGAATAAAATTTGGTAACTCTAGGTCATATGGTTTATGAAATATGGCCTTTCAAAGTGTGTCACTTGTTGTGTCACCATCAGGCCAATTTAGGTCAGCTTTGGTTTGAGAGTAGCGGTTACCAGTACTGACCAGCATGCAAAGTTTCATTACTAATATGATAACTAATGAATGAATAACTATTTATAAGCCTTTCAGGACATTTGATTGTGTTTTAATACACAAACATTTACCATGGAATGGCAGCGTCAGGAGATTGTACATCTGGCATCATGGCCGGATGTACAATCTCACCCTTGGCACTATGTCCATGGAAGTAATAATCCAAGCATCAAAATATATTGTCGGTGGGCAAAAGTTAAGGACAGGATTATGCCTTCCTCTCATTCGAGTGTATATGGACGATAAGACAATATTGACAACAACTGCTCCTTGTACTAAAAGACTACTAAGTAAACTTAATGATAACCCTGAATGGGCTGGAATGAAAATAAAACCAAGCTGATCCAGAAGCATTTCAGTTGTCAAGGGAAAATTGTGCAACAAAATATTCTCCACCAGGTGGTGATCAGATCATTTTACATTGATCAGTTGACAGCTCAGCTCGTCTCTTTACTCGAGTGTCCAAGACATACGACCACAAAGTCGATCATCGATCTGCGGCCTAGGGTGTTCTGGTACCAAGTACACTTATGAACCTCCCTATGCTCGAACATGGTGTTTGTTACGGACGATCCATGACTAGCACAGAAGTTTAGCAACAAAGCACCACTCAGGTTCAGATCGGGCAGGCCATTCCTCTCAATCACCCCCCTGCAGGTTTCTCCATTGTCACCCACTTGAGCGTTTATAGTTCTGCAAGGGGACTTAGAGTCCCTAAATGGTACCCTTTCCAGGACTCCACCCAGCGACTCCCAAGAAGGCCGGATTCTCTGAACTGCTGTTTGGTGCATTAGCACAAACAACAGTCAGAGCCTTCCCCTCAGCAACTAATATTCGCAGAGGCGACCCTCTCAATCTCCGGGGAAAACTCCAACACAGCGGTGCTCAGCCGGGGAGAATCCCCACTCTAGCCCAGCTCTTCTCACTCTGGGCAACTCCAGAAAAAGAGAGTCCAGCCCCTCTCCAGGAGTTTGCTCCAGACCCAGTGCCATGCGTAGAGGTGAGCTCAACTATGTCTAGTTGGTACTGCTCCACCTCCACTAGCTCTGGTTCCTTCCCCACCAGAGAGGTGCCATTCCACGTCCCTAGAACCAGGTAAATGTTTGTACCAAAGTAGTATTTAAAAAAAACTATGCGTTGTCTTTACTTTGTTTTTGTGTAATTTGCGCTTGCGCTGTTAATGTCTTCTGCTTTCTGTGTCGGAGTTTGATACACACACACACACACACACACACACACACACACACACACACACACACACACACACACAGCGTCCTATTCAACCCATAATTCAATCTACCATCAACTCTAAACAATCACTTGCCACCGGTCTGCTGCTAGCTAACGGCAAATTCGGAGAAAATTGCCGTACTCCGTTTTCAAATTCCACTTGTATAACGTTGACATTAGGGCTCTGGGCCTACTTGTTTAAAGTTACCAGCGACATTATCATTTTGCCAACGAGTACGTTTTTTGCGATTATAACAAAGTTGAGCATTTACGGTTAGCTCCTAATGGTTATGCCAATACTGCTGTAGCAGCGACGTAATTAAACAAACAATGTGCTTTTGTTTTGGAACATGAGACCAATTTATGAAAGGTTGTTATGAGGAGGGGGCCAATGTCAAGCTCACTGAAAACGACAGAAGCTGAATTCAAGCTACTTTGTGACAGTTTGTCTTTGAGCTGTAGCTTACTGGTTCATGTGAAATCAATTTATAAACGTCATAATATCTAATCCCCATCATTTATTAACAAACAGCAGTGACATTTGGAGTTGTAAGATGCTGGCTACAGTAAAAGTAGGCTATTAGGCCTGTATCTGGAACTGATTAACTGTTGACAATTGTATTTATATAGAATAATAATGACTGATTAGTTTTTTTCTTCTTTAAGTTTGTATGCAACATAATAACTTAACTCAATGCAATGTAGGCCTACTGAAAGTAAAATATGTGACATAAAAATTACATTTATTTTTTGGGCCGGTAAAAAATGATTTTTTCATCTACCAGTCCTCTTGGCCGGTGAGTGAAAAAGTTAATTTCCGACACTGGGGACAGACAATCTCAAACACATTAAGTCTGGGTGCAAGACTAGCCTTACTCAAAGAAGATATACCTGGTGCCACACTCAGGTACTAAAGTGCTTGGCCACAGCAATAGAGCATATGCGCTCAATAGTAAATGCCCTGCCCATTGGAGTAGAGGGCGACACGCACCACCATTCGCCTTGTCAGGGTGGGAGTTCCTGGAATGAAGTTAAACAGGCGAAAACAAAGGTCAGGGCAAGCACAAGATTGGAAAATGCTAGGAGATGTCGACCAACAACTGGGAGTCCCATTAGAGATTGCAACAACCAATTTAAGACCAGACTTATTACTCTGGTCCAACACACAGTAAACTGTGTACTTTGTAGAGCTAACAGTCCTGTGGGAAGAAGCGATAGTTTCATTTTTTTAGTACGCCTTGTCTGTCATAGTGAATCAGCAACTGAGGCAGAACAGCGAGGCTGGAGAACAAAGGTGTGTCCTGTGGAAGTTGGATGTCAAGGATTTGTTGCAATAATTAACTAAACTACATAAGGAAATAAGGATCTGCGGCAAAGAATTGTGCCAGGCCATAAAAGCTGTGTCAGATATAGCAGAAAGATGTAGCCAGTGTCTGTGGCTAAAAAAGGAAGGCTCCAATATGGGCGCAAAAGTAAAGAACATCATGTAGAAAAACCAAAAAAAGGGATTACTTCTCATGACTAAGGTATAAAATTAAGTTTAAAGGTGCTTATGACTAGGGATGTCACGAGAACTGATACTTCGGTACCAAGTCGATGCAAAAAAAAACAAAACCTGACAGTACTCATTTTCTACAGTACCGAAGGTACCGGCTGCAGTTATGTAAGCGAACAAACACCAGCAAAAAGACGTTGCTTTGGTTGTTCGTTCGCGGGGCGCTGTGCAGCCCCTTTTTTTCTAGCTAAATTCTCCAAGGCTGAAAGAACCCCGAGTAAACACCTGTAATGTTTTGTCGCGATCCTTAAAGTGTTTGGCTCCATTCATTATGGGTTTGACTCCCCTGCTTTAAGCTACCGCAAACTCAAATCAAAAATCAGGAACGAACAAGTAGGCCTATAGACAATCGCAGTCTCGGCCAAAACGAAACAAAAACAAACAGGAAAAGTTCGCTTTCTCTTGAAGTATGCTGTGTCCTCCTCCCCTGTATACTTCAAGAGAAAGCGAACTTTTCCCGTGGTGAATTAGCTGTAGTAGTTTACACCCCAATGCAGCAGGGGAACATTTGACTGTGATTTGTGATCTCGCTTAGACGTGTTATAAAACGTGCGTGTATGTTTCTTTTTATAATTATATAAATAGGCCACTTTTTTTGTAATGTTAATAGTTGTTTATTTTAAATATGCCTGGTGTTACTTTCCCGTCACGCGTCCTCCAGACTTTTGCCGGGACCGGGAGAACTCAGGAATAATTCGCTAGTTTAAACAGCCTCAACCTAGTCTGCATCAACCTAGTCTGCGTTGGTTCTTTATTTCCTTCTAAGATAACATGCAGCAATTCAACAGGAGGACTAGGGAAATTCAATGGAACAGTTGCTTTTATATCTCATTCACTCATTAGCACAAGAACCACCACATTAGTTGAAAACAAAAGTAAATATACTCCCCCCACGCTCCCACAATGCCACATCTTAAAGTAACAGGCGTGATATTTTTAACCCCATATCTCTATTGGCTTATTTATCATTTCTATGTCTCTATAGGCCTATTTATCATTTCTATAGGCCTATTTATTATTTCTATGTTTTTCATGTATTGGCCTGGTACTGCAATTGGAAGGATAAGCCATCATTAAAAGATTATTGTTTGTAATTAAAAACCATATTGCTTGTTTTAAATAACTGAATTGCCACTGTTATTTTTTGTAAAACAAAAAAATTCTGCACTTGAAGGTTACATGCCACTGTTGTTTTTTTGTAATGTTTTTAAAAAAGGAGTGTATGTTGAAGTATATGGGATTTTATTTATTAAATATATTGAAGGTCTTCTGCGTATCCATTTACTGGCAACAAGTTAGAACTCTGCAGGTCGGTGAAACAGACGCACACGCACGCGAAATCTGTTAACCCGGTACAAATACTATGCAAGCGAACCCATATGACGTAGGCCATGTCTAGAACTGTAGAATATTCGGATGCCTTGGGCCGGGTCTTAAAGATTTCAAGTCGTTTGACACGTTTGTGGTGTTCATAGTACACGTTTTCAATATTGTAGGCCCCTAACCTTCATTTAGGTAAACGATTGTATAAAATGTAAAAGCAATGTGTTTTATCTATATCGGAAAATATCTATTGCTCTCACTATAAAGAAAAGTATGCGAAGGTCTAAGAGGGTATGATAGCTACAATAAGCAACAATAATGTAAGCAGTATTTGTTTCATATAATTTAGGTTTTTAACCCTCTTTTTATAATAAATATTAAAACATAACAAAACTATAGGCCTACATGTATAGGCCTATGTCTAATTATTATGGTTAATAGATAGATATTAAAAATTACTTTAAGTCTATAAAAACAATACTCACCGTCAGACGATTATCAATACGAGATGCAGCCTAATCTATGAATTCTCTCGGTACCAATACGGCGTGATATAGGCTGGTTGAAAACGGAAACAAACACATTCTCTCCGCCCCAAGTCTCTACGTAATTTAGCACAGCCAATAATGTTTTAGAAGGAGAGATACTGTGTACTCATGCTGTACTCTGATTGGCTATTGTGGACCTGGAACCACCAGCAGCTGATTAACTCATGAATGAAGACGCCGAGCCACGCGATTACCATAACTGAGGTTTCCAGCATTTGATTGGATAAAGCTGCGTTACAGTTTTAAAAATTCATTGATGTGCTGCTGTCAGTTGGATACAATTGAAATCAATTTATCAGACTGATTTAGGGTTTTGCACTAGATATGCAGGATCATTGATGAGTAGACAACAGTAACCTAGCCTACATGACACAGCAGTTCCAATGACACAATTTTTATAATGATTCCCTTCACTGAATAGACCCAGACTAGATGGTTAAATTACTTACCTCAAACGTTTACTAGATAGCGGACAATTTGCTAGGCTTAACTAAAACTGCATAAGCTGATGTCTGTTTGCACGTGAAAAACGTGAAAAGTATTTTGCAATGTGGAAACAGTGGTCAAGGTAGGAAAGAGATATATATTTGTCTAAATATTTGTTTGTTTATTTGAGGGTGTCTGGACTGGAAACACGGATGTAAATTAAATGAATGGACAAAGGGGGAATAAAACCTGAAGGTGGTAGTAATGCAATTTCGTGGATGCCAACTGTCGTAAAACCCCAAAGAAGAAGAAGAAACTAAGTGACGTAGGGCCTCCAAAAACAAAGTTGCCTGTCTACTCTTGTCGTATTATTTGTCCAGCAGGTTGTCCAACTTTAGAACACGCATTTATAGCGTTAGTCTATTTTTTTTTTAACTACAAATTTTGTGAAAGATTTGCAGGTGAAAACAAGGATGGGGACAAAAGTCACTCTTGCTACTTGCTCATTAAATCAATGGGCTCTAGATTTTGACGGAAACTTGGATAGAATTCTGAAAAGTAAGTCGAATCTCTAGTAGTTGATGTGTTCTGGGCAACAACATGAGTTACCAAAACATAATGTTTTTATGTTTAAAAAGATAACATGTAATCACGTGCCGATCATGCTATGCAGTGGAGTGAAGGTGGGGGGGGGGGGGGGGGTTTAGGACTTGAAGGTGTCATATTGTAAGGCTTTGCATGAATACCTGTTTTCATGTTGATGTGGGCGCCTCGTGTGGAGAAGGGTACGGCTGCAGCTGGGTCCTGGCCGCGAGTCTTCGAAACGTAGGATGGCAGGGGAAGGTTCATGAGTATTCATAAAAGAAGCGATACAACGTTCTTGCCCCGACACCTCTTCTTACTGATAGAAGCTTTAACCATAACCATAACCATGGCAACATCAAACACTACGGGGATATCGAAACTCGTTTACATAAAGAGTCACTCACTCTTACCTACACCTCTTACTGACACCTTTTAGTCAAGAGATACAATCTAAGCAATTGCCATGCTTTTAAAAACTAACCACAGAAGTAGAATACCATCAAGTTGTTTGTGTGTGCAACTAACAGCTAAGTTATTATTATTGGTTAAGGTTTAGTATGGAATGAGATTTGTGCCAAAAGTCAAAAAAAGTAAAAGCAAAATCCACAAACAAAAAAAGAAGATAACTAAAATCCAAAAGCAAAAAAAGACAATCTAAAAGAAAAACAAAAATTAAATAGAAAAATATAAGAAAACTATAAGCAAAACTAAAATCTAGAATAAAAAAAAAAATATATATATTTTTAAGTTAAAGGTGCAGTATGTAAGTTTCAATTTCTAGCAATAAATTAAATTTTGTATTTTTTTTACGTTTATATACCTCCTGGAGGATATCATTAAACCAAACGCTCAGAGAGGAGGTGCGCTAAATATGAGCGCCCTGGGCCCTGTATTCAGCTTTTAAAAAATCTAGGGACGCCCGCCTATCCCCAACCAATCAGGGGAGTTTTTTGCAAGGAGTAAGGGCTACCTGCCTGTCAATCACCTCGCGTGCACACTCCTAGGTAAAATACAGGTCTGTTTACAGCGTCACCCTCCAAACAAGCTTGTTACAATTCGCGTCGCAGACAAAAGTAGCAGCGGTGTGAGTGTGAACTAGTTGCAAGGGTGCTGAATGTCTGGGCAAAAAACTTTGCTTGTCAAATCGCCAAGTGCAGTTTTAGAACGTTTGGAAGTATCGCGCCAGATTTGTCAAAAAGGCATTATTCGTTTACATGCATATGTTGGATGTACTCAGTAGCTATGGTGCCAATCACAGCTAAATAAAAACAATTGTCATGCACTTGCTCATACTAACAGGAGAATACAATTATGAAATAGTTTTTGTTAACATTAGCTAACTGTATGTCGTTACTATGGAAACGGTGATTTGTGTCTGCTCGTTGCTTTGGTGTGAACCATTCAGTTTTAGAGAGTTTAGTATCAGATGATTGGGATTCTTTTGTTTCTCACCTTGGAATCAGACATGGCTTTATGCGTTGTCGAGAACCAAAAATATGCACAACACAAGTCAGAGCGCGCACGGGCATGTGTGGGATGGGCCTTTGAGAGGGAAAGGAGGGACCAAAGACTCAGGAGGTTGGCTTTTTTGAGTGTTGTGATTCAAATTCTTGCAATTTTTTTCCCTAATTCTCTAGAACTACATACTGCACCTTTTAAGTCTTACAAATCTATATTCGTTTCTTATGGTTTTCAGTTTAGTCATTTTAATCCACTGTTTTCTTATGTGTTTTTTTTTTTTTTTGGTTGTGGATCAGAGGTTTTGCTTTTTGATTTTTTTTTATTTTTGGCACAAAAATCACGTGAGGGCAGGGTTTAGAAGATGATTTCTATTGGCCCATCGTAGTTGGAGTGACAGCAAATTTTTAGTCGCAAACACACCCATTCTTAAACGCATCATCATTATGCGCTTGAAGTCTTTGAACAGCAATGCAGCAAATGGTACTAGAGCGCCAGTGGCAGTGCCGATTCTGCCGAATAGATCAGTTTTGACCTGGCTCTGCCTCTTTTTCTTATATTAATTGTGTGGTCGAATATAAAGTAGCTTTGTAACTTAAATTTCTTATTGCCCTGTAGCCTACCAAAACCCATCGTAAAATCATCTTTTAAAAAGTAGATATTTGTTGAAAATGCTTAGGCCTACATTTGACTGTTCCCGTAATCCATTATGATTCTCCCACCGTTATTGCAGAGTTCCATTGATTAATTTGGCGGTCATCATTCTTAGCTACTTGGGCTTTGTGGCGAACGTTGAGTTGTTTCCTTTTGACATCCACTGTATATCCACTGTTGTAGCTAGGTAGCTAATTATAATCGTAGTCATTATAAATGCAGGTGTTTCCGTATTTAGTTACTCTAACTGAGACTGAGGACTCGGCATTAGTGCCGGACCAATTTGGTGCCCTAGGCAAGAATTCAGTTGGTGCCATTTGCACCGCAGCCATTTCCACCACCAATCATTGTGTTCATACACTCACACAGTACCCACATAGCATTATACATTTTAATTCCTTTATTTCTGAAACAAACAAAAAACACTAAGTAAAACAAATTATAAATAAGGTATTGCACAAACTATGTTATTAAAGAAACCAATGCAGACAAAAAAATATGTATAAATATAATATAAATAAGAGTATTGCACACAAAAAACTATATTACAGAAACCTCAGTGCAATATGCATCATCTAGCATTCTTCCACAGCCTCACTCGCCTTGCATTTCTTGCAGCAAAGTCATTTGTGACATGATCATAATAAGACAGTTTGTGTTAGACTACCTGATTTGTACTAATGATGGAAAGTCCACTGAGACATTCTTGCTCCATAGTAGATCTTAGGTAGGTTTTAATTTGTTTGAACTTGGAGAAGCTCCTTTCAGCAACAGCCACTATAAGAGGAAGAGTGGCTGCGATTCTCAGCTACCCACATATCGAGGTACATTTCTGTCAGCTTCTTCTCAGGCAGGAAGGTAAAGAATACCATGTTTGTTATGTTTTGCATGCCTGGGCTGTGCTGAGGTGTAGGGGATAGGAGAACCGTATGCTGCATCACTGCTGGGCTGTGCTGAGGTGCAGGTGTCTGCAGGTGGACCAGGATATGCAAGGGTGGGAGGAAAACATTCCAAAACCTATTCTGAAGTGAGAAGAGAAGTATGTGAACATTAGGTGTTACATTATATTATTAAAATAAAGCTTCTGATGGTCACACCACTACTAATGGCAATATTAAAGCAGGAATAACGTTGGCTAACACACAAAGATGTCAACACAAATGTAAGTCAACTTTTTTAGGCTGAGAGTGAACGATTTGTGAAGCACACTTTTATTTTCAAAATTTTCTTGTAGGTTATTCTCAAATAGTTGAATAGTCTCTCCAACTTTTCCAAATAAATTTTAGGTGTGAGTAACTGACGTTAACTCTAGCTATTTATTAAATTAACGAATTAGGCTAGCTATCGTCCAAAGTAGGCTAATAGGCTAGTTCCAACGGTAACTGCTAATATTCATTCATCATCACGTCATTCCATACCTCTGTCTTTTTCCCGTTCTTCCTCCTCTTCTTTTTCGTCCCTGGGCACCAGGGCTTTGGTCTATGGCTACTGTCACTGATGCTAATCGACCTTACCAGTGTCACGGGCCGGCACCGCTCGGCACCCTTAACTTGCAGCTTGCTGTTCAAAGACTTCAAGCGTATAACGATGAATGAAGAATTGGTGTGTTTGCACCGAAAAATTTGCTGTCCCTCCAACTACAATGGGCCAATAGAAATCATCTTCTAAACCCCACCCTCACGTGATTTTTGTACCAAAAAGAAAAACAATCCCAAAGCAAAACCTGATACACAACTCAAAAAATAAAAAACATAAGAAAACTATTAAAATGACTAAACTGAAAACCATAAGAAACAAATATAGATTTGTAAGATTTAACTTAAAAATATTTAGTTCATTTTTTTAATAATTTTTTTTAGTATAGATTTCAGTTTTGCTTAGTTTTCTTATAATTTTTCTTTTAGATTGTATTTTTTTTTTCGCTTTTGGATTTTAGTTATGCTTTTGGTTATTTTCTTATTTGTTTGTGGATTTTGCTTTTACTTTTGTAGACTTTTGGCACATCTCATTCCATAGTTTAGCCTCTTGCAAAGTTGCTAATGTATAATAAAATAAATGGACAGTCATGTAAAGTAATAATACTTAAATAATTATTCTTTTTATTTATGTTTACGACCCAGGGACACACACTCAGTCACACACTGAGAAAGTGAGTGTGGTGCAGGTCTTGTTGGCAGTGCACTGTTCCCTCTGCCATAGTTGTGGTGTTTTCTGGCTCTTTTGGGGGGGTCTTCCGGTGATGAGTGCCCCTCTGCCTCCAAGAGGTGCCTTCCGTCGAGCAACAGCTGTTGGTTGAACACCAATTGCTGTGCTCATCTGTAGGCATTTCCTACACCAAATTTTTAACAGTTTGGCTGTAGTGGTCACACTGTTTGGTGTACCGAATGTGGACATTGCCGAAATCAGCCCACTATCGGTGGTAAACTTCTCATACGATGAGACAAAAGCTTATATGGGTGCTTGCAATGTTTCATCCCGTCTCAGTTTTTACAGCATACCCTCAAACATGAATTTGAGGCGATCCTCGAGGCTTAATTTCTTTGGCTGAGCATTCTCTGGGTGACGAGCATATTACCACATAAATCATTGCATATTACTCATAAACACTGCACAATACTCACTTGTAAGATGGAGTTTCCTCAGTCTCAAACGCCAAACCCATAAACCAGTTGTCTGGTACATTGTGCTTTCCTTTTTGAACAGACAAGGCTAGAAGAACAGAAGCATAAGTCATGAAGCAAATCAATACAATGTTTTTGGTGTAATATATCAGGTACTAATTAGACTGATTTGCAGAGAGAATGCTGGTTACATTTTAGGATAAGCAACAGAAGTACTATACCCGTTTCTTTTCAGCTTGAAGGCCTGTATCACTGCATGCTTGTGCTTACACTGAGCACCAGTGCTGCTATCTGGACAGGTGCATGTGTCCAAAGATGTGTTGACCAGGTACGTGGCATCTGTTGATGCACTGTGCCTGGGCACTGAAAAGTTTGACTCATCCTCCTGCAATATAAAATAGAAGAACATTGAAGATTACATTGCAAACATTGTTTATTGTGAACTGTACAATATACACCGATATGCATTGAAAATACGAACCTTGACAATTTTGTCAGCATCTATGATGCATTTGGGCAGAGGCTTTGTGGCTCTTTTGTTTGCGACGTCCATTAAGATGCGCACATAGTAAGCCTCCTGCCTGGTTGTGATGAAGTCAGCGAGCTGTGTTATGTTGTAGGCCTTTAGCCTGTAAAATAGCTGGTCTTTTAACACCCTCATAGCACTTTCCACAAAGTTGTTGGTGTGGTTCTCTCTCGTGGGAAGATGGGATCGTAGACAGATAGCTCAAATCTCACGCCTCTTAAATACTGAAGCCAGATGGTCTTGGTACTTTATGTATTTGTTCACAGTCGCGTCTTGGAGTGCCTGATGGTATAAGGTCTCCAGATCCAGTGGTGACTTTGCATAAACGAGGCTCTTGAAATTTTCAAGAAGATGCTGCCGATAATCTTTTGACACCCCATTGTGACTGTCCCAAAGCCATCTCCACATGGCCTGGAGTATGTGGAAGACACAGAGGATGGGGTGGGTTTGAGGGTACACGTCTTTCACTGCCTGTCGCAGAGCCTTGCAGTCATCCGTCATAACAACCTGTGGGCCAAGGTCTCCCTTTCCAAAACATGCTCCCTCTGGAAGGATGGTCTTCAGCAACATGAGTCCTGCACTGATGGTATTGTGTGACTCAGAGATTGTGATTACCACTCCCAGTGGGGGCCCACCGGCAGGTGAATGTGTCAGGAGGAGGAAAATCATTCTGTTCATTCGGTCGCAGTTTCCTGACGAATCCACAAACACCATCTCTCCGCTGTGCTTCTCGAATTTGTGCACTCTTTTCATTAACGGACTACAGACAGCAATGATGGTTTGACCGCTGTCTGTACACATCTTAGCACATACAGTGCATCCGGAAAGTATTCATACCCCTTCACTTTTTCCACATTTTATTATGTTACAGCCTAATTCCAAAATGGATTAAATTAAAAAAGAATTCTCAACATTCTACACACATTACCGCATAATGACAAAGTTTTAGAATTTTTTGCAAATGTATTAAAAATAAAATATCACTTGTAAATAAGTATTCACACCCTTTGCTGTGACACTCAAAATTGAGCTCAGGTGCATCCCGTTTCCACTGATCATCCTTGAGATGTTTCTACAACTTGATTGGAGTCCACCTGTGGTAAATTCAATTGAGTGGACATGATTTGGAAAGGCACACACCTGTTTATATAAGGTCCCACAGTTGACCGTGCATGTCAGAGCACAAACTAAGTTATGAAGTCTAAGGAATTGTCTGTAGACCTCCGAGACAGGATTGTATCGAGGCACAGATCTGGGGAAGGGTACAAAAAAATTCTGCAGCATTGAAGGTCCCAACGAGCACAGTGGTCTCCATCATTCGCAAATGGAAGAAGTTTGGAACCACCAGGACTCTTCCTAGAGCTGGCCGCCCGGCCATACTGAGCAATCGGGGGAGAAGGGCCTTGGTCAGGGAGGTGACCAAGAACCCGATGGTCACTCTGACAGAGCTCCAGTGTTCCTCTGTGGAGATGGGAGAACCTTCCAGAAGGACAACCATCTCTGCAGCACTCCACCAATCAGGCCTTTATGGTAGAGCGGCCAGACGGAAGCCACCTCTCAGTAAAAGGCACATGACAGCCCGCATGAGAGCGCTCAAGACCTCAGACTGGTGCGAAGGTTCACCTTCGGACAACGACCCTAAGCACACAGCCAAGATAACAAAGGAGTGGCTTCGGGACAAGTCTGTGAATGTCCTTGAGTGGCCCAGCCAGAGCCCAGACTTGAACCCGATTGAACATCTTTGGAGAGATCTGAAGCAAAGCAAATATTGACCATAGTGAACTGAATGCGAACTTTCACATCGCAATTGAAACAACCAACATATTCCCTGTTTGTAAATTGTATTATAATAGTCTAATTTTATTATCATTATTCTATGTATTCTCTCTTTCGTTTACTCAAAAGTTATGATTGTATAACTACCAATAACCAATAACTTAAAGGCTACCTTCAGTTGAAGCACTTCAGGATGATAGTTGACAGATGACTGATGAGTGACGCCTCAGGATTCCCCGTAGTGTTTGATGTTGCCATGGTTATCAGTAAGAAGAGGTGTCGGAGCCGGAATGTTGTATCGGCCAATCAGGTAGCGCTTCTTTTATGAATCTTCATGAGCCTTCCCCTGCCATCCTATATTTAGAAAATTCGCGTCCTGGCCTGGCAAGTCCTACCTCCTGTACCCCTTTGTCTATTGGTTGTTACCAGCCAATAGAAAAGGGCAGGCATTTTCATTTGCTGCCTCCCGTGCCCCTTTGTTTATTGGTTGTTACTAGCCAATGGGAACTGGCAGGCATTTCCTGCCTCTGCTGCTTAGTCAATGGGAGAGGTTATAACTATTGGGTTGTAGTTGAATGCCATGGCTTCCTTCGTAAGTAAGCTAGCCAATTCGTATGCAGGGCAAAAGCATAACCATTGTCAGTTGTTTTTTACATCAAGTGATTAAACAGTGAAATGTCAAAAAATGTTGTTACTAACTAAACGTTCATTAATAAAAACAAATTTATAAATAATCAGTTTTTCAAAAAGTGACCGTTTTTAGTGTCAGAAAGTTTTTAAATTTGCAGAGCTTTTGCCTCTGTGCAGCCAATTGAAGTCGTTTGAAAGCCAAAACCTCATACGGCCGACTTTGACATTACTGTAGTCTTTTACTGTGAGCGAAATAATTAATATTTTGCGATAGATATATGGTAAAACACATTATCTTTACATGTTGTTATATAATTGTTTACCTAAATAAAGGGTACAATATTTAAAATTTGTACTCTGAAAACAGCAATCGCGTCAAATTACTTAGTTGTTTAGGACGTAGGCACCAGGCCCCAACATTCTACAGCCTACTACCGGAAAAACAAACCGATAGCTTGCATTAGGTAACAGATCTGTATCTAAAATCATGCCACACTAAATATAAATAGATATGCCTACCTTATTATACAGTGAATTTATATAGATAAGTGATTTATAGATTTCTAAAACCAGCGCATAAGTATATCCTATGCTGTTGATTGGACCAAGATACAATCTTTACTTCCATCAAGACAAGACGTTGCATTATGTGGTTCACCGAGAGCTCTGATTTGATTATATCCATAGGCCTACTTACAAATGAATACTAAACAATTCAATTCTTGTATAGATTTCAATAATAAAAAGGCTTAGACATGTTTGGAATAAAAACAACAAAAGCAGTAGTGTTAACGTTGTTGCAACCAGTCTAGGATGTGTGATATAGGAATAGAAAAAACCTTAAATGTTTACATACAGACAAACCCATGCTGCAAACCAGATCCATGAAAGCCTCCTGAATAGCGTAAGTACAGGTATGCTAACCATAGGCCTATGTTTAAAATTTGGGATATCCCCATTACAAACCTACCAAACTGAACCCTGGCACCTGCTGGCTCACCTCTCCAGAACCAAACTTTCTAATTTAAAACCTGTGTATGGTTAGTCAATGAAGCCTGCAAAATTCTGTGTAAGCAGGTGCTCACCACACAAGGTTAACTTTGACCAGACACCACTGATCCTTAAATCAGCCTCATACAGCTTAAGTCCCCTGACTTTCTATTCGCTGACTACTCTGCATTCCTCCTCCTTATAACAGTTACATTTGGCCTGCAGTGCAACCCAAAACAGTCTCTCTATAATCTGTGATGCAATTTTTTAGGTTTATGACGGCCTCATCTGCAGCTCTTAAACAACCTAGTTGATTGATCGCATCATCATCCGTCCCATCAGTTGCGTGAAATCAGCGACATTAGTCACATTAGTGGTGTGACGTAATCAAACACGGCGCCGAAATCGCAGTTCTGCCTTCAAAATAAGAGTTCGTCATTGAGATGAATGTAGTACCAAAAAAGTGTTATATCTCATTTTAATCCGAAAAACAAGCACGTTCCCACTGCAACTGGGCCAAAAACGTTATAATAAAAAAAAAACGAATTCTCATTATTGCTTTACATAAAAAAAATAAAATAAAAATAAAAGTTGCTTCTGAAAAACTATAATTTTTGAGCAATTGAGCTCCAAATGTTTGATTTCAAAGGTCCGATGGTTATCTGAATTACCAAATTATCAAATTACCCTCTTTTCTAAATGGAAAATAGTAGACTTCTCAGTGAAACACCTTTATTTTTTTCTGTAAATGCTCTGCTAATTGAAGATTGAGAATTATTCCAAAGCGCTAAGACATTAAAGGATAGACAGAGGTTCAAGGGTCACATGAATCAAAGAATTTCATAAATTATAATTTTAAAACTTCTTTAGATTTAACCAGTTTTATCTATAGTAAATGAAGAAGATGTTTCAGTAAAATCATATATTTGTCTTTACTTTAGAATCTCTGCAAACTATATTTGCAGGGATTATACTTGGATTTGCACAGTTGCATGTGCGGCATGGGTTCAAAGGTCACAGATGTTTCAAAATCTATAGCAAGGCGTTGGTTCACTATTATAGCCTCATTCCATCAAACCTGTTTTATCTATATATATATATATCTCATTAAAACGTTTTTTTTTTAAGGTTAGACTCTCTGCTAACAATCTATGTATAGAATATTCTTAGATTTGTGCAATTGCATGTGCGGTACACGTTGAAAGGTAACATATATTTAAAAGTATATAGAAAGGTGTTTCTTCTCTATTAAGGCCTCATTGCATTAAACCTGATTTATCTTTATGAACAAAAGAAGATGTCTTAGTAAAACGATAAAATTTTCCTTACTTTAGACCCTCTGGTAACAAAATATGCAGATTTCATACTTATAATTACGCAATTGCACGTGTGGTAGAGGTTCAAGTCTTGAAGTCTATAGCAAGGCGTTTTTTCTCTGTAAAGGCCTCGTTACATTGAACCTGCTTTATCTATGTGAAATATAGAAGTTGTCTCAGTAAAACCATATGTTTCTGTGTAAGCAGGTGCTCACCACACAAGCTAACAGCTAACAGACCCTCAGCTAACAATATATGCAGAGAATATACTTAGATTTGCGCAATAGCATGTGTGGTACAGGTTGAAAGGTCGCATATGTCTCAAAGTCTATAGCAAGGCGTTTATTCTCTGCAAAAGCCTCATGACATTAAACCTGCTTTATCTATGTGAAATATAGAGGTTGTCTCTGTAAAACCATATGTTTTTGTTTACATTAGACCCTCTGCTAACACAATATGCAGAGATTGTACTTAGATTTGCGCAATTCCATGTGTGGTATAGGTTCAAAGGTCACATATGTCTCAAAGTCTATAGCCAGGCGTTTTTTCTCTGTAAAGGCCTCGTTACATTGAACCTGCTTTATCTATGTGAAATATAGAAGTTGTCTCAGTAAAACCATATGTTTTTGTTTACCTTAGACCCTCAGCTAACACAATATGCAGAGATTATACTTAGATTTGCGCAATAGCATGTGTGGTACAGGTTGAAAAGTCGCATATGTCTCAAAGTCTATAGCAAGGATTTTATTCTCTGTCAATGCCTCATTACATTAAACCTGCTTTATCTATGTGAAATATAAAGGTTGTCTCAGTAAAACCACATATTTTCCTCTACCTTAGACCCTCTGCTAACACAATATGCAGAGATTACACTTAGATTTGCGCAATTCCATGTGTGGTATAGGTTCAAAGGTCACATATGTCTCAAAGTCTATAGCAAGGCGTTTTTTCTCTGTAAAGGCCTCATGACATTAAACCTGCTTTATCTATGTGAAATATAGAAGTTATCTCCGTAAAACCATATGTTTTTGTTTACCTTAGACCCTCTGCTAACACAATATGCAGAGATTGTACTTAGATTTGCGCAATTCCATGTGTGGTATAGGTTCAAATGTCACATATGTCTCAAAGTCTATAGCAAGGTGTTTTTTCTCTGTATAGGCCTCGTTACATTAAACCTGCTTTATCTATGTGAAATATAGAAGTTGTCTCAGTAAAACCATATGTTTCTGTTTACCTTAGACCCTCAGCTAACAATATATGCAGAGAATATACTTAGATTTGCGCAATAGCATGTGTGGTACAGGTTGAAAGGTCGCATATGTCTCAAAGTCTATAGCAAGGCGTTTATTATTGTTGTGAATCTTATTTTTTTACTTACAAAATATCATATTCATAAATGTAAATTTCGAATGTCTAAACCTTCAAAGCTTTCAAAAATGATCTTTGTTGATCTTTATTTGGATACTGTTAGGGCATCTACTTATATGACAGGAATACTCCGTTGTACTGATCTGTGGTCTCTTAATATTGTCTGTGTGGTTTTTCTATAATTTGCATTCCCTGGCATATTTACATAACTGCTGTAGTCATATCAGGGTATATGTATTGTCTTTATCAATAATTTTATAAAAAAACAAACAAATGCCGCGAATTAGTGAAGCCAGCTTTTCGGGTGCGTTGCATGTGTCGCATGCATTGGAAATTTCCAACTTTTGTTTTGTTCCGTGAGGTGAAAACACTCAGACGTTAAAGAACCAGCAAAGACGAAAATAGTTTGTTGCCTTCACCAACGTGTAGTCGGATTCATGAGGATAGCGAAAGGAATACAATAATTTGATGTGTAGAATAGTTCAAATGTTTTTTCTGTCAACTATTCCTTTTGTTTATTATTAATCTGTTACATTACATTCATTTAGCAGACGCTTTTATCCAAAGCGACTTACAAAAAATAGTACCTACAAAAAGATAAGGTAAAAACTCAAGTAGATAAGAGCTAAGCAAGTGCTATATTAAATTATAATATAGTTAAATTATTATATCAGGTTACAAAACAGAACCGTTGCAAACCAACTACAAAAAATTTCTGAGTGCAAACAATTACTTAGTATATCAAGTAGAAGTGCTAGGTAGACGCAACATCACATTTAAGAGCCGAAGTGCAGTCGAAACAAGTGAGTCTTTGACTTTCGGCAAAAAGTGTATAAAGATGCTGCGGTCCTAATGTTCGTGGGGTGGTCATTCCATCACTAAGGGACAAGGACAGAGAAAAGTCTCGTAAAGAGTTGGGGTGCAACCACGGTGTCCTGGCAAAATTACCTCTCATAACACCCTATATCTATCATGACCCTCAGCTCCCAGTTGGCCAATTAATACCCTATAATGCCCCTAGTGGCTCTTCAGTTGGTCTTAAAACCGATGTGTGTGTGGTGAGCAATGCATGGCATCACCCAGGTGGGTGCTAAACATTGGCCACTTAACTGAGTCTCGCCATACTGTAAAGCTAATTTATGGTAAACTCTTTGGGGTAAGAGGTGGCATTGTCAGAGGAGCATTTAAAGGTCAGAAAAAGGATTTTAAATTTGATTCTGTAGAGAACAGGGAGCCAGTGAAGAGAAGACATGATTGGAGTAATATGTTGGTACTTCTGCACCAACACCCTGGCCCTATATCTATCATATATATTTTCTATCGTGCTGAAGGGATGATTAGGTGGCCTTGATCAATATAGGCCAGCGTGTTGGTGCCCCACAGACCCTGCCGCTGTCTCAGGTCTGGGGACAGCCTGCTCCTGCTTTTAAACAGGCCTAAAATCCTTTCTATTGAAGTTAGCCTCTGCTACCTTTGTTTGATGTTATTTTATTTTTTAATTCCTCTCCTTTTTCTGTTTTAAGCATTTATCAACAGTGTATATATTGTATTATGCTATCGAAATGTTGTTGTAATGTAAAAACAATCTCAATGCGCGACATTACATTAATTTAACAGACGCTTTTATCCAAAGCGACTTACAAAAATAAAGTGCCTACATAAAGATAAGGTAAAAACTACAAGTCAGGTAGATAAAAGCAGTGCATCCCTGACCTAATCACCTAGATAAGAGCCAAGCAAGTGCTATATGAAGCATCAGGATACAAAACAGAACCAACGCAAACCAACTACAAACAAGTGCTTGCAATTACTTAGTATATTGAGTAGAAGTGCTAGGTAGACTCAACATCACAATTAAGAGCCAAAGTGCAGTTGAAACAAGTGAGTAAGTTTTGGCGGAAAGTGAACAAAGAAGTTACGGTCCTAATGTTCGTGGGGTGGTCATTGCATCACTGAGGGACAAGGACAGAGAAGTCGTGAACGAGGTGCCAGGCTGTCCTTTCCACGGAGTGAGGGGGCAACAAGGCGACATCCAGTGGCAGAGCGCAGTGGTCGGGACGGGGTCTAGGGTCTCAGCATCGACTGTAGGTAGGAGGGTGCCGTTCCAGTCATCGCCCGATAGGCTAGGACAAGTGACTTGAATTTGATGCGTGCTGCTACCGGTAGCCAGTGCAGTGCGTGAAGTAGAGGAGTAGTGTCCTTAGAGAAGTTGAAGACTAGACAAGCGGCTGCGTTCTGGATGAGCCGGAGGGTGTTTGATGGCACTCGCAGTCAACCTAGCCAAGAGGGAGTTGCAGTAGTCCATGCATGTGATGACAAGGGCCTGGACTATGACCTGCGCAGCCTCTCTTGTAAGGAAGGGCCGTATCCTCCTGATGTTTTAGAGAAGGAATCTGCAGGAGCGCGTTACTGCCCTAATGTTAACTGAGAAGGACAGGGTGACCCCCAGGTTCTTTGCTGTACTAGAGGAGGAGACCAAAGTGTTATCAACAGTGATGGTTAGGTCTTGGAATGGGCTGAACTTCCCGGGGATGACAAGAAGTTCTGTTTTGTCAGGGTTGAGCTTCAGGTGGTGGGCTGCCATCCATGCTGAGATATCAGTCAGGCATGCCGATATGCTTTGCACCACCTGGGTGTCAGGATTCCGCTATTAACTTGGGTATTGTTTTGATAAGAAGATTACGTTTATGGAACTATTCTATGTTTATTTGAGGCCAACAACATGTAGGCTAGTATGTTAAATAAAATATTATAGTATAGCCATTAATACTACTATACTGGGATACATGTAATACATGAATAGCTTATTTGCCTTGAAAAGAAAAAAAAAAAAACCTCTTTATTTACAGTTTGTTTTTATGTATAAAATGTTATTCAAGAGAACGCAGTTTCCTGTTGAATGGGTGTTTATGTGAATGGAGGACAGGGAAGGAATGCACAGTATTTTCGATTCCAAAGCACTGTGGTGTATCAGTGTTTGATATTTATATTGCTTAAATGAAAGTTTTTTTAAAGTCGTGCTTTGAGCCCAGTTGTCAGGGATTCCCATTCATACTTTCTACAATTCAACACGTCATAAGTGAAATCGTTCCCTGTGTAGTTAAAAAATATTTCATTAGGAGTCTTGGTATTGTAATTATCACTTCCAATTTATTATTATTATTATTATTATTATTATTATTATTATTATTATTATTATTTCTTTATTTATGATATTTAATCGATGTCGAATCGGGACTTTGAACTGATGATGCTCTGTCTTTTCTCCCTCTTTCTGTGTCATTGTATGTTGCCATGTTTACTGTGTACCTTGTGAAGTGTCCTTGGAGGTGTGAAAACATTGTTGTAGGCTGTACAAATAAAATTAATTGTTATTTAATATATCAAGTGCCTTTGAAAGGTACAGTGTTATTCACTGATCTTTGTTTTCCTTCTTCCAGGTATTGCAATAGCAAAGGATCTAGGAGCTAAATACAGGCTGGGACCAGAACTGGAAATATGGTATTGCATTCACATTAAGTTGTTTAAATGTATCGGATGTTTAATCCTTGTAATGAATTGTTAAATTGCAATAAACTGAGATTAAATACAAAACATTGAATTTCAGACAGTCTTATGTTTTTTCCCAGTGGGTATGGCTGTGCAGACCACTTCTACGAACCAGACACACTACTCCACAGCTTCCAGGTCCTCAAAAAACTTCTGGAATCTCCCGTTACCCAGGACATCATCTGTGACGTGGGCATGTCAGTCAAACCGCTAGCCATTTTAGGCTTCAATGCACAAGCTTTCTCTAAAATCAAGTAGCTACAAACTCATCCTACAGCAGGGCGTATTCTAACAACGTGCTATTTTAGCACTAGAGCTATACATGTTGTAAAAATGTTATTGCGTGGATGACCCTGTGTGCTGATATTTTAGAAATGTGTGCCTACTGTATGGCTAGGTACTGTGACTACTAAATATAGAAACTTGTCCTAGCTGCTGGAGCAAACTGCTCAAACTTAAACACAGGTCTAACTGGTCTAGCTTTTTGTTTTGTCTGTGATTTATTTTCAGGCCCATCATGCATCATAATGTCCGTTATAACTGCAGAGTCCTCTTTCTTAACAGGTATGTCTGTACTACACGTCAGTCCAGGTATATGTTTCTACTGTGACTCAGAAAACCAAGTTCTATTTTGTAAATGGACAGTTATTTTCTTCCCATTCTAAAGAAAGATACTGCTGATTAGACCAAAGATGTTTTTGGCAAACTATGGCAACAACAGAGAGTTCCGATGGTTTTCACCCTGGAACCACCTCAGGTTGGTCAACAAGAAATACTTCAGTGAAGTGATTTTAAACCCTAAACACTTGCTAAAAACTTCACTATCAATATCAAAACTTAAGACCAAAACCCTCTTTATTGCTTTATGTGCTGGGTTATTTACAATTACACGAAGCTTTGAACCCAATGGGGTACTCCAATGTTTAGTGTACTTTTCTTAACATCATATTTTTTATAGACATTGAAAACGGAATTTAATATTTATATATTTATTTATTATATATAATATTTATTTATTTATTATTTATATAATATTTATATGTGTTTCCAATTTTTTTACAATGTGTTATATATCTTACAAAATTTGTATATTCCATAGACACGTAGACGAATATTTTCTGCCCAGAGTGGTCCAGGATGTGACGGGACAGGTAAGACCAGGGCTAAACTGGGATTTCTAATGTGGGGAAAGAGCTTAAGGTCTGAGGTGCAAGGCAAAACTTTGAATGACAGTTCTCTGATCAGCCATAACATTAAATCCACTGACAGGTGAAGGGATAATATTGATCATCCCATTACAATGAGTGCGTTGACATGTCCATGAGAAACCAGATTATTGGTAATTATCGGTTTATGCCAATAATACAATCATTGCATACACATGTGTAGTTGGTAATGCGATTACTCAATAGACTCGTCTACATGATTCTTTGCATTAATCGGTGTATGTAATCAAAACAAACGCACACGACCGTCCGTCTGACATGCGTAGTAAACAAGAACTGAATGAACGCCGACTACACCGTTCACATGCATCAAAGAATCAAAAGACTGGGCAGAAATCCAGGGGTCTTAATCGGTTTATGAATACATATACGATTTCGGAGTTCAGATAAAGGTGTTTACATGACCATTTTTATGATCTCATTATTACCATTATCAGTTTATGATCGGCATATTAGTGTCCATGTAAACGCACTCAATGGCACCTGGCAAGGAGTGGGATATATAAGGCAGTAAGTGAACAGTCAGTTCTTGAAGTTGATGTGTTGGAAGCAGGAAAAATGGGCAAGCGTAAGGATCTGAACGACTTTGACAAGGGCCAAATTGTGATGGCTAGACAACTGGGTCAGAGCATCTCCAAAACTGCAGGTCTTGTATGCAGTGGTTAGTACCTACCAAAAATGGTCCAAGCAAGGACAACCTGTGAACCGGTGACAGGGTCATGGGCACCCAAGGCTCGTTGATTTGCGTGTGGAGCGAAGGCTTGCCCGTCTGATTTGATCCCACAGAAGAGCTACTGTAGCACAAATTGCTGATTATGGTAGAAAGGTATCAGAACACACAGTGCATCACAGCTTGCTGCGCATGGGGCTGTGTAGCCGCAGACTGATCAGAGTGGCCATGCTGACCCCTGTCCACCGCCAAAAGCGCCTTATAATGAGCACGTGAGTGTCAGAACTGGACCATGGAGCAGTGGAAGAAGGGGGCCTGGTCTGATGAATCACATTTTGTTTTAGATCATTTGGATTAGGGATGCTCCGATCAGAGTTTTTTGGGCAAATCGCCGATCACCGGCATCAGAATCAGCCGATACCGGTCACAGGGTGGGTGGGGCTTATGGGGATATTCCATTTAAAGCGTTCTATTGATTGCATGACATTTTTAATTTATTTACTATGTATAGTAATAAAAGTAACTATTCTTAGCAGCATTGCAGATATCTTAAAATTAACAACTGAGAAAGTATCATAAATTGACTTGGACTCTGATGCTGAGACTCGAGTGCGGGATCGCCTCCTTGATGAGGTTTGGGCCGAGGTAAGGGCTCGCCGTTTGGAGATGCACGAGGCAGGGGAATAAGCAGGCACATCCGACTGGGCTGGAACAGCCACTGGAGCAGACACCGGAGCTGCCTCAAAACGGCAAAGCAACAGAGTCATAAACAGCGTGGGATCACCCAATGAACGGCATCCTTGCGACGACAGATTGCCCAGTCTCTCGCGTCACCGGCAAGCCAGCTAAGCATGAAGTTTACCTTCAGGACGTCTGATTCGAAATGTGCTGGGTAACGCCCAAACTCCCGGCCCTTTCCTCGCTCACCACCGTAAGCCGACATACAGCCAGTACCTGCTGGGTCTTGTAGTAGTCCGTTCATTCTGTCACGATCAGGGGGAAGAGTAGACCCAGGCTCAGGTATACGGTGCAAAGCTTTATTCTCAAAAAGGCAGCAACAAAAGCAGGCTCAAACTCACGACATCTAAACAATGAACGGACAACACCGGAATCAGGGCGTAAATTCAAAACTAGGAAAAACAGTCGACCAATAGGAAACAGGACAATCAAACGAGATAACTGGGCAGGGGATAATGAAATCATGCCCCAGAAGGGCCAGGCCGTGACAACAGCTGGGACAGTGGAGGAAAGAAGAGGGCGACAGGTGCTGGCATTCAATGATAAAAGTAGAAGACCTGGACCACAACGATCCAAAGTACGATCTGCTCTTCAAAATCCATCCTCTTCTAATTGAAATTCTTGGAAACTTCGAGAAGGAATACCATCCCCGGAAGAATCTTTTAAAAGACGAGTATGATTTCCTATTGAGGCAGGCCTTTAGCGAATGCCACAGGTTTGTAATGAAAAAGTTTGTACTCACAGACTCTCAGTCTAATTATACTTGTTTGTGGGATGTTTACACAGGAGGGGCTTTTCTGTTTGATAGGGCAGTAGGTATTGGGCATAGTACCATAGTTAGTCTACTGGGAAATGCAGGCCTTCTGGGGAAGGGACACAGTTTATACAGATAATTTTTATACGTCTCCTGCTCTGCACACACCTCTCCATGAGCAAAACACTATTGTGTGTGGGCCTGTGCGGGTCAATAGAAAAGGGATGCCCCCTCAATTGAAAGACAGCTCAAACCAGCTGATCCTCCCATCTTCTTTGAACGGCATCCGCTAATCACCACATCTTTTAGGGATGCTAGTACAGTGGCAGTCCTCCACCACAATGGAGTTCAATGTGTCTTGTTTGTTTCACAAATCTATACAGAAGTATGGAGTTTAGTGTTAATTGTTTGTTTCACAAATCTATACAGAAGTATGGAGTTTAGTGTTAATTGTTTGTTTCACAAATCTATATAGAAGTATGGAGTTCAGTGTTTATTGTTTGTTTCACAAATCTATACAGAAGTATGGAGTTCAATCTTTATGGTTTGTTTCACAAATCTATACAGAAGAATGGAGTTCAATCTTTATGGTTTGTTTCACAAATCTATACAGAAGGAGTTCATAATTATTGTTTGTTTCACAAATCTTTACAAAAGTATGGAGTTCAATGTTTGTTTCATAAAGCTACACAAATATGATTTGTGGTGTATAGTTCAATTATATAGAAGTTATAATAAACTGAATGAAACTGAATGAATTGTTTACTACGAATATATTTATTTTGCTTTTTAGACACGTTAGTTGATATAACCAGGGCTACACTAATTATTAGACTTCGCTGTGATGTGTTTAACACAGGAGGAGGCCTACTATATACACTCACTGGCCGCTTTATTAGGTACACCTGTTCAACTGCTCGTTAACGCAAATATCTAATCAGCCAATCACATGGCAGCAACTCAATGCATTTAGGCATGTAGACATGGTCAAGACGACCTGGTGAAGTTCAAACGAAGCATCAGAATGGGGAAGAAAGGTGATTTAAGTGACTTTGAGCGTGGCATGGTTGTTCAGAAACTGCTTATCTACTGGGATTTTCACGCACAACCATCTCTAGGGTTTACAGAGAATGGTCCGAAAAGAGAAAATATTCAGTGAGCGGCGGTTCTCTGCGCGAAAATGCCTTGTGGATGCCAGAGGTCAGAGGAGAATGGCCAGACTGGTTCAAGATGATAGAAGGGCAACAGTAACTCAAATAACCACTCGTTACAACCAAGGTATGCAGAAGACCATCTCTGAACGCACAACACGTCGAACTTTGAAGCAGATGGGCTACAGCAGCAGAACACCACACCGGGTGCCACTCCTGTCAGCTAAGAACAGGAAACTGAGGCTACAATTCACACAGGCTCACCAAATTTGGACAATAGAAAATTGGAAAAATGTTGCCTGGTCTGATGAGTCTCGATTTCTGCTGCGACATTTGGACGTTGGGGTCAGAATTTGGCGTAAACAACATGAAAGCATGGATCCATCCCGCCTTGTATCAATAGTTCAGGCGGGTGGTGGTGGTGTAATGGTGTGGGGGGACATTTTCTTGGCATACTTTGGGCCCCTTTGTACCAATTGAGCATCGTTTAAACACCACAGCCTACCTGAGTATTGTTGCTGACCATGTCCATCCCTTTATGACCACAGTGTACCCATCTTCTGATGGCTACTTCCAGCAGGATAACGCGCCATGTCACAAAGCTCAAATCATCTCAAACTGGTTTCTTGAACAGGACAATGAGTTCACTTTACTCAAATGGCCTCCACAGTCACTCAATCCAATAGAGCACCTTTGGGATGTGGTGGAACGAGAGATTCACATCATGGATGTGCAGCTGACAAATCTGCAGCAACTGAGTGATGCTATCATGTCAATATGGACCAAAATCACTGAGGAATGTTTCCAGCACCTTGTTGAGTCTTTGCCATGAAGAATTAAGGCAGTTCTGAAGGCAAAAGGGGGTCCAACCCGGTACTAGGAAGGTGTACCTAATAAAGTGGCTAGTGAGTGTATACTGATGTGTATCATTTGTTAAAAGCACTCTTCTAAAAGCAATATATGTTTTATGAGAGGTTTACATATGAACAGCATTAATATTAGCATTTAGAATGTTGGCGGCTATATTGGCTTGGCACTCTATGGGCAGAGTGTTCCGGAACCTGGTGGCATTGAATGAGTTAAGAAAGAAAAATCAACAGCAAGGAATAAAGCAAAGTAACGTCAAACAAAAAGGAAAGCTCAAGAAGAAAATCAGGGTGAACAGCAGCTCTGAGGAGATCGATGTTCCTATCCCGCTAGGTGACACCTCTGAGTATGAGTGCTCTGATGATGAGACAGGCGAATCTGACACCTCAGATCTGTTGGTGACTTTGTTATAAGTCGTTTTGAAGCCAAATGCAGGAGCTACCATTACATTGGCTTGGTTGAGAAATGACGAATTGAGTGCAAGATTTCTCATAAGAACACACTGGCAATGAAAAACCCACTTTCACATGATGTGGCATTTTTCCCAAAAGGGCTGAAGAAGCTACCTCAACTTCAAAATGTTGGGGGAACTGCAAGGAGTGAGAAACACTATATTTCCCTGCAACCTTGATTGGTGGAATGTTGAGTAGTCGTTGAAATGCCGAACAGATGATGTATAAAAATGGTCCCCACCAGGTTCTGAATAATAAACTTTATTTGGTTGTTTTTATTGTTTAAAGTTACCTTTTAAGAAAATAAATGACAATTTGGATAAGAATTTTTTTTTATTTTTTTATTAGGCTCGGGTTTAAACTTTAAGAAGTAAATTGATCAAATTATCCCCAGACGGCTCAAATTACCCATTGCCTCGGATCAATTTACCCCTAAGCTAGGGCAAGTTGAGCCACAAGATCACTTTTTTTTGGAGAGAAGTCATACTTTCCCTGCCTTTTGCCATAGATGCATTCTTATCAGTCAGTCCAAATGACAGGAGTCGTACTAAAATAAAGGTAGATGTTCCATTTGACTTCTATTTATTTTTTCCTTGCCTAGAAGACAACATCCTAAAGAATTTGCTCAACTTACCCCACTCTGCTCAAAATGAGATTCAGATCACTATGTGTGAAGCTTGCTAGCTAGCTTTTGAATTGCTGTGCATCTGCTATGTTATCCATCATCCTTTCCCCAAATGTATCCATGAGATGATTGTTAAGCATGGTCATAAGATGTTGAATCGACAGCAGGGGAAATTTATGTATTTTACAACGTTTACAATAAACAGGATTGCACAACTTACAGTGCCTTGCAAAAGTATTCACCCCCCTTGGCTTGTTACTTATTTTGTTACATTACAACCTGTAATTTAAATGTTTTTTTAATCTGAGTTTTATGTGATGGATCTGCACAAAATAGTCTAAGTTGGTGAAGTGAAATGAGAAAAATATATATAAAAAATTATTTTTTAAAAATAAAAATCTGGAAATTGGCATGTGCATGTGTATTCACCCCCTTTGCTATGAAGCCCCTCAAAAGTTCTGGTGCAACCAATTACCTTCAGAAGTAACATAATTAGTGAAATGAAGTCCACCTGTGTGTAATCTAAGTGTCACGTGATCTGTCAGTATAAACACACCTTTTCTGAAAGGTCCCAGAGGCTGCAACACCACTAAGCAAGAGGCATCACACCATGAAGACCAAGGAGCTCTCCAAACAAGTCAGGGACAAAGTTTTTGAGAAGTACTAGTCAGGGTTGGGTTATAAAAAAATATCCAAATCTTTGATGATCCCCCGGAGCACCATCAAATCAATCATCTTCAAATGGAAAGAACATGGTACCACAACAAACCTGCCAAGAGAGGGCTGCACACCAAAACTCACAGACCGGGCAAGGAGGGCATTAATCAGAGAGGCAGCACAGAGACCAAAGGTAAACCCTAAAGGAGCTGCAGAGTTCCACAGCAGAGACTGGTGTGTCTGCGCATGGGACCACAATAAGCCGTACACTCCATAGAGCTGGGCTTTATGGAAGAGTGGCCAGAAAAAAGCCATTACTTAGTGTTAAAAATAAGATGGCACGTTTTGAGTTTGCCAAAAGGCATGTGGGCACACTCCCCAAATGTATGGAGGAAGGTGCTCTGGTCAGATGAGACTAAAATTGAACTTTTCGGCCACCAAGGAAAACGCTATGTCTGACGCAAACCCAACACATCCCATCACCCCAAGAACACCATCCCCACAGTGAAACATGGTGGTGGCAGCATCATGCTGTGGGGATGTTTTTCAGCAGCAGGTACTGGGAAACTAATTTGAGTCGAGGGAAAGATGGATGGTGCTAAATACAGGGATATTCTTGAGCAAAACCTGTTTCAGTCTGCCTGTGATTTGAGACTGGGACGGAGGTTCACCTTCCAGCAGGACAATGACCCGAAGCATACTGCTAAAGTGACACTCGAGTGGTTTAAGGGGAAACATTTAAATGTGTTGGAATGGCCTAGTCAAAGCCCAGATCTCAATCCAATTGAGAATCTGTGGTCAGACTTGAAGATTGCTGTTCACAAGCGGAAACCATCCAACAGGAAGGAGCTGGAGGAGTTTTGCCTTGAGGAATGGGCAAAAATCCCAGTGGCAAGATGTGGCAAGCTCATAGAGACTTATCCAAAGCGACTTGCAGCTGTAATTGCCGCAAAAGGCGACTCTACAAAGTACTGACCTTAGGGGGGTGAATATTTATGCACGCTGAAGTTTTCTGTTATTTTGTCTTATTTGTTGTTTGCTTCACAATAAAAACAAAATCATATCTTCAAAGTTGTAGGCATGTTCTCTGGATGAAATGATGCAAATCTTCAAACAATCCATTCTAATTCCAGGTTGTGAGGCAACAAAACATGAAAAATGCCAAGGGGGGTGAATACTTTTGCAAGGCACTGTATTTGGTCTGGTATTCAACGGAGCATCTGGAGATGATTGGTACTCACCCTTTACGGATATACAAGCTGTTATCGACTGCTAGTTGTAATGTAAACATGTTCTAATGTAAGCCATTTGCTGGAGCTAAAGGTTCAGCCTTGCCTAACTTAAGAAAAAAAACATCCACTTCACATCCAGTCAAGGTCAAAGGCAAAAAGTTACGATTAACAACTGATTTTTAAGATTAACACATTGGTCAACATTTGGAAACTCCTAATGTTTCAGTAAGTCTGTCCCAAAGATGCCATTAACGTTGGTACTCAAAAGCGTCTCTTTTCGTATTATCTGCCGCCCATCCTTTATTTTGGTGTGCATGCGCATCTGCGCACCAGTCATGTGCACCCCTTAAATTGGTTTCAAAACTTAAGCTGTTTCTCTCAAAATCATGTACTGACACTGACACTACTGTTTGGGTTAGTGATAAAAAATGTATCATCATCATCATCATCGTCATCCGCTTTGTCCGGGGTCGGGTCGCGGAGGTAGCAGTTCAAGCAGGGCATCCCAAACTTCCCTTTCCCGGGCCACATTAACCAGCTCTGACTGGGGGATTCCAAGGCGTTCCCAGGCCAGTGTGGAGATATAATCCCTCCACCTGGTCCTAGGTCTGCCCCGCGGCCTCCGCCCAGCTGGACGTGCCTGGAACACCTCCCTAGGTGGCATCCTTACTAGATGCCCGAACCACCTCAACTGGCTCCTTTCTACGCAAAGAAGCAGCGGCTCTACTCCGAGTCCCTCACGAATGGCTGAACCTCTCACCCTATCCCTAAGGGAGATGCCAGCCACCCTTCGGAGGAAACTCATTTCCGCCGCTTGTATCCGCGATCTCGTTCTTTCGGTCATGACCCACCCTTCATGACCATAGGTGAGAGTAGGAACGAAGATAGACCGGTAGATTGAGAGCTTTGCCTTCTGGCTCAGCTCTCTCTTCGTCACAACGGTGCGATAGAGCAACTGCAACACCGCACCCGCTGCTCCAATTCTCCGGCCCATCTCTCGTTCCATTTTACCCTCACTCGAGAACAAGACCCCAAGATACTTGAACTCCTTCACTTGGGGTAAAGACTCATTCCCTACCTGGAGTAGACAATCCATCGGTTTCCTGCTGAGAACCATGGCCTCAGATTTGGAGGTGCTGATCCTCATCCCAGCCGCTTCACACTCGGCTGCAAACCGATCCAATGAGTGCTGCAGGTCGCAGACCGATGATGCCATCAGGACCACATCATCTGCAAAAAGCATCATTTTGTAAAACTAGCCTTCCCTATAAACCTAACTAACCTGGCTCTCTTTTACTGTAACAAGCCAAGATGTCTTCAGCTATGCTCCCTCTCTGTATTTATCAAGTCTACGGTGATTTAGAAATTCCATAATTTGTGATTCAGGATCACACAACTCAGCCAGATTTTGTCCTAGTATTTCAAAGAAATTCAGCTTATGATCACCCTCATCCAGATTCAGACCTTTCAAGATTACCAGATCCAGAATATCAGTATTTTAATTGTATCTCCAGATCCAGAATATCAGTATTTTAATCGTATCTCCATCTATTGGATATGAAGAACAACACAAGAAAGACAGACCATATAGCAATATAGAGCCATTTTTTAAGGATATAATGATGAATTATATTTCCAAGCACATACCACTTGCTTAATGTCATAATGGAATTGTAATAAAAGATTATGAATCCAATAGGGTAACAACAACAAGATTATTTTCATTCAAAGGCTGCTACAGAGCGGTATGCAAGAGGCCACTGTAAATGTGACAAAAAATAAATTAATATTTATCAAACATAAAGGCTACACATTTATTATTTCAGTTTACGAACTTCAGCATCTTATTCAGATAGAATTTTTTATAAGATTAATTGTGAAGTACCCGTATGTTTTGCGCTGGTAATCCACTAGAAATCTGTTTTGGAGATTGATTCAGATTAAAGCTTGGATTGATTTCCTGATCTGATCGGATATTAAAGTAATCCCTATCCTGTTTTTTGCTTTTGAACTACAAAAAATCGGGATAAAACGTTCTGAACTTCTGGGCCTAGGAGATATTGATCTCCTGACAAAAGAGGGGTGGTTGGAATTTTGATAAAGAGCCATCCTGTCACAGTGAATAACTTCTGTCTGCCCTCTGGGAGCCAGCCTTACACAATACACAACTTATTCCACCCTGTTGACCATGTAACAGGGACCCCCTCAGTTGCTGCCTAGCTTTTGGAACCTTCCCCACACCCGCTTAGGGCCATATACCCACACCAAGTCTCCTGCTACAAAGTGTGTTCCTTCACATGGACATCATACAGTCTCTTTTGTCAGCAGCCAGCATCATTGACCTTCTCACGGCCAAAACGATGCTGCAGCCAACTTGCATACTCTACCCCTGGTGGAGAATCGGGGTATCTTAAGGTCTCTCATCGGCCAGTTTTGCCGGTGTACAAAGCTCCCGCGCCAGCATTAAAACCACACTACCACAACCAGACACAAATCGATCTATAACCGTAAACAGGCAAGAGGCTGTGTGCCGCAAAATGCGGTCAAAACCCCAACAGAGCACATTCTAAATGCACATGAAACCTGAATAATGTCTGCATATCCCACATGTCTTATTCGCAAAATGCTACATTTGGATTTAGGCTTTTTGGATTAAGGCTCAAGCCTTTTTACATGACCGGATCAAATTCAGAATATTGTCTTATTCGGAATAATAGTAGAATATTAGTGTTCTCTGCAATCCATACAGAATGGTGAAATGTACGGCCTTGAATTGCAATGTCTGTAAAGATGGATCCTATCATAGGAACATTCTCCTTCATAATTGTAGGCTAACCAACCACCGTGTATCGTATGTTGTCTTTAGAAATAAACCATTCTAGCTAGTATAAACATATTTGGTATTGAATCGAGATGCCATAAACTTAGCAAAACTGTATAGAACATTTCCAAGTTTTGTAAGTGTAAATAGAAACAATCTAGATACTTAACGGAAAGTTGTTAATAAATGTTATCTTGACAGCTTCGCACCCCTGCCTTTTGGCTCACAGCCAATCATTGCCACTCAAGCGATGACACTAAATCAACGAACCACCCTCTTTTTAAGGACCATAAATTATTTTCTCAAACAACGGCCTTTGCTTTTAAAATGTCCTTGTTAGTTGGAAAGCCACTTTTCTTGCCATGGATTAAATAATTGCACCATTTTTCTGGACCATGCAGTCTGCTCAAACCCACCTTAGGACAAAGACCCGTGAACACGTGGCCCGTCATACCAGGCCACAACTAATTGACAGAATTCCATCACTGTTCCGCCTACATCCTGATCTTCTCAAAATAACGTGGCACACACCTGAGACCTTGAGGCATTGGTGCAAGATACTGTAACTTCATTAAATGCTGTGCTGTAATGTAGTGTAACTTGTCAAACATTCATAAACTGTTAGCTTCTGTGTATGTTTAGATTCTTACCCGACCACCTTAACTACCCTACTCACCATCTCCGTTTATTAGTGTTTCATAGTCTTATTAAAATTTTTTTGTAGTATCGTAATTATCCTGCCTCCTTAGATTAGAAAATACATATAATTGTTCTGCATTTAAACCCAGCTGTGTTTCTTTGTGTTTCATTTAATCAGCCCTTCACACAACGTAAAACTTACTCCACTTCACAATTAAGATTGACTCGTTTGACTTAATTTTCTTAAGATTGGTATGTACAGGTCGAGTAGCCCTTACGAACTGAAGGCGAGCTGTATCTGACTTAGGAAAACCCTGATCGTGAACCGTGACACAGACCCGGGTTAAACAGTCGACTGGGGAATAATCTGGGTAGTTGGTCCGATGTGAAAGGGGTATTAGAGACAGAGCAGAAGTGGGATAAACGTTTTTAAGGGTTGAGGTAGTATTAAAGCTACAATTATGTTGCACCCCACCAACCATTGCCCCTTCAGACAAAGCATTCCAGCCCAGCCAACCTTACTAACTTCACAACGTCAGGGTGTTCGGATATTCTTATGGCAGGTACAGAGCATCGTTTTTGTTGTAAATGTATTGTAGTATTGATATGGATATGGTGGTTTGATAAAACATGGCTCCTAATTTCTCCTCCCCAAACTCTTAAATGCACATAATGTTGCATTACCTATTCTTTCTGCCATCCTTCCCTAATTTGGCAGGCTAGAAACGGACCTGTTGAAATACTATGTTCTTCACAATGGCTGCGAAATTTCAAATTTGTACCTTTACCGAGTTCTGCGTAGTGCGTACAATGCAAAGAAAAGGAAGTTAAAAGCAGAGAAAAAAGATTAAAGGCAGTGCTAATAATAAATAATAATACATTTAATTTTATATGCGCCTTTCTAGACACCCAAGGTCACTGTACATGGCACAGAATGTAGAAACAATATATAGAAAAATAGTACAATAGAACATTTGAAATGCAATAAACATAAGACCGATACTGGGGAATTGAGGCAGGAAACATAAAAAATTATAAAAAAGTCAAAGAGAACAAACTAGGAGTAAGATAAGGAAAACAAGTGGGTTTTGAGGCGGGATTTAAAAATGTTAATGGAGTCAGAGTTTCGAATCGCAAGGGGAAGGGAATTCCAGAGAGTTGGAGCAGCTGCACTGAACGCTCTGTCCCCCATGGAGCTGAGTCTGGCTTTGCAGATGGTGAGGAGACCAGTGTCAGAGGAGCCGAGGGTACGAGAAGGCGTGTAGGGTTGGAGGAGGTCAGAGAGGTAGGAAGGGGCTAGTCCATGAAGAGATTTATAAGTGGACAGTAAAATTTTGAAGGAAATGCGAGATTTGACGGGGAGCAAATGCAGATGCAGAAGAGCGGGAGTGATATGCTGCCAAGGTTTTGAATGAGTTAGAATCCTTGCAGCTGAGTTCTGTACATACTGGAGCCTATCCAGGGCCTCATTTGACGCCGCAAATAGGACTCCATTGCAACAATCCAGGCGTGAGGTGACAAAAGCGTGAATTAATGTTTCAGCAACTGCATCTGTTATTAGTGGTCTGAGTCTGGAGATGTATCTCAGATGAAAGAAGGCAGACTTGGTGACAGCTTTTATATGAGGTTCCATGGAGAGGGTGGAATCCAAAACCACAGAGATTTCTGACCTTGGCAGAGGAATAGATAGAGGAGCCGTCAATTGTGAGGACAACATCTCAAAAGTTTTTTAGTGAGCCTGAGGAGCCACAATCATCATCTCTGTCTTGCTACTATTAAGCTTCAAAACATTTTGGGACATCCAGGATTTTATATCAAGTTGGCAGTTTGAGGGAGTAGGGAGGTTTGTGTTGAGTCCGGTATGTATGTAGAGCTGGGTGTCATCTGCATAGCAATGGAAATTGGGTCCATGTTTTCGAATTATTTGTCCCAGGGGAGGCATGTAGATATTGAACAGGATAGGCCCCAGGACCGATCCCTGCGGTACACCTTTCCTAGAGCCACCCGATAGTACCTGCCAGATAGATACGACCTGAACCATGCATGGGCAGCACCAGTGATGCCCAGGAGCCTATCCAGGCGGTCAAGGAGGATGGTGTGGCAGACGGTATCAAAGGCTGCTGAGAGGTCTAGAAGGATCAGCAGAGTTAGATTACTGGAGTCTGCTGCCAGGAAAAGATCATTGATGACCTTGACCAAAGCCGTTTGTGCTGTGTTTTGCCCGGAACCCAGATTGCATTGGTTCGTACAACTCATGATGAGACATATGGTACTGTAGTTGAGCAGCTACTATATATAGCTTTTGATAATAATAATAATAATAATAATAATAACAATAATACATTTAATTTATAGGCGCCTTTCTAAACACCCAAGGTCACCGTTCAATACATATACAATAAAAACAGCACAATATACAATTCAGAATGCAATGAACATAGGACAGAGACATCGATGAACATCACAAGATTACAAGGGTAAAAGGTATTAAACAAAAAACACATTAATTATGTCGGCTTTTCAAATGTTGTACAACATAAAACAATTAAGCAGAAGGCTTTCTCAAATATAAAGGTTTTTAGGCCTAATTTAAAAGTGTATAGAGTCTGAAGCTTCCTCAGATGGTCTGGGAGGGCAAACCACAGACGGCCCTGCAGTACCGAACGCTCGGTCACCGCAGAGACATTAGGAACTGCGTCGGCTGCAGATGCACTTTCTCGATCGGAAAAAATCCAGGAATCTGGTGCAGACGTCTGTAGACCCCAAGAGGGAGGAGTGATCCAGTGGACACAGCAATTGATTAATTGCGTTCAAAGTTTTCTAGGATTAGTTTTGCCCTTGTCGATGAGATCAGAGTAATATTTATTTTTGGCCTGATAGAGTGCATCCTTATATGTTTTGACATGATTTTTATAGATTTCAGCATTAACAGTGAGACTAGTTTTTTTTTTTTTTTAAGTCTTTCAAGCTGACAACCTTTAGCCTTCATAGAACGAAGCTCAGTAGTATACCAGGGAGCAGGTTGGGAGAATGACACCTTTCTTGACTTGAGGGGAGCAAGTGAGTCCAGGGTAGAAGAGAGCAGGGTATTATAATGCAGTACATGGTCATCAACAGAGGAAGTCAGAGGCAGGGGGAGGATTTGCATTTCGAGTTTGCTAGCAAGGGTCAGGGTTAATATTTTTGGTGTTTCTATAAATAAAGGACCGCTGCTCTCGCCTCCTTATGGCCGGTATTTTAAAATTAAAAAGTATTGCCTAATGATCGAATATGGTAAGATCCAAGCCACGGAAGTTGGAGGGGGCAGGGCCAGTGAAGCACACCAGATATAGAATATGGCCTTTAATGTGAGTGGGGAACTGAACATGCTGAGCGATATTAAAACAATCAAGTAGGGCAAGAAATTCCACTGCAAATGCAGAGCTGCAGGAATCCACATGGATGTTAAAGTCACCTAACAATAAAGTAGATGTCGACATGGCACAGACACTGGAAAATACTTGAGACAGCTCAGAGAGAAACACAGAAGAAGGTTTTTGAGGCCGGTTAACGAGCACCACTTGGCAAGGCAAGGCATTCAAATGAAGTCACATTGTTTACGGAAATTTGCTTAATCTTGAAGTCAGTACGGTGGAGAACAGCAAGCCCACCACCGCGCCCTATAGATCTAAGCTGCGTTTCAATAGCCGTTTAACATGCCCTCATTGACTTCCCCTCAGCACTTGCCCTCAGGAGAATCCCCGATGCCATCTTAAGTGTCGTTCCATTAGTCTGAAAATCAGATGTGAACTTGGTGAGATCGACCCTCGGAGGGCTAAGGGAGCGAGTGAACAACGATGGTCACTCCAGAGGTGACCACAGTGCATTGCTGTTATGCATTTGATGCAAGAGAATATATCAATGGTTAGGTGGCAGTAATGCACATAAAACTCCAGTTGCTTACCACCGAAGGAAAATATTAATAAATAGAGCAAGATATAATAAACCCCTGGCAATAATAGTTACGATAATCATGATACACATCACAAACAGAAAAAACGTATACATTTTTGGTTATTAGAAACTGACACAGCTGATTGCACAAGCCTCGTTTAAACGAGTATGCAGGTATTTCCAATGATTTGTTAAAAGCAGTATAGCGCCAAGCCTACAACTGGCGGTCGATCAATGACAGTTTGGGCTGAAAGTGTACAAGGGCAGGTTTGTTCCATTTAAATCCCCCGACCACTTCCCTCTGTTCTCCAAGTGGCCTCCGCGCGACTTATGCTGTTACGTCATACCAAGGGCTGAGGGTAAAGCCTGGTTTATACTTCTGCGAAGCAGCACATAAACAGCTCTGCGTAGCTTCGAAGAGCAGGGGTTTCTGGGAAAGCGTAGCTCACCGAGGCTTGCCGACGTGTTGACGGGGTGTCCTTCAAAATCCTAACAGGCTGTCGCGCAAAGCGTCTTCTCAGTGCATCAAACAATCGCTGATTGGTTGAGCAGGGTTGGAAGCAAGTAGATATTCGGTCATATTTGGCTGTATCAAAACAAATTAAAACGTAGATGACACAATGAACTGGAGCATATAGGCTGATTTTCAATTCCAATCATATTAGTGGTTTTCTATGCACTTAGCTTGTACACAGTGTAGCCTGTATATAGCCTATATGTTACAACTGTTTTCTTTAGGCCTATTGTTTGATAAACTGTATATGAATATATTGTACAGCACTTTGGTCAGCTCTACTTGTTTTAAACGTTTTCAATAAATAAACTTGCTTTGATTTGATATAAGAAAATATGCAAAGCAGTGAGCAACCTTTGGTCTCTTTGTTTATACTTTCGCGGCACATGAACGGGAGTTTCCGTGTCTGCTTCTTCTACGGTTTTCTGTACATTCTGGATTACTGAATTTGACACTGCCACCTAGTGGGCCCGTTAAACTTACGTTGAAGTATGTAGGCAAACCACTGTGCGAACGTGAGCGCCAAATTAACGTTTACGTTCGCTAACGCGCTCATGTAGAAGTATAAACCAGGCTTAAGTGAATGAGGGGAAGTGGAACTACTAATGAAACGCAGCTCCAGGCTTTTGCAGATACACGTAGCCTGGAGGGGTAGCTTGATTGAGCAGTACAAAGTCATTAACTAGCTTCCAGGTTTCCGTTAGACACATAGTCTAACGTCTTGACAACCTCATTTATGAATAGAGCCTTGTTGTTGAGCGAGCGTGTGTTAAACAGTCCCAACCTAGCGGTGTTGTTATGGGTTGGGGACGAGATTGATGCCAATTTATAACGGTCCGATTTAACAATGGGTGTCAGATTGTTCAGGTTAGCACCCACATGTGTAGAGTGCGTTTGTTGCAGATACGCTTTTTCGTTTTGACGGAGGGAATGCACCGCTCCGACTGAGGAAAAAACAAGCGTCCTCTTCCGGAACTTCTGTGGACGTAGCTAGGTCGGCGAAGCAATCCAAGTTCCTTGATTAATGAGGTGCAGGTTGGAGTATTGCAGTTATTGAAACTATGCAGTTGAGAGATGGAGTATTCCGGTGCCATGCCAGGCGGAGAGGATGCCGGGTGCAATTACCGGTGATCTGACAATTTGTGCCTCCCCTCAGAATGGGCAGAACATATTATCAAATACAACTGAAAATTTTAAACAAATACAACTAAAAAGTTACCCTCCCCTCCAAATAGGCTACCTCAATTGAATAGAATGAGGTAGCCCATTTTACAGGGAGAAATTACTGCTCAGAATGCGCTACCCTGTGTTTAGAAGTAAATGCATACTTTTTGAACACATTAAAACCCTGCAGCCCATTTTGACAGGGAGAAATTACTGCTCAGAATGCGCTACCTTGTGTTTTGAAGTAAATGCAAACTTTTTAACACATTAAAGCCCTGGTAGCCCATTTTGACAGGGAGAAATGACAGCTCGGAATGCGCTACCAAGTATACGCGCATGCGCAGTTTGCGAAGGTAGCCCATCCTGAGGGGCAGGCTCAGAATTTCATAACACCGGCCCGGTAAGCAGAAACGAGCAGAAGTCCAAGGCCAGGCTAGCCTGTCAGCCTAGCAACAAGAAGAACAATTTATGAACAACAGCTAGCTAACCAAATTAGGTGTCCCTTAGGGTAAACATTGTGAGAAAAACAACTTTTTAGATCTGAATAATTAACAAATTAGGACTAATGTAACCAGCATAAAGGAAATAAAATAAAATTATGCTCAGATGTTCAATCTGATCAAATGCTGTAGAAAAGCGGCGAAAAGAACTCTCCTAACAGCGTCGCCACAGCAATTCTGATATGTATCAGTGCTTATACGTGCCTTTTTTTGCTTGAGCGCACTTGGTTTAGTGCATGTGTGAATATTAATTATAGGGTAGGGGTTTGGTAAGAGATAGAAAAAAAAGTCACTCACTACTCAACATCAGTCACTATTAAGTTTATCTGTGAGTTAGTGCATTTCCTTTTTTGCAGAGTACTGTTCCGTTTGGTGACTGTGTACTATCAACCAAAGATACTTGCATTGGCAGTGAGATCTGTGCCGAGCTCTGGAATCCCAGAAGGTACTATAGAGATTTTTAACCCATTGAGTGTGTTTGTTATGTTGATTAATTTACAGTCCTCAATTGTTTTCTTTCCTTTAAAGTCCTCACGTCGACATGGGCCTTGATGGGGTGGAAATCTTTACCAACTCTTCAGCCAGCTACCACGAGCTACGCAAGGCGGACCAGAGAGTCAACCTGGTCAAATCAGCCACTAACAAGGTAAAGTACGTAAGTGTGTAAACATATTATTCTAAACAGTTTACTACAATGTAGGGGAACCAATCACCGAATCTTCCCCCCTCTTTGGATAAGATCAAAGGAACAGGCCCCAAGATGGCCCTGGTGAACACTCCAGGGGGCACAGCCTGTTTCTCTCACACAACTCCTTAGTCACACTTTTTCCACTCTAAGGATTAGTAAATTTGGATTAAGAAACTGTCGCCTAAGGAACAATCAATGAAATTATTGGACATTGACAAGAAATTGTAACATTAATCGTTTGTATTTTCTAATATATATATATTGTGTATTGTCTTTCTAAGTGAACTAACATAGTCAGCCTAGTCATGTTTGGTATCAAAATGTTCACCATGACATTTTGTAAACTTTGCAAACATTGTATAGAACATATTCCAAGCATACAGGTATAAATAGAAAGAAAATGATTTGAGCTAATCAAGCTCATACAGTGAGATTATTTACACCTCTAGTCCCTGACCGATGGCCAATCAGGTGACCCCAGCCACCTTTTGGACACCCCTTCTCAAACTATCTTAAATAGAGTTTTCATCCCAGAAACCTTGCTTTTTGAAGATCCGCACCTAACCTGGGAAGGCCGCACTGCGTTACACGGGTTGATAAAAATTGCACCCAACCTTATTCCTTGACCACGTGTCTGCAAGCAACTCTATGAACAAAGGATTTTAGGCCTTTTTCCTCACTACAAGGCCCGAAAACTCCTTGCACACTTTCAAACTGAACCAGCGCACCTTCGTCCTCCTTCCCAGAAGAGGACAATTAACACCTCAAAGAAGACCCAAAACCCACGTTGCTTTTCCATGTTTATTCAAACAAGGAACTAACTTTCAGAACTTTACCAAAGAAACCACGGACTTCTCAAATTGGCTCCAGCGGCAACAGCAAGCTAATAAGACCAATCCTTGTGCCACAGCTCCGCCTTCCTTCTCACAGTAACGTACCTCATGCCTTTCATACGTTGAGCGTTTGATGCTAAAGCTTAGACAATTTCTGCTGTGTTGTGCTTACCATAATTTATCAATATTTGAACTGTTATACTGTGTATGTTTAGCTACTAACCACTTTAGTTTATTGATGTCATCATTTAGTCATTCTTTGTAGGACTGTAATTTTCATGTGTTTTAGACTAGTAAATAAATAGAATTGCTCTGCAATCAATCCCAGCTGTGTCATATCTAAGTTTTCATACAATCATTTATTCTCGTAACATAGAACGTCACTACTTAAGAATTGAGACTAAAACTTCAACTAGGCCTACTTATTAAATTAATGCCAAATCAGACCTGGTTTCCCATCGAGCCATGCGATAAGCTGAAATCTTTGGGTGGTGCCCCCTTAATTATTTGATATCAAATTGATCGATTATAATATTAATTTATGAATTAATGGATAATCTACAAAATTGATAAAGAGTAATTCACACATTAGAAGTAGTAAACCAGTAACCCTACAACAAGCAACATCTTCCACATTTCCCCCAACAATTTCATAGTATTAACATTAAAAGATTTAACTTTTTATAAAGTATTGATTGATATCACTAAGGAGAATGGGTCAAAATGACTGCATCTGCCCCTACAGAGATTATCCCTGACACAAGGTCTAGTCTTGAGCCAGTATAGCAGTCACACTTTTTCATGGCTTCTGTTGAGAGTAAGGCCTATCCTCCTTTATTTGTGAGTGAGCATATTTGCTGGGGTGTGTCATGTTAAGATATTTTGATTGCATTTTATATAGCCCTTTTCTAGACACCCAAAGCGCTTTAAACTATAAGGGGACTCACAGTAAAGTCGGCAATATGTAGCACCCACCTGGATGATGCCCGGTGTCATCACTGTCATCAGCGTTGTCTGCCAGAAGTAGGCAGTGGTTGGCTACAGCGCCGTCAACAGCTTAATCTGCCAGAGGGAGGCGGCATCAGGCAACAGCACTGTCATCAGCCGCACCCGGCTACAGTACTGGCATCAGTTTTATCCATCGGGGAGGGGGCAGCGTCTGGTTTCAGCTCTGGCCTCAGCTTGGTCCACCCAAAGTTACATTATTAATAGTTATACAGTTAGGCCCAAAAATACAGTGACAGAAGTTTTGTTATTTTAGCTGTTTACGAAAACATATTCAGGATACAATTATATAATCAATATGGGCTTAAAGTGCAGACTCTCAGCTGTATTTTGAGAGTATTCACATCCAAATTGGAGCAAGGGTTTAGGAATTACAGCTCTTTAATACGTAGCCGCCTCTTTTTCAAGGGACCAAAAGTAATTGGACAATTGACTCAGAAGGCTGCAAAAAAAAAAAACAACGCTGCATGGGCTCTTCCCTCATTAACCTGTCATCAATTAAGCAGTTAAAAGGTCTGGAGTTGATTCCAGGTGTGGCGTTTGCATTTGGAAGCTGTTGCTGTGAACACACAACATGCGGTCAAAGGAGCTCTCAATGGAGGTGAAACAGACCATCCTGAGGCTGAAAAAAAAGAAGAAATCCATCAGAGGGATAGCAGAAATGTTAGGAGTGGCCAAATCAACAGTTTGGTACATTCTGTGAGAAAAAGAGTGCACTGGTGAGCTTGGGAACTCAAAAAGGCCTGGACGTCCACGGAAGACAACAGTGGTGGATGATCGCAGAATCCTTTCCATGGTGAAGAAAACCCCTTCATAACATCCACTCAAGTGAAGAACACTCTCCAGGAAGTAGGTGTATCAGTATCTAAGTCTACCATAAAGAGAAGACTTCATGAGAGTAAATACAAAGGATTCACCACAAGGTGCAAACCATTAATCAGCCTCAAAAATAGAAAGGCCAGAATGGACTTTGCCAAAAAACACCTGAAGAAGCCAACCCAGTTCTGGAACAGCATTCTTTGGACAGATGAGACTAAGATCAACCTGTACCAGAATGATGGGAAGAAGAAAGTTTGGAGGAGAATTGGAACAGCTCATGATCCAAAGCACACCACATCTTCTGTAAAACATGGTGGAGGCAGTGTGATGGCATGGGCATGCATGGCTTCCAATGGCACTGGGTCACTTGTGTTTATTGATGATGTGACAAAAGACAGAAGCAGCCGGATGAATTCTGAAGTGTATAGGGACATTCTTTCTGCTCAGATTCAGCCAAATGCAGCAAAGTTGATTGGACGGCGCTTCACAGTACAGATGGACAATGACCCAAAACATACTGCAAAAGCAACCCAGGAGTTTTTTAAAGCAAAGAAGTGGAATATTCTGCAATGGCCGAGTCAATCACCAGATCTCAACCCAATCGAGCATGCATTTCACTTGCTCAAGACAAAACTTAAGGCAGAAAGACCCACAAACAAGCAACAACTGAAGACCGCTGCAGTAAAGGTCTGGCAAAGCATCACAAAGGAGGAAACCCAGCGTTTGGTGATGTTCATGGGTTCCAGACTTCAGGCAGTCATTGCCTGCAAAGGATTCTCAACAAAATATTGAAAAGTAACATTTTACTTGGGGTTATGTTTATTTGTCCAATTACTTTTGAGCCCCTGAAATGAGGAGCGTTTGTATAAAAATAGCTACAATTCCTACATGTTTAATCATATATTTTTGTTCAACCCCTTGAATTAAACCTTAAAGTCTGCACTTCAATTCCGTTGTAGTTGTTTCATTTCAAATCCAATGTGGTGGCATGCAGAGCCCAAATCATGAAGATTGTGTCACTGTCCAAATATTTTTGGGCCTAACTGTATACTGCTTTCCTGCGTTTGGGTCATAACTTAGCTCTTAAGAGTTGTGACACCCAGGCCTAGTGAAGCAGAAGCAGTTGCTGCCTGTTAGTAACGCTGGTAAGCAACCCGTGCAGCCATTAGTCTTGTAACAATTTGTTGAGTTACATGGATACATGGACAAAGAAGTGGGCACTCCAAGGCTAGACAAGAGTCCCACTCTAGCCGTGCATGTAATATAATGGTTCACTGTACACCACAATACCCATAGATCATTGCGCGATTCAAACTTGGAACGAGCAAACGCTCTTCCCTTGGTAAAAATAAACAATTAAACAGATACAGGGAGAACGGACAGAGGGCAACAACAGTTCTAACTATTAAGTATAACAAAAGGACAGCATAGCAATAGAAAGATAGGGCCGGATTCTAAACAGAGTTAATTAGGGTAGGCTAGGGTGAAAAGATATATGTTTTAAAGTGGTTTTGAAATATTGATAGAGAATTGGAATTGCTAATTAGAAGAGGGAGATAGTTCCATAGTTTAGGTGCTGCCCTAGAAAATGCATGATCCCCAAAATGCTTAAGTTTTGCTGTGGGAATGACAGCTGCCCATCTGAAGAGGAACATAATGTCTGGGCAGGATGGTTGAGTTGGAGGAGTTCAGTGAGGTATGGAGGGGTCAAGTTATTTAAAGCTTTGTAGGTGAGGAGAAGGATTATGTGGGTGATGCACTGGTTGACAGGGAGCCAGTGAAGGTTAAAGAGTATGGGGGTTATGTGCTCAGACGATTTGGTTGAGGTGAGGAGACGAGCAGCAGAGTTTTTTATGGAGGAAGGTTGCGCTGATTCCAAAAGAAGTGAATTGCAGTAATCAAAACGGGAGAGTTTGGCAGCCTCGCTATGGGCAAATGATGATCGGATTTTGCAATGTTTCTTAGACGGAAGGATATTTTCACCATGTTATTGATATGAAAAAGTTAAACGAAAGAGTAGAGTCCATTAAGACGCCAAGATTGCGTGAAGCAAAACATATATCAAAAGATCGAAAATGGGTGAACTATCGCTTTAAGGTTCTTAAGAAAAGTCTACATCAGATTCATGACGTGTTCTTAAACGACAGAATTGTTCGCACCTGTGTTCTTAATGCCATTCTCTTCATATATTGAAAGCATGTGCCAGTTGTTACTAATTAACATAGGGTAACACTGCCAATCCCCACAAAAGGACATGAGACTGCGGGGCCTTGCACACACACAAGTTGCAAGAGACCTCAACAATGCACCAGACTCCAAACGCAAAGGACTAAAGTAGTTCTGAAGTGGAAGTACTGCTGCAGGAAGGGAACAGCAAACTAGCTGTCATATTTAGTGTCAGTAGTGGATATAAAATAACAGAAAAAAATATGTTTGGGATGCTTTTACTCGTTTACTTAATGCTGTATCTGAAGGACTGATGATGAAGAAGGCACAACTGATGTCAAATCTAAGGCAAAAAAAAAACCATTTGTTGCCAAAAACACAATATAGACGCTGACCACTGTAGAGGGAAAGGCTTGCCCAGAGTTATCTGAGCTGGACCAGTGCATCGGGCATTTATTGGAAAGCTATCACTCTGGGGTGTGCCATCCGCTAAGCATTTGGACACCGCCATATGACCGTGTGTGTGTGTGAATTGAAGTGTTAGTGTAAAGTTCATTTTTAATAAAAACAAACAAAGTGCTTTGTAAATTTATGCAAATAATTATAAAAAATTTTTTTATTGTAATTGAAAACCAATAATACCAACTGTAGAATAGAAGAAAACGCATTAGACAATCATTTTTTGCAGAAACATGTCAGCACTCAAATGTACGCAAGTACATGCGCTTAAGAGTTCTTAAATATTGTTCTTACGTAACAATAATCCCAAATTAAGAAAACATTGGTGAACATCAGAATCTTTGTGAAAACTGCACGAGTAAGAAGAAAATTCTTCTTAAAAACGGTTGGCGAATAAGGCCCATTGTGTGTATAGTGATATTTAATGTCCATGTTACAAAGAATCTAATGATTATTGTTTTATCATTCAGAGTGGTGGAATCTACCTGTTTGCCAACCAGAAGGGCTGTGATGGGGACCGGCTGTACTACGATGGATGCTCAATGGTGGCTATCAACGGGGACATTGTGGCACAGGGGGTACAGTTCTCTCTGGAGGATGTGGTGAGCACTGGTCAACTCCATGGCATGTGGCTTGCCTGAGGCTAGGCACCGTTTGAATCAAGAAGAGTAGCCTAGACTAAGGCTGGTCTGTTTTCTCAACTGAAAAGTGGTTCGGTTGGGCCAAGGTTTGGCTGAGATAAATCTGTTTATTAGTACTGATTGTCACCACAGTCATACACCGCTCTAATGTTCTACATTTTCCACATTGATTTAGTGTTTGATCTTCAACCAAAATTTAATGAAAGCTCAAAGATGCCATAATTGAACAAATAACACAAAATGTGAGATTTATGATTTTTTTTAAATAAAGTACAAAAACAACCAATTGCCTTCGGTGAAAAGGTAATTGCCCTTTAGATTCAATAACAGGTTAAAACATTATTAGCAGCGTGGAAACACTTTGGACCTCTTTTCCCAGCAGAACTGCTTGGAGTTAAGGCTTTTAAATAGGATATTAAACACATTTTTACAGTTAGGTTAATATTAATAGCATAAACAAATTATAAAAAAAACACATGCCAAACATCAAACCGACTTAAAGGACCGTTTATGATAAATAACGTCATGAAATCGAGACGTTTCACCATGGGCACAGACATCTTGTATCACGTTGGCAGCACACAGGTTTACAGCATATGTCAAAATCATGAGTGGCCCCTGAAAAAAATCTGGAAAATAAGATTGTTTTCTCAGTCTGGAAAAGGTTTCATGTCAATGTTTAAGGCTTGTAGGCTTCACTAAACTGCAATCAGAGCAATCTAGTCGAAATGGAGAAAGTTTGGGACAACACTTAAACCTTCCCAGGAGTGCATGTCTTGCTAATGTTTTTCATGTGAATGTGTGCATGAGAATGGGACACTATAAGCCACATCCACTCCACCCCCATCTTCCCAGAAAGTACATGTGCATTGCCTTATTGTGTGTGTGTGTGTGTGTGTGTGTGTGTGTGTGTGTGTGTGTGTGTGTGTGTGTGTGTGTGTGTGTGTGTGTGTGTATATATACACTATCGCTCAAAAGTATTGTGTCACCCAGAATATTTTATGTTTTCCATGAGAACTCACACTTATTCATCAAAGTATTTTCAAAATGAATAAACAAATATAGTCAAGACATTCACAAGGTTAGAAATAATGCTTTTAACTTGAAATTATAATTTTGTCCTTCAAATAATCCTCCATTTCCAGCAATTACAGCGTTGCAGACCTTTTGCATTCTGTCAATTTCCTGAGGTAGTTTGAAGATGTTTTACCTCATGCTTCTTGAAGCCCCCCCCTCCCCACAAATTGGTTTGGCTTGATGGGCACTTTGTACATACCACACTGTTAAGAAGAAGGCTCCCACAACAGCTTAATGGGGCTGAGATCTGGCGACTGCGCTGGCCACTTCCTTATGGACAGAATACGAGCTGACTGACTAATTATTCCCTATATAGTTCTTGCATAGTTTTGAGCTGTGCTTTGGGTGATTGACCTGTTGTAGGAGGAAATCTTTGATCCAATCTAACTCCAACCAAGCGCATTCCACAGGGTATGCTATGGTGTTGCAAAATGGAGTGATAACTTTACCAACACCAAAGCACCCAGAGACCATATTTCCTCCACCATGTTTGACAGAAGGCATCAAGCACTCCTCCAGCATCTTTTCATTTTTTCTACGTCACACAAATGTTTTTCTGTGTGATCCAAACACCTCAAATTTTGATTTGTCGGACCATAACAGTTTATTTTATTTTGCCCTTCACTGTTGACCTCGAGACTGGTGTTTTGCAGGTACCATTTAACGAAGATGTCATTTGAGGACCTGTGAGGCGTCTGAGACTCTGATGTACTTGTCCTCTTCCTCAGTTGTGCACCGATGCCTCCCACTTCTCTTCCTATTCTGGTTAGAGCCAGTTTGCACTGTTCTTGGAAGGGAGTAGTACACACCGTTGTATGAGATTCCCAGTTTCTTACATGAACGCAATTTCTCACATGGAATAGCTTTCACATCTCAGAACAAGAATAGACTAGTTTCTGAAGAAAGTAAATTTTTCCAGACCATTTTAAGACTATAATAGAGATAGCACAACAGTTTAATCAGCACAACAGTTTTCAGCTGTGCTAACATGATTGCACAAGGGTTGTCTTACGATCCATAAAACTTTTAAGACAATAAACTTGGATTAGCTAATACAATGTGCCACTGTGAACACACGGGATAGGATGGTTGCTGCATTTAGCACATTAACAATGTCTACACTGTATTTCTGATAAATTATTGGTATCTTAATTGAGATTGTTTTATGCTTTTCTTTAAAAAATAAGGACATTTCTCAAGCTAAAAGTGGTCCAAATCCGATTTTTTTTACATGAAACCATAAATGCAAGCAAAGTGTCGTTAATGAACTATTCGTTCATTTTGAACAAATCTTTAAAATGACTCGGGACTAACGAGTAGTCTCAGAGAGTAATTTATTTATTTTGGTCGCGCATGCGCAACAATAGTTGTGTACGAGTCATTTGTTAAATTCATTCAGCATAGGTTTAATATAGGAAACAGAAATGAGTAGTTCACCCCTGCATCTTGGGGTCTGAGTCGTTCGTTCACTGGTCACGTGACTGCTACTAGGCTCAGCATAGAAAAGAGACATTTTTTGTTCACCATGATTATGTAGTTAAGAATAAAATTTGTTAAATAAAGAGAAATAAGTAAAATCACACCATACAGCCAAATAACAATCACACTAGCTAAACCTAGCAGTCACTTGAAAAGTGAATGAAAGACTCAAAGGACTGGACAGGAAACAGAAATGAGTAGTTCACCCCTCGACTTCCCTCGGTCTTCGGGTCTGAGTCGTCCGTTCATATTTCACCTGACAGCCGTATAGGCTCAGTATAGGAAAGTGAAAAGAGTAGTTCACCCCTGGACTGGGTCTTCGGGTCTGAGTCGTTCATTCATATTTCATGTGATAGCTGCATATGCTTGGTATACGAGAGATCAGGAAACATTTAGTAGTTCACCCTTAGGGTCTGAGTCCTTCGTTCACTTGTAGCATGGCTGCTTTATGCTTGTTATGACTACGTTTGTAAGTAATTATTAATGACTTTTGGATCATTAAACATCAGTTTAAATATATCACCCCCCCTCCCCTCCCATATAATGAACAAAATGAACGAAAAGATTCGAAAAAAGAATAGTTAATTTCACTGACCGAGAGTAAAAGAACCAAGTCACTAAAACGAGCCGATCTTCCCATCACTACGTTGCCTACAGTGGCTCCATGTTTACTTCCGTACAACAGCGCGCTTCGTATGACCTCTTTGTTATTGTTCTTTTGTGCATTTCAGGACCGTGGCCAGTTCACACTGGAATCGGATATTGGCCACATTAAAAACGAATGATGTGAACAGCCAAACCAAAAAATCGGATCGGAGCATAAATCCGAATTGCGCTCAGGCCTGTGGTGTGAGCGTAGCCGAAGTGACCTCAAACTTTTGAACGTTAATGTGTGTGTGTGTGTGTGTGTGTGTGTGTGTGTGTGTGTGTGTGTGTGGTGTGTGTGTGTGTGTGTATTTTAGGAAGTTCTGAGTGCCACTTTGGATCTTGAAGAAGTGCGTAGCTACAGAGGAGAGCACTGCCATCCACACATGGTGAGACAGCATCTTTGAATAAAAACATGTTTTAAGTTACATTAAGGTTTCACTTAGTCCTTGTCAGAAGGTACAGCAAATCTTGATAGGGCTATTACTATCTACCAAATTATGGCAGACAAATGTATTTGTATTGCACATTTCATACACTAGTTAATTAATTATAAGTTCTTTACATGAGGAAAGCGGCAGATGTAAAGCAAGGAATAAAATATTTTTACAGTATTCAGTAAAATAGTTTAATTTAATACAGTATTTGTAAGTGTTTTTGACCAAAGCTTGTGTTGTCTGTTAGTGGGACATAGAACACAGTTCATAACAGTTTTTAAAACAGCTTTCAAATTAGATAATTTACGTCATATTGTACATATGACTTTTAAATCAGTTACAATGATTTAAGTATGTTTACAGATAGTCGTGTCAGGGATTTAACTGACTTAAGATTCACAGTTTTTTTTTTTCTTCTTGTAGGAGTTTGCACCTAAACCATGTAACAGGGTTAAAGTAGACTTCAGTCTGTCCAACAGGGATGATGTATACCTCCCAACCCACCAACCAATTACATGGCAGTTTCACACCCCAGAGGAAGAGATCAGGTATGAAATCAAAGGAGGATTTGTAGTTCACCTGTGCAAGGTCTAGAAGTAATCCAGAATTTATGATTGGACTTTTTTGTTATTCTTTCTATAGTGTGAAATCTTGGTCAATGGCAGGAGTTAGCAGCCTGCAGGCTGTATGGTCAGACCTCTAAGACTACACTTATTGTTGGGGTATCAAGCATTGGATCATTAAATAAGAGACCATGTTAAGGACCATGGCTTAATGGCTTAAAACGTAGGGGAGACCACACATAACCAGTGGCGAACCGTGAGAACTGGGCCTTCAGTACCTCCCACATAACTATACGTATTTGCATTGTGGAGTGGATGTAGATACGCACGTGCCCACACAAACACACACACACTGACATTGTCCGATGTATTTTTTTGATTAGTGGAGTAAAATTGACGGAGGCAATAAGGGTATTATTGTGTAATAAATATAATATAAAGAAAATATAAGGTAACAACTATACACAGAAATACCAAGACGACAAAAAAATGAAATGCACAACCAATGTTTGTGTACATAATCTGCTTTTATGGGTTGATTGAGATCGAAATCTTCGGGGGTTGGGCGTGCTTTTTTCACTATGTCCATCTTGAAAGGTCGCCTTGAAAAGGGCACCGGCTGTTAATAAATCCCAGACAATATCATTACCATGTAGCTATTTTAAGTTAAATATGTTATAACATCTTCTGCTAGGTATTTGGTGCATGAAACTAGGTCACATTCAGACTAACCAGATGAGCCAGCAAGTGGGGGTCTTCCTAGGCTTGCATGGCCATCCTTCCTAATCTCGTTCTTTTAAACCAATGTGTAGAATACTGGAACTGAGGCTAGGGTCTCCTAGATCTAGTCTAGAATACCCTGAGCCGTGGGAAAATTTGAAAGAATACACACGAACTGACTACAAATCCATATGATTGGCTGATCAAATTGTCAATTGCCTTTGTACGCTTTCGTTCAATTCAATGGTTGGAGAATACTCTCGTTCAATTCAGTGGTCGGAGAATACTCTCGGGGAGGAACTATTCTCTCCAGAGACTCCGGAGTGATTTATCTGATTGGTTGAATATTTCTTTCAACACAAAATAACTAGTGTTGCACTGCTCCACTAGTCAGGCCAAGTATTTGTGAGAATCACACCAAGTTCTGCTGTGATGAAAACCAGTTAGACTGACTTTGAAAGCAAGTTGTGATGAGATTGACGTCAAATTGTGACGAGAATTAAAACAACTTTTCATTAAACTGACTTTGCAAGCAAGTTTTAGCGATAATGACCACAAGTCTTGATTTATACCAAGTACAATTGAGACTGAAAGATGTCCTAAAATGGACACCGTAAATTACAGATCCTATTCAAGTCCCCTCCAGTTTTTTTTTATAAGATTTAAAATATTCAGCTTAAACATATAAATTCTGTCTTGTGTTTTTTCTGCAAAATACGTTCAATTACCTTGTTAAAATCCTAAAAAATGTATCTTTTCCTTCTGCCTCATTAAAAATGACTGAATCTGAAAAACCAAATGTGTATTTTTTAAAAAATCGTTAACACATCACTTCACATTTCGTCTGTACTTCCTGTCCTGTTTGTCGTTTGATGTAATTACCTCCACCAGATGAGAACACTCCGGCCTGGTGTAACTCTGTGCCCTGCTAGTTTTGTTTCATGGCTGACGGGCTGCTGCAGCATTCACGTTTTTGCTATGCCTTTGGCCTGTCGGAAGCACTCTGTTCCTCCTCTGTTATCACTTCTCCTCTAGCTCCAAATATCATCTGAACACCATCACCGAGTTATAACATAATCTCCGTCTAAATGCTGCTCGCCTCCCCCTAGATAAAAAAAATCTTAAGTAACCTAGTCTGTTATTTTGCCAGTTGTTCTCGCAGTTTATGTCATTGCCTTTTGCCTTTTTTATTGTGAAGAGTCTTTGGGTTTTAGAAAAGCACTATGTAAATAAAATGTATTATTATTATTATTATTATTAGTTGAGTATCTGGAGCATCAGCAATTGTGAGTTTTTTGGAAACATAATTTCTAGATAACCCCATACTTTTGTACATGCATTTATTTGTTTCGATGGGTTGCCTCAGAAATGCATTATTTTTATAATAGGCCTACTTTTTTTTTACTCTTTTTTTTTGGTACAGAAAAGTCCAAGGTGTCACATTAAATGTTATTGATTCATACATTAATCTGTGCTTTGACCAGTTTGGGGCCTGCCTGCTGGCTATGGGACTACCTGAGGAGAAGTGGACAGGTGAGTAGTTTAACAATAGGCCCTTTCTGGCTGCAGGAACTTTCTCCGGTACTCACTTTGTTCTGACCGCAGGAACCAGAGTCTAAATTAAGTTGCGGGGACCAAAAAGCAGGAACTAAAAGGTTCCTGATCGGGAGGTAGTACTTTCCAAAGCACAGGAACCTTCAGGCTTGCAGCAACATTTCTTATTGGTCTTATTTCTACCGATATTGCCACCACCATTTTTAAAAGTGCGACCGCAAACAAATACGCAATCAAATCCTTAACATGGAAACCCAACAGAATAATACTTATGATAGATGGATGTGTTTTATTCACAATCAAATTGTGCTTTAACTGGACAAGCTACATCTCTACATCTCTGTGTGATTAGATAAGTGTTCTTAATTCAACTAGCTAGTAGCTTTAGAGTGTTTCATTAGCTGAAACTTGTTTTTCTGTTGAAACTGGTCTTAAGTTCCCAAGTAAGGCCTTTTGTCACAGCTGATTGTCTGGGAGGAGCTAGCAGGACTGACAGGCTGCCGTCAATAAGGGCCATTGCCTTTAAAAGCAGCCACAGACATCAGCGTAGCGTCAGCAAATGAAGACTCAGGAAAACTGAGACAAAGGCGCAGTCTTTGTCTGGAGGAGTCTTTGTTTGCTGGGGGTCGTCTGGACCTTGACGATCGGCTAAGTATTTAATTCTCTCGTCATAATCTTCTGCTCGTTGCATTGTCTGCTGACTTACTTCTGCTTCCCATGTGCCCCAGTCCTATTCCTCCTATCTGTCATCTCCTCTCCCCAGGGTTTGTACAAAGTGCTTGAAGTACTTGATTTTGGCGCATAGAAATTCAAGTCCTGGAATACCTAGAAAATAAGACATTTTATTGTCTGGTCCTTGAAAAGTACTTGAATAAAAATAAAACCGTTAAGCAAGAACATTTCTGTCAACGTAAAAATCAACATTTTGTCCCGCTCTTTTAACATTTTTTTGGGTGTGTAATGCTTTGCCCTTGCATGTTGTGTAGTTGCAATTTGCGCGCCAACCTAATCAGCCACAGCAGAGTAAACGTCAGTAGCGTGTGGAGTCAGTCAAGTGTCTCAAACAGAGTTTGAAAAAACTGCTCGCAAAAAAAAATCTATCCGTAACTACTGCCCTCCATCAATGCCCAGGGCAGTTTCAGATCGACAAACACTAGAGGTCAAAATCTATAGGCCTACAAATGTTTTTTTTTTTTTTTTTTTACGTAGCTACAGGGTTACAGTAATAATTAATGCTACCTAAGCTAGCAGTAGCTGGCAATTACAAGCAATGAACAAATAAGATCCAATTGAGCGAGCTAGCTAACGTTAGTCTGCTATTAGGCAGGTCAAACATGACAATGTTGACAAAACGGGAGTTACGGAAAGTTGTTACTCTCTGCAGATCTGGCTCCGAACCATAGTTGGGACAACCTCTGATTGTTTGCAAAAAAAATGGCTCGTGATGAGTAACATAACCTAAAGTACTTTTCTTATTTTCTATTTGTATTAACAGAGCGGAAGACAGCTTGAAACTGGGAACCTTTATTTTTAATATCAACTGCGGTAGTTTAACACATTTTTAGTCTCCGTTCAACTACGGCACTTTGACCCACGAGAGCTACATGCTCCGTCAACTAGCTCCGCACCAGTTGTAAAACACTAACTGAGGAGAAAACTACCACAACCAATACCCACAATGCAATGCTCTTAAAGTCTCATCCCCGGTATTGTAACACTACCCCCACTCTGGATGGTGATTAAATCTGTAACAACAGCACTCTTGAATAACTATAATAAATAACTATAAAAATTTTCAGGTTACACTTTAAGAAAGCATAAACAAACAATACTAGATATGGCCATACCCCAGCATAACCCTTTTTCCAATAGTCCATATAGATGTTATTCCTTCCAGAGGGAAAGCTCAGGTTGAAGGGCCTGAACAATATTGTCCTTGGGTGAGAGAAGAAAGGAAAAGGAAGTTAATCACTATCAGCATGAAACTGGGCAAGCAGGGGACTAAACAGTACAAACATGCACAAATGTACTCAAGTGTAAGACTAGGATTGCTGGCAACAGTACACTTAAATAATATTGGCATTTTGGACATTACTCTCACTCTTAAATAACAGAGCATGGTATACCAAATTAGTAAGAAAAATCAGTGACCTAGTGCAAACACATGAATATGCAAATATGACAATTCAACACCATGGCCCCACACCACACATTTGACCATGCAATGGTAACAACAGTTCGTTAATCAAACAACAACAAAAATTTAAAAGAAACTGTTCTAATCCTATTAAAATATATATATATATATATATATATATATATATATATATATATATATATATATATATATATATATATATCTAGGATGGTTGTTTGTTTTCTTCTTTGAGTGCCTAATACAGGCGCATGAAGTGCACAGAACAAAGCACATATTCAATAACATAGATGAATAACTTTGGTTACAGTAAAAAAAAAAATTCCTTTTGAAAGGGCAGAGATCCGCCTACACCCTATTACATTCAGCTCAAATGCTTTTCAGTCTGTTACCCAATCACCAAACTTGTCGGGTGACTTAGGGGTCCTTTGGGGTCTCCCAGAGGGTGCTAGATTCACAGCAGAACAGTTATGGGGTTTCTCCGGAGTCAGTTCCTGGGAGTCTTTGTCTATAGTGGAATGAAGGCTGCATGGAGAAAGAGACATTAAGGCGGAAGAGTCTCGTGATGCCCCCGGTCCAACCCTTCTCTCTCTCTCCCCGGAGGTCTCATCCCAGATGTCCAAGGGACCTGGGTCAGCAGCCAAACGCCCTTCATCAAGAGTAGGTGGAGACACCTCCGCTGGCTCCCAGGTTGCAGCACTTTGGAATGTCCATCCATTCTCCAGCGGTGTGCGGGAATGATAGGGTTTTATCTTGTCATGGTGAACGACCTTTATCTTGGCCTTAGGACCCTCCTAGATTCGATAGACCAAGTCGTACAGGTGTCCAATGACAAAGTATGGACCCTCGTAAGAAGGTAAGAATTTCTTCACCCGGTTCTTTACCTTTTTTGTCCCTTTTACCAGGTGCCACACTGCCTCTCCGACCCGATATTGGATCTGGCAAATGTTCTTTTCGTACTGCCTTTTGGCACGACTTGCAGCCTGACCAACAGCATCACGTGCTATCTGATGGGCGAGCTCCAGGCGTTCTCGGAGCTGCAGGACATATTGTGGTTGGGTCGTGGCATCATCCTCGTTTGGTGGTAGCCCAGCAACCAGGTCAATTGGTTCAGTTGTCTCCCGCCCGAAAAGCAACATATTGGGGCTCAACCCGGTGGAGCTGTGTTTCGTGGCCCGATATGCCATGACGGCGTACGGTGTCATGACATCCCAGTCCCAATGGCAGCGCTCCGCTGTAGTTGCCAATATCTTCTGTAACGTGGCGTTAAAACGCTCGATCTGACCATGAGACTGGGGTTGAAATGGGGTGGTACGCGTCTTGTCGATTCCCAGCAGCTCACACATGCCCTGGAATACCTCAGACTCAAAGTTAGCACCTTGGTCACTGTGCATAGCCCTAGGTGCTCCGTAACGACACACCCACTCAGAGGTAAGTACACTGGCCACCGTCGTTGCTTGTTCATTGGGAATGGGGTATGCGTCCACCCACTTACTGAAATAGTCTTGAACTACCATGATGTACCGGTTATGCCTGTCAGTCTTGTTCATTGGCCCCATTATGTCCACTGGTACCCTCTCCATAGGGGTCCCCACTCTTACAGTACCCATAGAAGCTTGGGGGGTCTTCTTAGGACGGCTTTTAGCTGCACAGCTCACGCACGTACGACACCAGAGAGTGACATCCTCCTTCATGCTGTTCCAATAATACCTGGTTCTCAATCGAGCAAGGGTTAGTTCAACTCCAAAGTGACCACCGACCGGACCGTCGTGCATCTGCTCCATCACAGCGGTGCGGTAGATGTGGGGTAGCAGAATCTGTGGATAGAACGAGGTTTCATCTGTACAGTAGAACTTCCTTTGCAGGACTCCCTCCTTCTGGTATAGCCTTTTCCATTGTGCCCAGTATGCTTTAGTGGCTGGGCCACAGGGGGCTAAGTCTGTCCACCCAGGGCGGCCCTTGCAGGCTTCCAACCACTTCAACACTGGCGCCAGATCAGGGTCTGCTATTTGGGCTGCTTTTAGCTGCTCCTGGGTCCAACCTTGAAACAGATTCCCACTCTGTGTCATTGATAATTTTGACATACACCTGATGTTGGACAGAGTCCCTGTCTTGATCACTGTTACTTGATCACGGAGTTAGCTCCATGGAGTCATTGTCTTCTGCCCTGGCACCAACGCTGGCCTCTGCTACCCCCACTGGTGTTGGCTCTTTGGAGGTAACTTCACCCGTGTTTCCAGCCGGGCTGTTGGTCAGGTCACACTGAATTCCTTTATGGTTAAGTGGCTTGGTTTCATTATTGGCCGGCTCTGACAGTGTACATGCGCACGATGTCCGACAGGGTCTCCTGGACAACGCATCAGCATTAACATGCCAGTGTCCTGGCCGGTGGATGACATTGTAATTGTACTCCGCCAACTTTTCGAGCCAACAGGTGAGCTGGCCCTCTGGCTCCTTCATTTTGGTCAACCAACGCAGGCTACTGTGGTCAGTTCAGACAGTGAACTGCCTGCCCAGTAAATACTGCCTGCCCAGTAAATACTGCCTGAAGTGGTGGGTGAACTCCACGGCCGCCAGCAACTCTCATCTAGTGGTACAGTAATTTTGTTCTGTAGAAGATAACCTTCGGCTTCCGTAAGCCAGAACGTTCTCCTCGCCGCCCTGCATTTGGGAAGAGAACTGCCCCAATTCCACAGTCACTAGCATCTGTGTCGAGTATCAAGTCACCGGTGTCAAGAAGATACCTGAGCACTGGCGCAGAGGTCAGCTCAATTTTTTGTTCTTCAAACGTCCCCTGACATTTGGCCGTCCAGTGAAAGCGGGCATACTTTTTGGTGAGGGCATGGAGTGGTTGTGCTATGGTGGGAAAGTTTCTCACAAATCTCCTATGGTGAGAACCCAGCCCAACAAACTGCCGCACTTCTGACACGTTCTGGGGTGTGGGCCACTCTCTGACTTTCTGAACCTTCTCAGAGTCCGTAGCAACACCCTGGCCAGAGACAATGTGCCCCAGATAGGCTACTTGTTTCTGGAACAAGCAACATTTGGAAGGCGTCAGCTTCAAGTTGGCCCTGCTTAGTCGAGAGAACACCTCGCCAAGACACTCCAGCATTTGGTCCACGTCACGCCCCAGGACAATGATGTTGTCGAGGTAAACAAGGCAAGTCTCCCACTGCATTCCAACTAGAACACGGTCCATCAACCGTTGGAACGTAGCAGGCACATTACAGAGTCCGAAAAGCATTACATTTCACTCGATCAGCCCCTTGCGAGTGCAGAATGCAGCAGCCTTTCGGGATCTGGGGGTTAACTCCACCTGCCAATATCCAGAAGCTAAATCTAATGTACTGCTACCTCCGCGACCCGACCCCGGACAAAGCGGATGAAGATGATGATGATGATGATGATAAATCTAATGTACTGAAATGGCTGGCTGAAGACAGAGTGTCGAGTGTGTCCTGGATACGAGGCAAAGGATAGGCGTCCTTGATAGTACGATCATTGAGGGGTCTGTAATCCACACAGCCTGAAAGTATGATCTTTCTTGGCTACCACCACAATTGGCGAAGCCCAGCTGCTGTTGCTCCGACATGCTATCCCTGTCTCAAGGCTCAGCCCCAACTGTTGGTCTGCGGCCACCTGTTTCTCTACTGCCATACGGCAGGGTTGTTGTTTAATTGGCGGTCCAGGGGTGGTCAGTATATCATGCTGCACCAAGTCGGTCTTGCCTAAGTCCATAGGACCTGTGGAGAAGGTGTATGCATATGTGTGGAGGAGAGTGGCTAGTCGGTGGCGTTCTTCCTCCATCAGACCCGCCGAGCTCTCGGTATACAGCTGGTGTAGGTGACTGGGCACGGAGGCAGGGACAGGCTAGCTGGTGGTTGGCACAGTGGAGTCGAAGGTGGTTGACGGCTCCACTTCCTCCAATACCTCTGCTGCTTGAAGGAGCCCTGCGACAGCGCCCTTGTATAAGGTGACGGCTGTAGCTCCAGGGTTGTAGACTCTGATTGGGATGCCAGTAGTTTGTTGGGATCCCACCACAACCCGAGCCATTAGGATCTGGTGTTTTTCAATGAAGCCCTTGGTGGGGGATAACATCAGGTCTCCTTCCACAGGCTGACGGAAATGACCATTTTCAGGGACTATATATTCACGCACCGCCTCTACGACGGTGGTGTGTGCAACCCTGACAAAATTTGCCTATGGCTGGCACTTGGGGTCAATGTGGGGTACTTGTTCCCCGAAGAGGATGATTCTTTGGGAGCCATAATCCAACTTTGCCTGTGCTTGTTCTAGGAACGGCTGCTCTAGGAACGCTTCAGTGTTCCCCACAACATCAGCGATGACAAAGTTCACCTTGGCTGTTTGGTGGCCAATTTGGATGGACAAGGACAACCTCCCCCAAACCCTGAATGCTTCCAGGGCCTATGCCCTGCAAAGTATGTGCGTTTGATGGCTGTATTGGTGGTCTAGCCTCCATCTGAATGGCGTTGTAGTGGTGCAATGGCAGGATATTTCTCCCAGCACCAGTGTCCAACAATGCACAGACCTCTATTTCATACATGAGCATTTGGATGCACATCTCAGGCCCTCTCCGTTTTACATTGAGTATGTTGGAGTCCCGCTGCTGAGTCATGATGAGAGGAGATTTAGGCCGTCGTTGCTTGGATGGGTGCCGTGGAGAGGGGCAGGCCCGCTGTATATGTCCCACTCCTGAGCAGTTATGACATATGACTTCCTGCTGCTTGGTACCTGGCCGGCCTCCTTGTTTTGGTCTCCATGGCTCACGATACCTTGAGGTTTCCGGTGGTGGAGCCGTTGGGGATGGGTTGTCTCTCTCTTCATTCTCGCTGGTGTTCTCCCTTACGGTGGCCGCTCTGGTCTTTCTCTCTAGACTGTTCTGTATTCCCTCATGCATGAACCGATTAACAGTTTTGGCTGCTCTCCTTGTGGTCTCATGACGGTGTGCCAACTGAAATGCTCTGGCCAGAGTGCGTGGCTGTTCCTCGAGTAACTTCTCTACCACATCTGCGTCTCCCAGTGCATTAGTGAACACTTCCACACTAATAGCATCCTGGTCCACCTCTGAACGGTTGGCATAAACAATGGAGACCTTCTCGTAGATATCATCTCTCAAGGTATGTAAAGCCTCACCAGGTTTTCTTACCCTTCGCCTCAGTTCTATGCCAATGGCCGCTGCGTGCTCTGAGGACGGACCATAGGCAGCCTCAATCTCCTCCACCATCCGCTGGTTGCTCCAACAACTAGACCTGGGATTTTTGTGAACAATTGCCCCAGCTGCTCCTGTCAAACTGAACCTGAGCTGCACAGCCATTGTCTTCTCAGACCACATGTTAGCTCTGGCACAGCACTCAAAGCAAACAGGAATTCATTCCAGGAACCTGACCCATCAAGTTGGCCAGGTCGATGGGTGCCGATTCTCTCTGCATAACCACAGTGACTAAAAGGGGTGTAAAGATTGACCGCTGGAGTGCCCTGGACTAAGGTACTGACTTGGGGGCAATTGGGGTTTCCCAAACAGTCATTATATCCAGTACTCTCAATCCGACCCTTTTCCTGTGTCGCTACGGTCAGAAAGGGATTATTGTGCCTAGTTGTTGCAAAGGGGGATGCTGAAGTTTCACTACATAGCTGCTCAGGCGGTATGTGAGACCCTTCACCCTGTTTGGTTAATGTTGGATAAACCAGTGATATGAATGGGTTGTTGCTTTGACTGTTATCAATAAACCCACTGTCTGTTATATACCCTTGGCCTTGGTGAGTGAATAACATAGGCTCAATTCCTTCACGTTCAGTTAGCTCCATATCCAATAGGAAAGGGTTGGTGGCGCTAATTTCCGGATTAGCTAGCATGCTGCGTCTGGTGTTTTTATCCTGCACACTGGGCGTCGCCATTTTCCTTGTAATGTTGTATTTATTTTTATTTATTTTTTTTTACTTTCAAACTGTAGCCTGCTCACGTCTTCTTTATGCAAACAGAATCCCGGACGAGCCCCCAATGTTACTCTCTGCAGATCTGGCTCCGAACCGTAGTTGGGATAACCTCTGATTGTTTGCAAAAAAAATGGCTCGTGATGAGTAACAGAACCTAAAGTACTTTTCTTACTTTCTATTTGCATTAACAGAGCGGAAGACAGCTTGAAACTGGGAACATTTATTTTCAATATCAACTGCGGTAGCTCAACACATTTTTAGTCTCTGTTCAACTACGGCACTCTGACCCACGAGAGCTACATGCTCCGTCGACTAGCTCCACACCAGATGTAAAACACTAACTAAAGAGAAAACTACCACAGCCAATACCCACAATGCAATGCTCTTGAAGTTCCATCCCCAGTATTGTAACAAAGTGTCTGCGCTACGTGGCGATTCTTAATGGTTTGAATAAAAAAATATGGACAAAGCTGCCTCTGAGGCTAAAACATTTTCAAATTTCAGAGAGTGCATCGTTAAATTTAACCGCTTTAGAAAAAGCATTAAAAAAAAGATGAGCTTGCAGGAATTGAACTGGAATAAGACAAGACTGTTGGAACTAAAGGCGAACTGGAGAATATTAATGTTTTGTCTTTCACTTAAAATGTTGTCAGTACCAGGACAGGGTTTGGACTGAGAGCATTTAAAACAATAAAAAAGATTAATCCTGTGAATATAATGTTTACATTGTTGGTGCTTGAAAAAGTCATTGAAAGTCCTTGAATTTGAATGGTCAAAGTCTGTATGAATCCTGTCTCCCCCTGTGGCATGGAGGAGATGATGGACGTCACCTAGGGGCCAAAACCATTCTAACCTGCTCCACCCTTGTCTCTCCCCTGTCTATGAGCACATTGTCGGGGGGGGGGGGGCTCTCTGGAGCTGCCAATCAGCGCTGTAGAAAGCCGACTTCCTCTCAGCCCATGCCTCCACACTTACTCTGCACTTCCTTGCGCTCACAGAGACCTGGGCTATGGTCAAATTCTCTGTTTTGCTTAGAAAGGTTCCTAACTGGGTGAAATGACCCGGAAGTATTTAAGTGGCAGCCATGATAAGTACTGGTCGAATTCTCTTAAGTGCTAAGGAAAGGTGCTTCAATGCTTCCTAACCTGTTTACTTTAGCATAGGATACATTGGAACATCCTTTACGAAAGGAAAGAAGCAAATGCCGCCCCACAATTCCTTGTGGCAGCAATATTTAAAGCGACACCATTCAGCCGTTGAGCGACATGACCGACAAGGGATGCAGATCATATAGCCTAGTTCATTAAACATTTTACATCTTATGTTATGCCCTATCTTGCTAATATGCTTATATGTTTTCAAATGTCAACATGTTAACAAACTTAATCATAATATGTAACTATAGTAGCAGATTAGTATGCCTAACATAAATGCATAACTTGCATACATTTGACGATTAGGCTTTATACAATCATATTAATTGGGATTCATGCGTGGCGATCAATATGAGTTGACAGGGGGATGAGGACGTTAGCAACCATTCTCAATGTGACATATTTCAGTTAACTTTTGTGACAGGTAGCATATATTCCCTTTTTTCATTTAAATTCCAACCTTGTTAAGAAAGTGGGCTTGTATATTTCTCTGGCTTGTCCGCACGTTTATATAGGCTATGAAATAAGACGGTGACAACGCACCGGCGAAGTAGTTAAGATGCGCTTTTTGTAGGCTACAATAATCTACGGGACATTGTAGTTTCTACACGAACAACCCACGAAAACCACCGTCACATGATCACGTAGCCAAGTGTAAGTGCAGTCGGATTCCTTTAGCAACGTCATTGTCTTTTCCTAAGTCCTTATGAATTCTCCTTCATATCTTTCCTTAACCCCATGACATTTTCCCTCGGGGTTAAGGAAAAGTACCTAGTGAAAGTCATTAGGACGTACTTTATTGAGAAATTCGACCATAGCCCTGGATCACCCCTCAGGACACCGCTACCCCAGCGGCCTTCTCTGCAGCCTACTTCTTCTCCCACTCTCCCCGGACCTCGGGGCGTGGTGGAGGAACCGGCCTCCTCATCTCTTTGAAATGGCGCTTTTCACTCTTTCCATTGCGTCAATTCTCTGCCACCACATTTGAATTCCATGCTGTCACAGTCACATATTCAGTTCACATTCACATTGTTGTTCTCTACTGCCCACCTAGCTCACTGGGCATCTTCCTGAAAGAACTCGACTCTCTCTTGTCCCACTTCCCAGTAGACAGCCAGTCGCTGATTCTCCTTGGTGATGTCTACATCTCCACAGACAAGTTGCATCCTCTGGCTTTCTCTCGCTTTTAACCTCTTTTTCCTTAACACCCTCCCCATCTCCTCCAACTCACAAATCAATCAGCTTGATCTCGTACTAAGCAGGTATTGCTCTACTACCGATCTCACGGTTACTCCTTTGCATGTATCAGACCATTACTTTGTTTCTTATTCTCGTCCCCTGTCTCCTAAACCCAACACCACTTACTCACAGTCACTTCTCGCTGGAGCATCAGCTCTCTGACTCCCTCAGCCCTTTCTTCCTCCGTCCTGGCGTCCCACCTGTCCACTTGACCCCATCCCTACTAACATCCTACAGTCTATCTCTGAAGACCTCCTACCATTCCTCACCCTCCTCTTTAACACATGCCTGGCTAACATATTTCCCAGCTGCCTTCAAAATAGCTTCACACCCCTTCTCAAGAAATCCTCTCAACGTACCTGATCCGCTGTTAAAAACTAGTAATAATAATAAACTAACAAATAATTAGTAATAATAATAAATTACTATTACTATTAGTAATAATAAATAATTATTACTAGCAACAACAGGCCTGTTTCTCTTCTCCCCTACCTGTCCAAAACCCTTGAACGAGCCATACTCAACCAACTTTCTTCCTATCTCAAGCAGAACAACGTCCTAGATCCCGACCAGTCAGGATTCAAGGAGGACCACTCAACGGAGACCGCCCTTCTCGTGGTTATGGGGGCGCTCCACACAGCGAGAGTAGACTCCCTTTCCTCTGTTCTCATTCTCCTTGACCTCTGCTCTTTTTGACACCGTGAACCACCAGACTCTCCTCCTTACCCTTGTAGACCTGGGCATCTCGGGGTCTGCGCTCTCCATGCTTGCATCCCACCTTACGGGCCAATCGTACCAGGCAGTCTGGAAAGGGTCGGTCTCAAAACCTTTGCAGCATCTCGACTGGGGTCCTTTAGGGCTCAGGGCTCAGTCCTGGGCCCTCTTCTTTTTCTCTCTTTATACAAAGTCACTTTGCTCAGTCATAAATTCACATGGCCTGTCCCATCAATGCTACGTGGATGACACTCAACTAATGCTCTCCTTCCCTCTCTCCGACACCCAGGTGGTGCAACGCAAATTGGCATGCCTGGCTGATATCTCAGTGTGGATGACAGCTCACTCACTCAACCTTGACAAAACAGAACTCTTTTTCATCCCCGGGAAGTCCAGCCCGTTCCCAGACCTAACCGTCACCGTTGATAAGACTGTGGTCTCCTCCTCCAGTACGGGTCACCCTGGATGACCAGCTGTCTTTCTCAGCTAGCACTGAAGCAGTAACGCACTCCTGCAGATTCCTTCTCTACAACATCAGGAGGATACCTTCCTTACAAGAGAGGCTGCTCAGGTCATAGTCCAGGCCCTTGTCATCTCGCGCTTGGACTACTGCAACTCCCTCTTGGCTGGGTTGACTGCGAGTGCCATCAAACCCCTTCAGTTCATCCAGAATGCAGCCGCTCGTCTGGTCTTCAACCTTCCTAAGTTCACTCACACTACTCAACGAAATCGTAATTACGTTCAACATAATCATTTTCATAAAAGCAATTCTAATCACTATGGTTGTGGTGGGTGGTTAGAAAACAATTCCACACATTAAACACAAGCAAGCCTTAGTTACGCCAATACAATACAGTTTTTGATGTTGATATTACAAATCAATTACCAACCACGCTGTTATGGATCATTTTTTTTATTTAAAAAAATGTAGGTAAATACATTTAGGGAAGGCTTAGATTTCTCTAACCTACATTATCCATTATATCATGTCTATCTATGATATAGTAATACATTAATAATCCAAACTCATCAGAGCGGACTACTGTTGCAGTATCACACAAATAACGACGTTGGTTTGTATGGCGTAGCATCAGCGGACTTATTTGCAAACATTTGCCTATTCTTCTGGGGAAAGTTCTAGCGGTCGAAACGCAGATTACATTGGGCTACAGGAACCTTTTAGTTCCTCAAAACGTAGTTCCTGGGACTAAAAGTACAAGGGATTTTGGGTCGGAAAGCGCCTAATAAAGACCAATAATGACAGAATGGATACTTCAATACTAAACAGAGCATTTCAAATGTTTGTAAATTAATTCATTATTGTATTATAAGAAATATATTGAAAATCGATTTTGTCTCTAGGCTGGCTTCCTCCTACCTCTTAGTGGAGGAGTGGACAGTTCTTCTACAGCCTGCATCGTCTACTCCATGTGTTCGCTGGTCTGCCAAGCTATCCGGGAAGGAAGTAAGTGCTCCAGGAGTGCAGCCGTGCTACTGTAGTGAAATTACGTTTTTGAAATCAAAACTGATCCAATTTGACACACATTGCAAGGTCTTAAACGTTGTTGGGTGGAAATCTGCTAGAGCCTCACAATACTTCCAAATTTTTAAATATGTAAATATTTTGTGGCTTGTCATTTATTTCTTCCCCTTCCCTTTTTAAGAGAGTCAGGTGCTGGATGATGTAAGAAGGGTGATAGGGGACCTTTCCTACTGTCCCCAGGAACCTAGAGAGTTGTGTGGTCGTCTGCTTACCACTTGCTACATGGCAAGCGAAAACTCCTCAGAAGAAACACACAGTAGGGCAAGGGACCTAGCCAACCAGATTGGCAGGTAAGAATTGGATAGCCAATCAAAGAGGTAGGTTAAGGTATGTGATTAGTAACGCAATTAATCACATATAGCTTTAAGTAGTAATATTTATTTGTTAATTTGGAGTGATAAAAATTGCCTGCTGGGGAAAAATGTGAGTGGCAGGTAAATCTTTGGCATCCACTGTGGCTAGCGATTAAACAAGTACATTTTCACCCCTGCTTGTGGGTATTTATCTATCAGCCAGAGAGCTGAATCTTATTTCTCTCTTTCTCAGCACACACATGAATATCAACATTGACATGGCAGTAAAGGGCATACTCGGTATCTTCTCAATAGCGACCAAGAAGTGGCCACAATTTCGCGCCAACGGTGGAAGTACTAGAGAAAATTTGGCATTGCAGAATGTGCAGGTAGGGAAAAGAGCAAGTTCTTAGATGCAAGTAGTAAGTTTTATGCTTTTTTTCGTTTTCTTTATTTTTGTTATCACTTTCAAATTGTCTTACCAAACTCCACACATTGATGTTTCTTCTTTTCTTTTTCTTGTAATACAAATAAATTAAGGTGTTTGTGTAAATTGTCAGAATGTAATTTTACCCCTGTTTACCCCTAGGCTCGTTTAAGGATGGTTTTGGCCTACTTGTTTGCTCAGCTGAGTCTTTGGGCTCAGGGAAAGCCTGGGGGTCTACTAGTGTTGGGTTCAGCCAATGTGGATGAAAGGTGCGCAGCCAAAATACATTGTCTTTTATTCATAAACTCTCATGCAACTCACTTGAGTTACAATTACATAAAACCACTCCACAATTTTGTATAGATTAAATAAACTCAATTGCTTTTATGCAACATTCTAAATGTTACCTTAGGTCACCATTTGAGTTTAATTTAGATGAATTTGATAAAGGTTATGTTAACATTTCCACTTTTTAGTTAAACCATAAAACCAAAACCAACAATGGACAAGCAAGGTTGTATTTCTGCTTCATGCCTGAACCAAAGAGGTATATCTCTTTCTGAATCTGACCTGTTTTTTGTGTTTTACATTTTCCATGCCTTATTTTCCTTTTAGTCTCACCGGCTACTTCACCAAGTATGATTGCTCCAGTGCTGACATCAACCCGATAGGCGGAGTCAGCAAGACGGACCTGAGAAGTTTTCTATTGTACTGTGTGGAGCAGTTCAGGTTTAGCTCACTTAGAGGGTGAGACACATGAGTTAGAGGTATCAGGGGATGTATTACAGAAACATCCTAAATTTGAACATAGACCAAGATATATTTTTTGTCTATTCCTGTAGTTTCCCTAAGGAATTGTATATCTTTACCATTTAACCTCTATTTGAAAAATCCTAAATGATAATGTTGTATTTGTTTTTGTCTGAGTGCTTGACCCGTTCCACTTGTCTAATTTGTTCATGGAGCATTGTTAGTTATTTGCGATCATCCTGTTGATTTGCGACAAACTTGAGGGAAATTTCCGTGAATAAAAAAAAAGAAATTGGAGCGATTTTAGAGTTAGGATGTTTCTTTAGTTTGTTGTCTTTTGCCCATTGAGAGAAATGCCTAAAGAAAGCAATAATTTGTTAAATTCAGCCTCACGTTATATGTTCAGGTTCCGCATCTCTAGTCAAATGCATCAAACTGCCCCGTCAGTTTTGCTCTCTCTTGCCATTTTGCTCTGTGAGCTCAGACTCCAACGTTTCTGACCATAGCTATCTAGGAAGTGAGGAGTGAACTCTAATTGTTTGAATATTGAACATTTTGCTGCTTCCAAGTTTTGTATAATTGGTGGCTCTGGGACAGCCTGTGGTAGATGCATGTAGCCAGAATAATGATCCTTTTCAGTAGTTCATAAATGTAAGCTGTTAATGTATGTAATCTAGTTTTCCCGACTTGGCAGTTCAGAATGCTGTGGTAAACTTCTCTGATTTGCTCATAAAATGGAGCAGATTCAGAATCACAGGATTCTCTTTTTTTGCTAGCTTCTACAGTTCAAATACGAAAATGAAATGAAGTGTATACTGTATATATGTTCAACAATATAATTTAGAACACGAGTCAGGAGTCAATCCATAGCAAAACGACAATCGCTATCAGGTCTATGACCTCACCTTTTTTCTTCCCACTACGGAGCCACTTTGTGCTAGATTATCAAAATTATTATTATTATTTATCATAGCACTTTTACGGAAGGTGTAAAAACATGATTGATTTATATTGCATGGTTTGTCTGCCCAAGTCATCCCAAGACAACATAAAGGCAAAGGTGTTTTTTGTACTGTTCCAAAGAAGTTAGAATTATTCAACAAATAAAAGTTTCTACGAGTCAATAATTCCTTGTGAAATTAGCTGTGAGTTAACTTCGATTGTCCATTATCATTAAAATAGCAAAGGAAAAAATAAAGACTAATGTAACCAGCATAAAGGGAAACAAAACAAAATGTTACTTTAATGATAAAACTGATTAAATCTTCAGGAAAACCGGCAAACAACGCCAGCGTCCTCTCCTTACAGCATCGCCATAACAAACAAACCACATTAACCTGGTATCATTTCAACCAGAGGTGTTGCAGAAGGAAATAAAAAGGATCCCACAGCGTTTTAAACACGTCATTACAAAACCCAGTCCAGCATTGTGATCGCACGAAGACAAACCATCTGCATTGGCTACATCTGTAGATTGATGTAGGCTCTAAATTTCTCATAAAATATATAGATTTCAATATCTACTGGTTCAGTTAGGAATATATAGGTCCAAGGGTACTGCTGTCTTACAAGTGTTCCTCAGGGGTCAGTTTTGGGTCCACTCCTGTTCATAAGGGTTCTCCAGGGGAAGGAGATAAATTATCTTCACCTACAAAGCTCTTCATAACCTGGTCCCTTCTTACCTATCCAACCTCCAGGAGTGCATCCCTTTGGTTCTCTTCAGCTGGCCTTTTGACCCCGCCCCCCACTTTCAGCTCAATACCGTGGGTACCGGGCATTCAGCTGTTCGACTCCCAGACTTTGGAACTCTGTCACCTTATATTAGACAGTCTGACACAATAACAACATTCAAAAAGCTCCTCAAAACTCATCTACAACAAGCTTAATCGTTATGATGCTTGACATAATGTGTTTGTTGTATTATACCCTTTACCCTTGTAATTGTATGATGTTCATTGATGTCCCCTGCCTCAATTCGCATGTGTCTGTCCTATGTTTATTGCATCCTAAATTGTATATTGTGCTGTTTTAACTGTATATTGATGTATATTGATGTCTTGACACTACATAAAGCTTTTTATAGATTCAGGCATTTAAGCAGGATATGTCATTGAACGTACTTCTCCCTCTGTAGCATCCTGGCTGCCCCGCCTACGGCAGAGCTGGAGCCCCTTACAGATGGACAGGTGTTCCAAACTGATGAGGTAATGACATTCTATCCATTGTGACCAACATTAGCTATTCTACTTGCTTTTAAAAAACTTTAACGTTTAGGTTGTCAAATGACCAACTTGTTTAATCACCTTTCTTGTCTCAATTGTCTGTTTCGATATATTTGTATTTATTTTGTGATGGATCAGTGATGACGCTCACATATTGAAATCGCAAAGTTATATTCTTATTATTATTGGTGTCCTAACTACGCCCGCAGTTTTGCCCCTATCAATTCCATTCCAACACATACAGGTTCGGTCTAATGCCGTGTAGTGCGCATGCAAATAGCTAAGTGATCGGTTCACATGTTATTTTTTGTATTTTTATTATTGTGATGAGTCAGTGATTACGCTCATATCTTGTTAAAATAATAATATTACATTTAATTTATAAGTCACTTTGTAGACACCCGAGGTCACCCGTACATGGCATAGAATGTAGAAACAACGTATACAAATATATACAAAAATAGTACAATATAACATTTGAAGTGCAATAAACATTAGACACATAAGAGAATTGAGGCAGGGAACATCAAATATATTAAAAAGTCAAAGAGAATAAACTAGGGCAGGGGTGGGGAACCTTTTTTCTATAAAGGTCCATTGGCGTATTTACAACATCCATTGGGGGCCACACAACAGGAGAAACATAAATGTATTTTCTTTTATTGCTCGCTTATGTAACATAACATTATGTAACCCTTACTACCTTCACACTTCCATTTTATACTTGTTGGCCCTGTGTTAACTGCATATGACAAATAAAACTTGAAACTTGAACTTGAAGACGTCAGGGTGCAACTGTTATTCAATAAGAGGGTCATCAGTGGCTCTGTAATCTCAGTCCAACTGCCAACGGATTTGGTTAATCAAATAATAATAATAGATATGCAATATAAAATGAGTAATTCAATATAGTTAGAACACAATTCACAAGTCTATACATATTCAATAACAATCAAGTATCCATTCATACAAAAAAAGACAGTTTACTACTCCAGTCACGTGACGTTGGCACTCGTTTCCCAGGCAACAGGGGGACAGAGAGAGATCGCAGACCTCAGAAACAACCTAAACGACTAGTACTACCCTTATGAGACTGTATTATGAGATATCATATACAGACATGACTATCTAACTACGTCAGAGATATCAAAGTATATAAAACCTTCAGCGTTAGCCCCCACTAATGAACAAGCTAACATTTCGCTTTACGTTCATGTGTTTTGCTTGATAAGCTACGTAATGATAATGCCTCACGGGTCAGATCCGATAGTGTCGCGGGACTTATATGGCCCGGAGGCCGGAGGTTCTCCTCCCCTGAACTAGGGGTAAGCTAAGGAAAACAAGTGGGTTTTGAGGCGGGATTTAATAATGTTAATGGAGCCAGACTTACGAATCACAGGGCGAAGGGAATTCCAGAGAGTCGGAGCAGCAGCACTCAACGCTTTGTCTCGCATGTAGCTGAGTCTGGTTTTGAGGGTATTGAGGAGACCAAAGCCAGAGTGGAGGGTATGATAAGGCTTGTAGGGTTGGAGGTCAGAGAGGTAAGAAGGGGCGAGATTTTAAATGAGAAGTAAAATTTTTGAAGGAAAGGGGAGATTTGATGGGGAGCCAATGCAGATGCAGAAGAGTGGGAGTGATATGCTGCCAAGGTTTAGAGCGAGTTCGAATTCTTGCAGCTGAGTTCTGCACATACTGGAGGCCTTATTACCAGGGCCTTATTGGACGCCCCATATAGGACACCATTGCAATAATCCAGGCGTGAGGTGACAAAAGCGTGAATTAATGTTTCGTAGAACATAGACTTTGGTCTACAGACAAAGCTCTACTTACTATTCGAAAATATTTATGACAAACTAAAGGAGACTGAGCTTTTGCGAGTCTTCCTAATATGAGACTGGCTAATAATAATTAAAAACTCATATTTTTAAAATAGTTTTCAGCTGTTAGATTACTTGTTTTAAATATGATTTTAAGGAATATATTTGATTTAATCATGTTACATTACATTTTATGAGCTTTTGTTGAATTTCATTTGTAAGTGAATTGTTGACCTGTGTATATAGTATTTATAAATATATATGTATATAATATAAATTTTTCCCCTCATTTATATCACTTGTTTATTTCATTCGTAACTGTATTTTATTGCACATGCAAAGCACTTTGTAACATTTGTTTTGAAAAGTGCTATATAAATAAAGATTTTTTATTATTATTATTTAGGCTAATATTTAAGACGTCCCGACTAATACAAGATAGTTGGCAATTTTAGTAACAATGTAAAAAAAGGTGTGAGGAGCGTCGAGTGAGCTAACCAAAGCCTGGTTTATACTTCTGCGTGAGCGCGTTAGCAAATGTAAATGTTCATTTGACACTTATGTTCGCACAGTAATTTGCCTACATACTTTAACGTAAGTTTAACGGTTCCACTAGGTGGCAGTGTCGCATTCAGTAATCCAGAATGTACAGAAAACCGTAGAAGAAGCTCAGACACGGAAACCCCCGTTCATGTCCCGCGAAAGTATAAACAACGAGACGAAGGTTGCTCACTGCTTTTCATATTTTGTTATATCAAATCAAATCAAGTTAATTGAAAGAGCACATTTAAAACAAGCAGAGCTGACCAAAGTGCTGTACATTCACATACATACAGTTTATCAAACAATACAGATAACAGTTGTAACATATACAGCCTATATGTAGGCTACAAGCTAAGACTTGCTAAGTGCATCGAAAACCTCTAATATCGAGCTTTAAGTCTTGAGAAAAGCACTAAAGACGAAATAAAATTTATTATTATTATTATGATTCGAAGGTTATCGAAAATCTGCCTATATGCTCCAGTTCATTGTGCCATCTGCGTTTTAATTTGTTTGGATACAGCCAAAATATTAGGCTACCGAATATCTACTTGTTTCCTACCCTGCTCAACCAATCAGCGATTGTTTGACGCACTGAGAAGACGCTTCGCGCAACGGGCTGTTAGGATTTGGGAGGACTCCCCGTCAACATGTCGGCGGGCCTACGCTTTCTCAGAAACCCCTGCGCTTCGTAGCTACGCAAAGCTGTTTACGTGCTGCTTCGCAGTAGTATAAACCCGGCTTTACGCAACTCTCTCCGCTTCGTTCGTGCAGCAACAGTTGTATTACATACACACTAATTTTAAACGAAACTGAATGGAACCAATAGATGTTTAACTTTATGCTACCTATGTGATGCAATTTTAGTACTTTACATTATGCATCATGAGTGAGAGGGGGTTAACTGCTAGAACCAATTTAGCTTATAACTTGGAGAAGGTGGTATAAGGCACATCTGTGTTTGATAGCGTGAGGCGCTAAAAGCACTGCAAAATCAGATAGGCTGATTTTCAGTAGCTTTCGAATCATATTAGTGGTTTTCTATGCACTTAGCTTGTACATATAGGCTATATGTTACAACTGTTTTCTGTATTGTTTGATAAACTATGTGAATGTAGTGTACAGCACTTTGGTCAGTTCTGCTTGTTTAAATGTGCTCTTTAAATAAATTTGATTTGATTTGATATAAGAAAATATGAAAAGCAGTGAGCAACCTTCGGTGTCTTTGTTTACACTTTCACGGGACATGAATGGGAGTTTCCGTGTCTGTGCTTCTTCTGCAGTTTTCTGCACATTCTGGATAACTGAATGTGACACTGCCACCTAGTGGGCCCGTTAAACCAAATTAACGTTCACGTTCGCTAACACGCTCACGCGGAAGTATAAACCAGGCTTAACAAATGGATGCGCGGTTAAAGAAATAAACTTTTTTATGTTTGACCTTAATTCCATGTGTCACGAAAATGTCCCAACATGTTCAGATAGTTTTTACATCCATTTAAATTCCAAAACCTTGGAAATGGTTTGGAATAATTACATTTTCCCATTTAGCAGCCATGCTAACATTTTGACCCAAAACCTTTTATCGATAGCTTAGTAGGAGTGTCAGTTTCAGTGCACACATATATCGGTATATAAAATGAAATAAAATTAAGGTAATATATATGTGTGTATGTACTGTATGTGTATATATGTATATGTGTGTCTCTAGACAATTGAACGCACAATCTAATTTAATAATAATAATTTAATAAATTTAAATAATACTTATTGATAAACTGGGCTAGGTATTTTTTTATGTTTGTTTGTTTATTCTCTAAAGAACAGAAATTGAGATCATATTCAAAAACGTCCCTAATTTAGAATTTCTTTAAATTTTTAGGCCATATTTCCAAGCCATAGTTTCACTGGAAGCAGATTACGAAGTTTGACTGAATAAATTGGATTGGCTGAAATGCTGGCTATTTCACCTCTTAGTTCTCTGGGGGCAGGCCGGTGCGCGCTAACATTTTGTTTGTAAGAGCAAGGAACATTAAAAAAGCACTAAGATAGTTGGAGTGGTTGTTTTGATTTAATGGTCTTCACTCACCATCCATTCTTAAGAACAGTTTTCTTATTAAAACCCACTTACGCAGGTTTTCATAAAGATTCTGAAATTCACCAATGTTTTCTTTTTTGGGATTTTTCTTGTGTAAGAACAGGATCCGGGCACACTCAAGAGCATACTTAAGGACATTTGAGGGTGGAATGTTCGTTCAAAATAATTTGCTCCTATGTTTCCTTACATTCTACAGTTATAATATTATATTATATTACAATATTATTGGATTGAAACTACTAATATGTTTCTATCATTTACATCATCCCTGGGACAGCGGCTTCTCAACGGACCAAAAACATTCAAGCCCAGCCCAGACCGGGCCGGCCAACTAGTGGGCCAAATCTATAGCATGGACCAAATTTGTTATCTAAATTTCCGACCCCAACTCGACCCGAGTCTCTGTTCTGCAACTTAACTTGTGTGAATAAAGGAAAGCGGACACAAGCTGGATTGTGGACAGTGAGGCAATAGGAAAACATACATAATAACTTAATGGCTGTGTATTAATACATTTCTGTCGGCTAACAATACTTATCGAATTTAAAAATAGGCTAGTAAAGAAGGTGCTGTGCTACAATCAAACACAGCCTAGGACCTTCACCATAACAGACTTGCCTTGTACATTACACGTGCAGGCAGTGCAGCAAACTGCACAGATTTTTGGGTGATTAAAGAACATGGGGGCCTACAATTCTGCGGTTTAAGAACACGTTGTGAATCCAACGTAGACTTCTCTTAGGAAATATCTTAAGATCAAATCTAAGATTTAAGAACACGTTGTGAATCCGAAGTAGACTTCTCTTAGGAAATGTATTAAGATCAAATCTAACAAAAAGTTTAGGAAGACATTCGTGAATGAGGCCCAATCTCGCTAGCATTTGTAATAAGAAATACATAGGCTAAGCCAAAGGGGCATACCAGAAATCTTGATACCCCGTAATCTGTCAAAGTTTTGCTTGAAAACAAATACTATCTTAAAGTAATCTGATTGATTTTAAATATGAATAAAATATGGTTTAGGCCTTGTAGTTAATAAAGTAACAACAAATTAGCACACCTTAAGAAATTGATTGATAATATTCAGTTACAAGTAAGGTATGTCTTTATAGACAAACATAATAACATATTTTCACATGTTATTTGACTGATTTAATTTAAACTAATGTTGTCGGTTTAATAATACAGTTGCCAATTGTTACTAATTTGTCAATCCGTAAACATATAAATCTTTAGACATACAAATAAATTAAAGCAATTTCAGGACCTATATAGATTGGTTTATTGCCATACGTGCTTGTAGGCCTAGGCAGTGGTCAAATTGTTAAAGGTTAACAAGGGGGATTGTAAAATATCTGACCAGGTGCATATATATTTATATTTCAACAGCAATGAAATGGTACAATATGATAACTTTGAAAGGTAAAGAAAATGGCTTAATGCCCACTTTATCCAAACATTCCATGACAACACGTTCTTAATTACTTATATGCATTGACAATTTGAATATCCTCACTATGTATAATGCTGGCTATTGGTTGGTTTATATTCTGCCTGAAATAAATGATTAATTCTTTAGTTTCAATACTTTAAGGTCAAGGAATTAATCATCACACCATTCGACAAAAGCAGATAGGGCACTACCATGACCTAGCCCTGTAGAAGAGACAATGGGGCAATGTCATCAGATAATTTCACAAAAAAGCTGCCCTCTTGAGGAGTCCTGCAGCTATCTGTATACATAATAAAAAGCAGGGGGGACCAGACACAGCCCTGGGGTGAGTCCGTATCTTAGACCTTGGTATTGGACATGTCCATTTACCAAAACCTGTAGCATTCTACCTGTTAAGAAGCATGTCGCTCGACCAAAATATGGGGCTTGTTAAAAGCCGAAGAGAAATGGGCAAATAAAAGTCTCAAGAGGTTTAGGTCTCTCGAGGTACACCTTTACCAGCTTGGTACGCAGAATACAAGGGGTCTAAGGGCTCACAGTTTGGTCTCCAATGTGTAGCACTCGCCTGGGTGATGCCACGGCAGCGATTTTGCACTAGACTTGCTCACCACACATCAGCTTATGACCCACTGAGAGCCACAAGGGGCAGTAGATGGAATTAACGAGCTTATGGGGAGCTGAGCGATGATTAAGTGGCCAGGATTGATATAGGACCAGAGTGGGAATTTAGCCAGGAGACTGGGGTTGCACCCCTACTCTTTTCGAGAAGTGCCATGAGATGTTTAGTGACCACAGAGAGTTACGACACCCATTTAATGTCCCATCCCTGTCACTGTTGTGTGGCATTGTTCTGACAATAATCAGAGGGAAGGGTAGGGTGACCCCTACTGGTCAACCAACACCACTTCCAGCAGCAGTTGCTTTCCCAACCCTGCTTACCTTCAGAGGCAAGCCAGAGGTGGAATGTAGGGCGCTACTGCTGCTGACAATATTATAGTGGATGTTTTCCAGATTGAAGGTGTCTGGCCCATTTTGGCACATATCTGGAACAGTTTTGTGAAGACCTCACTAAACTGGTCAGCACAAAAGCGCAAAGTGCACCCGCAGATGGCATCAGGACCAGCAGCCTTTCTTATTTTCAACTTTTTAAGAGGGCTGTGCGTATTTTTTAGGTACTAGAAACCCTTTAAGCTTAAAAAAGATTTTCTGAGAACTTAAGACCTTTCAAAGCGAGAGAAAAATTTGTTAAAAGCATTCTGTAGATCAGAATAATCCACCCCATTTACACTGATGGGTTGTTTGGTCTCACATTGATTTATGGAGGCCATTGTTTTGATCCCATGCCAAGCTGCTCTAAGTTCACCACTACTATATTGCATTTCTATATCATCCCTATACTTTATTTAATTAACATTAATAAATTTTGCACTTCTCTGGAGACAACCTTTTTACCTCCAGGGGATCGGCAGTATTGTAGGTCTGTTTCTTTTTATTTTTAACTGTAAGCCCTTTTGTTTCCCGAGGCTTGTTTTTTGGATAAGTCACAACCTTTTTTAGTTGGTATGACTAAATCGACACAGAATGTAATGTATGTTGAGACCATGTCAGCTTGTTCATTAATGTCATCACAAGCATCATTAAAACATTGTTAATTGTTGGTGACAGTCCAGTCAAAATGGGCTACCAAACCCAAACCAAACGCCAGGTCCTTGTCATGGTCGGATTCGCTAAGTCATATTTTGGTGAAATCTAGAACACAGGTTTCTTTCACTTCGTGGATTTGGCCCTAACTCTAACTTGTTGAAGATAGACTGCAAGGTAGAGGGAAGGACTGTTGGTAGTGCAGGCAGCTTGCGGCAGTCACTTATACCCCTTTCACACCTGAATCGGATTGCCTTTGGCTACTTGGTCTGGGTTATCATCAAGAAACCTCATTGGTTTAGGATTGGTGCATTAATATTTAACAAACATTGTGTTAAATGCAACAAGAGGCAACCAAGTCAGGCATATGGCTGGTTAATGGCAATGTACTTTTTCTATAATAAAGCCGTCATCCAAAAGCATTTTCAACCACCATCATCGCAGGTAATTGTTGATTAGCACACAGAGGAACTTGAAGCAGGAGACTCCACTTCAGCTCCGTTTATGTGAAAGGGGATGTGACCCACCCCCTGCCACTTCCTGAAGTCCACGATCATCTGCTCAGTCGTGCAGATTTTGAGAGAGAGGTTGTCGTTCTTAGGTACTGTAAGACTAACGTCTTACAACATTGCGTTGAAGTCGGGGACAGTACCTAAGGAGTGGCAGACCGGGGTGGTGGTTCCCCTGTTCAAAAAGGGGGACCGGAGAGTGTGTGCCAACTACAGAGGCATCACATTACTCAGCCTCCCCGGGAAAGTATACTCCAGGGTGCTGGAAAGGAGGGTTCGACCGATAGCCGAGCCTCGGATTGAGGAGGAACAATGCGGTTTCCGGCCTGGCCGTGGAACAATGGGCCAGCTTTTTACCCTCGCGAGGATCTTTGAGGGGGCCTGGGAGTATGCCAAACCGGTCTACACGTGTTTTGTGGATTTGGAGAAGGCGTATGATCGGGTTCCCCGGGAGATACTGTGGGAGGTGCTGCGAGAGTATGGGGTGAGGGGGTCTCTACTCAGGGCCATCCACCCTGTACTCCCAAAGCGAGAGCTGTGTCCGGGTCTTCGGCAGTAAGTCGGACTCGTTTCCCGGTGAGGGTTGGCCTCCTCCAAGGCTGCGCTTTGTCACCTATCCTGTTTGTGGTATTCATGGACAGGATCTCACGGCGTAGCCGCGGGGGAGGGGGGCTGCGGGCTGGTGGGCAGAGGATTGCATCACTGCTTTTTGCAGATGATGTGGTCCTGATGGCATCATCAGTCTGCGACCTGCAGCACTCATTGGATCGGTTCGCAGCCGAGTGTGAAGCGGCTGGGATGAGGATCAGCACCTCCAAATCTGAGGCCATGGTTCTCAGCAGGAAACCGATGGATTGTCTACTCCAAGTAGGGAATGAGTCTTTACCCCAAGTGAAGGAGTTCAAGTATTCCGGGTCTTGTTCTGAGTGAGGGGAAAATGGAACGAGAAATGGGCCGGAGAATTGGAGCAGTGGGTGCGGTGTTGCAGTTGCTTTATCGCACCGTTGTGACGAAGAGAGAGTTGAGCCAGAAGGCAAAGCTCTCAATCTATCGGTCTATCTTCATTCCTACTCTCACCTATGGTCATGAAGGGTAGGTCATGACCGAAAGAACGAGATCGCGGATACAAGCGGCGGAAATTAGTTTCCTCCGGAGGGTGGCTGGCTTCTCCCTTAGGGATAGGGTGAGAAGTTCAGCCATTCGTGAGGGACTCGGAGTAGAGCCGCTGCTTCTTTGCGTAGAAAGGAGCCAGTTGAGGTGGTTCGGGCATCTAGTAAGGATGCCACCTGGCCGCCTCCCTAGGAGGTGTTCCAGGCACGTCCAGCTGGGCGGAGGCCGTGGGCAGACCTAGGACCAGGTGGAGGATTGTATCTCCACACTGGCCTGGGAACGCCTTGGAATCCCCCAGTCAGAGCTGGTTAATGTGGCCTGGGAAAGGGAAGTTTGGGATGCCCTGCTGGAACTGCTACCTCCGCGACCCAACCCCGGACAAAGCAGATGAAGATGATGATGATGATGGTTGTTGTTCTGATACCATGTTGCCAAGACGCTTCCCTCTTCTCTGAAGGCGGTCTCATCGTTGTTAGAGATGAGACCCAGGATGGTGGTATTGTCTGCAAACTTCAGGATAGTGTTGGTTGCTGCATGTGGCCACACAACCATGCTTGAACAGGGCGTACATGAGGGAACTAAGTACGCAGCCCTGAGGGCCTCTGTGTTCAGGGTCAGAGCAGAGGAGGTGATGTTACCCATTCTCAATACCTGGGATCTACCCGTCATGAACAAACAAAATACGTTGAAAAATTGAGAGCATGAGTTTTAGCACATTTCTAATAACTATTTTCATCAACAGGCGGACATGGGGATGACATATTCAGAGCTGTCTGACATTGGACGTTTGAGGAAGATCTCCAAGTGTGGGCCCTATAGCATGTTCTGTAAACTTATCCACACCTGGAGGGAGGCTTTATGCCCTGCACAGGTCAGTCAGCCAAGTTTAAGATAACGTGTTTTGATTACTAAAATAATAATAATGATAATGTGATACTTACACTAATTAGTGCATATATACAGTGCATCCGGAAAGTATTCATACCCCTTCACTATTTCCAGATTTTATTATGTTACAGCTTAATTCCAAAATGGATTAAATAAAAAAAAATTCTCAACATTCAACACACAATACCGCATAATGACAAAGCGAAAAAGATTTTTTAGAATTTTTTGCAAATGTATTAAAAATTAAAAATGTAATATCACATGTACATAAGTATTCACACCCTTTACTCAATACTTTGCTGAAGCACCTTTGGCAGCAATTACAGCCTCAAGTCTTCTTGAGTATGATGCTACAAGCTTGGCACATCTATTTTGGGGCAGTTTCTCCCATTCTTCTTTGCAGATCGTCTCAAGCTCCATCAGGTTGGATGGGGAGCGTCGGTGCACAGCCATTTTCAGATCTCTCCAAAGATGTTTAATAGGGTGCAAGTCTGGGCTCTGGCTGGGCCACTCAAGGACATTCACAGACTTGTCCCGAAGCCACTCCTTTGTTATCTTGGCTTTGTGCTTAGGGTCGTTGTCCTGTTGGAAGGTGAACCTTCGCCCCAGACTGAGGTCCAGAGCGCTCTGGAGCAGGTTTTCATCAAGGATCTCTCTGTACATTGCTGCATTCATCTTTCCCTTGATCCTGACTAGTCTCCCAGTTCCTGCCGCTGAAAAACACCCCTACAGCATGATGCTGCCACCACCATGCTTCACTGTAGGGATGGTATTGGCCAGGTGATGAGCAATGCCCGGTTCCCTCCAGACATGACGCTTGGCATTCAGGCCAAAGAGTTCAATCTTGGTTTCATCAGACCAGAGAATTTGGTTTCTAATGGTCTGAGAGTCCTTTAGGTGCCTTTTGGCAAACTCCATGCGGGCTGTCATGTGCCTTTTACTGAGGAGTGGCTTCCGTCTGGCCACTCTACCATAAAGGCCTGATTGGTGGAGTGCTGCAGAGATGGTTTTCCTTCTGGAAGGTTCTCCCATCTCCACAGAGGAACACTGGAGCTCTGTCAGAGTGACCATCGGGTTCTTGGTCACATCCCTGACGAAGGCCCTTCTTCCCCGATTGCTCAGTTTGGCCGGGCGGCCAGCTCTAGGAAGAGTCCTGGTGGTTCCAAACGTCTTCCATTTGCGAATGATGGAGACCACTGTGCTCGTTGGGACCTTCAATGCTGCAGAAATGTTTTTGTACCCTTCCCCAGATCTCTGCCTCGATACAGTCCTGTCTCGGAGGTCTACAGACAATTCCTTGGACTTCATAACTTGGTTTGTGCTCTGACATGCACTGTCAACTGTGGGACCTTATACAAACAGGTTAGTGCGTTTCCAAATCATGTCCAATCAATTGAATTTACCACAGGTGGACTCTAATCAAGTTGTAGAAACATCTCAAGGATGATCAGTGGAAACGGGATGGCCCTGAGCTCAATTTTGAGTGTCACAGCAAAGGGTGTGAATACTTATGTACATGTGATATTTTATTTTTTATTTTAATACATTTGCAAAAAATTCTAAAAAACCTTTTTCACTTTGTCATTATGCGGTATTGTATGTCGAATGTTGAGACATTTTTTTAATTTAATCCATTTTGGAATTAGGCTGTAACATAATAAAATGTGGAAAAAGTGAAGGGGTATGAATACTTTCCGGATGCATTGTAATTACAGTTAGGCCCAAAAATATTTGGACAGTGACACAAGTTTTGTTATTTTAGCTGTTTACGAAAACATATTCAGGATACAATTATATAATCAATATGGGCTTAATGTGCAGACTCTCAGCTGTAATTTGAGAGTATTCACATCCAAATTGGAGCAAGGGTTTAGGAATTACAGCTCTTTAATACGTAGCCACCTCTTTTTCAAGAGACCAAAAGTAATTGGACAATTGACTCAGAAGGCTGCAAAAAAAAATAACAACGCTGCATGGGCTCTTCCCTCATTAACCTGTCATCAATTAAGCAGTTAAAAGGTCTGGAGTTGATTCCAGGTGTGGCGTTTGCATTTGGAAGCTGTTGCTGTGAACACACAACATGCGGTCAAAGGAGCTCTCAATGGAGGTGAAACAGACCATCCTGAGGCTGAAAAAAAAGAAGAAATCCATCAGAGAGATAGCAGAAATGTTAGGAGTGGCCAAATCAACAGTTTGGTACATTCTGAGAAAAAAAGAGTGCACTGGTGAGCTTGGGAACTCAAAAGGCCTGGACGTCCACGGAAGACAACAGTGGTGGATGATCGCAGAATCCTTTCCATGGTGAAGAAAACCCCTTCACAACATCCACTCAAGTGAAGAACACTCTCCAGGAAGTAGGTGTAGCAGTATCTAAGTCTACCCTAAAGAGCAGACTTCATGAGAGTAAATAAAAAGGATTCACCACAAGGTGCAAACCATTAATCAGCCTCAAAAATAGAAAGGCCAGAATTGACTTTGCCAAAAAACACCTGAAGAAGCCAACCCAGTTCTGGAACAGCATTCTTTGGACAGATGAGACTAAGATCAACCTGTACCAGAATGATGGGAAGAAGAAAGTTTGGAGGAGAATTGGAACAGCTCATGATCCAAAGCACACCACATCTTCTGTAAAACATGGTGGAGGCAGTGTGATGGCATGGGCATGCATGGCTTCCAATGGCACTGGGTCACTTGTGTTGATTGATGATGTGACAAAAGACAGAAGCAGCCGGATGAATTCTGAAGTGTATAGGGATATACTTTCTGCTCAGATTCAGCCAAATGCAGCAAAGTTGATTGGACGGCGCTTCACAGTACAGATGGACAATGACCCAAAACATACTGCAAAAGCAACCCAGGAGTTTTTTAAAGCAAAGAAGTGGAATATTCTGCAATGGCCGAGTCAATCACCAGATCTCAACCCAATCGAGCATGCATTTCACTTGCTCAAGACAAAACTTAAGGCAGAAAGACCCACAAACAAGCAACAACTGAAGACCGCTGCAGTAAAGGCCTGGCAAAGCATCACAAAGGAGGAAACCCAGCGTTTGGTGATGTCCATGGGTTCCAGACTTCAGGCAGTCATTGCCTGCAAAGGATTCTCAACAAAATATTGAAAAGTAACATTTTACTTGGGGTTATGTTTATTTGTCCAATTACTTTTGAGCCCCTGAAATGAGGAGCGTTTGTATAAAAATATCTACAATTCCTACATGTTTAATCATATATTTTTGTTCAACCCCTTGAATTAAACCTTAAAGTCTGCACTTCAATTCCGATGTAGTTGTTTCATTTCAAATCCAATGTGGTGGCTTGCAGAGCCCAAATCATGAAGATTGTGTCACTGTCCAAATATTTTTGGGCCTAACTGTATAAAATACTATAGCATTATAACGTATGTTTTAAAGCTATGATCTGTTACACTGGGCGAAGAATTTAACGAAAAAGACACAATGTCTGTAGTTCAGTTCAGGCTACTGGTCTTTGTTTCCTTGTTATATCCATAAGGTATATCATTAATATACTTTTTTTTTCGAAGTTCCTATTATTTATGGGTTCAGTTTTGTTATACTTTCTTTCCATTCCCTTACATTAACAGTGTAAACAAGTTTACATAATTTAACAGGTTGCAACAGTAGGAGTTTGTTTTATGTGCGTGTATGTGTTTAAAAAATAATCATTCTTTCCAGAGTTACAAATCCAAGATAAAACGCTAAATCCTTCTAAAGCATCTAAAAAATATGAGATCGTCGGCCCGGTGTGAAAAGGTTATGACAAACAGCAGGGATCTAACAAAAGATTTCTGTATGTTCCACTGACTGCACACCCATTTGTCTTTACGAGACTTTCCTTGCTTATTCTCTTGATCATTAACAACAGCCTACTTTTTTTAATGGAACAAAACTAATGTGTTACCGTCTTAATTTACATAGCAAATTTTCAGTACTTTGAAATATTCAACACCATAGATCTAATTTAGCTTGTTGCTTGAAGATGGCGGTACTTCTGCACACCTACAGAATGCAGAAGCACTAAACGCAGAGCTACATAGATCTGAGCTGTGAGATATCCCTATTCCTGCAGGCTCTTTTCGGCAGCTCTGCAGGGACACTAACGGCACCCAAAAAGAAGATTTTCTTTCCCTACTGGTATATTATTATTATTATTATTATTGTTATTATCATCTTTTTTTGTATTATTATTATTAATAATAATAATAATAGTAATAATAATAATAATAATAATAAACCTTTATTTAACCAGGAAAAAGTCTCATTGAGATGAATAATCTCTTTTTCAACGGAGACCTGGCCAAGACAGGCAGCAGCATACACACAAAAACAACACAATCACAGATGACACAAAACGAGACAACATTAAGAGCTAAAAAATCAAGCAAATGGAACGCATAATCATCATCATCGTCATCCGCTTTGTCCGGGGTCGGGTCGCGGAGGTAGCAGTTCAAGCAGGGCATCCCAAACTTCCCTTTCCCGGGCCACATTAACCAGCTCTGACTGGGGGATTCAAAGGCGTTCCCAGGCCAGTGTGGAGATATAATCCCTCCACCTGGTCCTAGGTCTGCCCCGCGGCCTCCGCCCAGCTGGACGTGCCTGGAACACCTCCCTAGGGAGGCGGCCAGGTGGCATCCTTACTAGATGCCCGAACCACCTCAACTGGCTCCTTTCTACGCAAAGAAGCAGCGGCTCTACTCCGAGTCCCTCACGAATGGCTGAACTTCTCACCCTATCCCTAAGGGAGATGCCAGCCACCCTCCGGAGGAAACTCATTTCCGCCGCTTGTATCCGCGATCTCGTTCTTTCGGTCATGACCCACCCTTCATGACCATAGGTGAGAGTAGGAACGAAGATAGACCGGTAGATTGAGAGCTTTGCCTTCTGGCTCAGCTCTCTCTTCGTCACAACGGTGCCTGGAACGCATAATCAAAAACTGAATTTATAACCAGGAACATTAAAAGCAAAAGATAAATAAAAAACATTGACATCAGTAGGAAACGGTTTCTATTTCTTTAATTTTAGATTTAAAAGCATTTAAAGAGATTTGTTCCTTTAGATTCAAATAATTTTGCAACTTATTCCATGCAGATCCAGGTACTGAACTTGTAATTTAAAATTGAGGGAATCATCAATCAAAAAACCCAAATATTTATGAAAGTCCACCTCTATTTCACCTCCTTCAAGAGTGACCACAGAAGGGATATTTTGTGGCCTATTCCTAGAGCTAGTAAACAACAAGTTTGGTCTCATTTGCATCAAAAACAAGTTTCAGCTGAAATAGGGTATTTTGTACAACAATAAAAGTATTTTGCAAGTACTCAGTGGCCTGCACAACTGTTGACACAAAGCAGTACAACAGTATCATCCGTATAATTTAATTTAATCCATTTTGGAATTAGGCTGTAACATAATAAAATGTGGAAAAAGTGAAGGGGTATGAATATTTTCCGGATGCACTGTATTTTAAGTTTATCGAATCCTTAAGGAACTATTTTGAGCTCTTACATCACTTTCTGTTTCACTACGGTATAAAAATTAGGTAACACGCATGCAATATCCCTTTGTCATCCAACACCATGAAGAAAATAAAAGAACTGGAAGTTCAAGAGACAGATGGTTGTAGACCTTCATAACTCTGGTAATTGCTACAAGAAGATTCACAAACGATTGAATACACCACTGAGCACTGTCAGGGCAATTATTAAAAAATTCTAAAGATATGGTACAGTTGAAAACCTCAGGGGTAGAGGACGCATATGCATTTTGCATCCCATGATAGGGAGGAGGATGGCGAGAGAAGCAAAAAAAAACAACTACGGATCACTGTGAAAGAATTGCAGGCCTTGGAGACGTCTTGGGGTCACCAGGATTCAAAAAGCACCATCAGACGCCACCTCCACAACCACAGGCTGTTTGGAAGGGTTGCCAGGAGAAACCCTATTCTGACCCCTAGACACTAAAGAAAGCATTAAGAGTTTGCCAGATGTCATTTCAATTATGACTGGACGAAGGTGCTCTGGTCAGATGAGACCAAACTTGAACTTTTTGATCACATACAGCATCGGCATGTTTGACGTTGAAACAGAGATGCATAAAAGGAGAGGCACCTAATACCCACGGTGAAATATGATGGTGGGTCAGTGATGTTTTGGGGCTGTTTTCATTCCAGAGGTCCAGGGGCACTGGTTAAGATCGATGGCATAATGAATTCCACCAAGTATCAGGCAATTTGGCTGACAATCTGGTTGCCTCTGACAGAAAGCTGAGACTTGACCGTAGGCGGACTTTCCAACAAGACAACAACCCAAAACATACCTCAAGATCCACACAGAAATGGTTTTGTGACAACAAAATCACTGTTCTGCAATGGCCATCTCAGTCGCCGGACCTCAATCCAATTAAAAACCTGTGGGCTTAGTTGAAGAGGGCAGTTAATAAGCGCAAACCCAAGAATGTGACAGATCTGGAAAAGATCTGCATAGAGGGATGGTACAAAATCCTTTAGATGTGTTCCTTAACCTTGTCAAACATTACAAGTAAAGACTCCATGCTGTTATACTTGCCAGAGGTGGTTGCACTAAGTAGTAAATGAGGGTTGCTAATAAATATGAAACCGTGATTTTGGTGAATTTGGTTTTTTATTAACTAATTTAATGATTTTGGTTGGTTCCATTATTTCTCACGTGTTTGTATTTTGAGTTTATCTCAATAATTATAATGTTCATATTTTTTAAGTATTATTTGTGCATAGCCAGTCAGGGGTGCCAATAATTATGGAGCCCACTGTATTTGTCAGATAATTTGCGAACCAAGCGATTGCTTACTCTGGGAGCCCCAAGTTACAAAGTCTACATTTTAAAACATCAAGGTCAAACGTGTCGAAAGCTTTAGATAGATCAATAAACAGTGATCCACAATGTTGCTTCTTGTCAAGTGCAATTGAAATGTAATTTGTCAGCTTCAGAGCAGCTGTGATGGTACTATGTTTTTTTCTAAAGCCTGATTGATGTCGATAGAATAGCATTTGTAGATAAAAACTGTTTCAGTGGATCACTTACCAGAGTTTCAGGAATTTTAGCCCGTACTGATAACTTAAATATCGGCCTATAAGTATTTAAAATTGCTGGGTTTTAATAAAGGGAGAACCAAAGCAGATTTCCATATCCTAGGTATTTCCTCATTTTCCAATATAAGGTCAAAGACATGCAAGAGGCTCTGCTACAAAATCAGCTGCCAATTAAAAAAATTAAAGATCAAGAACCCGATGGTCACTCTGACAGAGCTCCAGAATTCCTCTGTGGAGATGGGAGAACCTTCCAGAAGGACAACAATCTCTGCAGCACTCCACCAATCAGGCCTTTATGGTAGAGTGGCCAGACGGAAGCCACTCCTCAGTAAAAGGCACATGACAGCCTGCATGGAGTTTGCCAAAAGGCACCTAAAGGACTCTCAGACCATGAGAAACAAAATTCTCTGGTCTGATGAAACCAAGATTGAACTCTTTGGCCTGAATGCCAAGCATCATGTCTGGAGGAAACCAGGCACTGCTCATCACCTGGCCAATACCATCCCTACAGTGAAGCATGGTGGTGGCAGCATCATGCTGTGGGGGTGTTTTTCAGCGGCAGGAACTGGGAGACTAGTCGGGATCAAGGGAAAGATGAATGCAGCAATTTACAGAGAGATCCTTGATGGAAACCTGCTCCAGAGCACTCTGGACCTCAGACTGGGGCGAAGGTTCACCTTCCAACAGGACAACAACCCTAAGCACACAGCCAAGATAACAAAGGAGTTCTGAAAATGGCTGTGGACTGACGCTCCCCATCCAACCTGATGGAGTTTGAGACGATTTGCAAAGAAGAATGGGAGAAACTGCCCCAAAATAGGTGTGCCAAGCTTGTAGCATCATACTCAAGAAGATTTGAGGCTGTAATTGCTGCCAAAGGTGCTTCAACAAAGTATTGAGTAAAGGGTGTGAATACTTATGTACATGTGATATTTTATTTTTGTATTTTTAATACATTTGCAAAAAAAAATTTTTTATTTAATCCATTTTGGAATTAGGCTGTAACATAATAAAATGTCGAAAAAGTGAAGAGGTATGAATACTTTCCGGATGCACTGTAGCTTTCTGGATAAAAGAGGAGCATTTGTTTCTCAGTTGTCTGCAACAGAATGCATAAGCACTAAACGCAGAGCTACATAGATCCCTACAGTAGGTTATAATTTGTTTACACAGTTTATGCAGTTAAACAAATGTTGTTTTTTAACCAGTGAGTTACAATGCACATCCATGTCTTTTATAGCCTACTTCTAGCTCCTTGTTTAAAATCAAATTTTGCAATTTAATGTTTTTACAGATTGTGCTAACACATAATAATTAAATCTGAATAATCCATTAAATTACTTAAAACTGGGCTGAGCAGTGTCTTTACGCGAGACTTTGGTTAAGGTTAGACTTTTTCAAAACACACAGGATATGTTGTATGCCACACTCCAAGATGAGCACTTCAAAAACAATATTTTAGAATGGACTTGGGTTGAGAGCAGATATGTCATCGGGGTTTTCAAGTGAGCACCCTCCATCCCTGATTTTTCATTAATTTGAGCCCACGACACCTCCAGAAGTCTTAACGTTAAGCAATGACTTCTCAGAGCCACCTATATCCGCTCTCGGCATGGCCAGATATTCAAAAAAGAAAAAATATAATTTATTTTGCTGTGAGATATCCCTATTCCTGCAGGCTCTTTTCGGCAGCTCTGCAGGGACACTAACGGCACCCAAAAAGAAGATTTTCTTTGCCTACTGGTATATTATTATTATTATTATTATCATCTTTTTTTGTATTATTATTATTATTATTATTATTAATAATATATTAATAAACCTTTATTTAACCAGGAAAAAGTCTCATTGAGATTAAGAATCTCTTTTTCAAGGGAGACCTGGCCAAGACAGGCAGCAGCATACTCACAAAAACACATAGTTACAGATAGATTACACAAAACAAGACAACATTAAGAGCTAAAAAATCAAGCAAATGGAACGCATAATCAAAAACAAAATATATAACCAGGAACATTAAAAGCAAAATATAAATAAAAAACATTGACATCAGTAGGAAACGGTTTCTATTTCTTTAATTTTAGATTTAAAAGCATTTAAAGAGATTTGTTCCTTTAGATTCAAATAATTTAGCAACTTATTCCATGCAGATCCAGGTACTGAACTTGTAATTTAAAATTGAGGGAATCATCAATCAAAAAACCCAAATATTTATGAAAGTCATCATCATCATCATCTTCATCCGCTTTGTCCGGGGTCGGGTCGCGGAGGTAGCAGTTCCAGCAGGGCGTCCCAAACTTTCCTTTCCCGGGCCACATTAACCAGCTCTGACTGGGGGATTCCAGGGCGTTCCCAGGCCAGTGTGGAGATATAATCCCTCCACCTGGTCCTAGGTCTGCCCCGCGGCCTCCACCCAGCTGGACGTGCCTGGAACACCTCCCTAGGGAGGCAGCCAGGTGGCATCCTTACTAGATGCCCGAACCACCTCAACTGGCTCCTTTCTACGCAAAGAAGCAGCGGCTCTACTCCGAGTCCCTCACGAATGGCTGAACTTCTCACCCTATCCCTAAGGGAGATGCCAGCCACCCTCCGGAGGAAACTCATTTCCGCCGCTTGTATCCGCGATCTCGTTCTTTCGGTCATGACCCACCCTTCATGACCATAGGTGAGAGTAGGAATGAAGATAGACTGGTAGATTGAGAGCTTTGCCTTCTGGCTCAGCTCTCTCTTCGTCACAACGGTGCGATAAAGCGACTGCAACACCGCACCCGCTGCTCCAATTCTCCGGCCCATCTCTCGTTCCATTTTCCCCTCACTCGAGAACAAGACCCCGAGATATTTGAACTCCTTCACTTGGGGTAAAGACTCATTCCCTACTTGAAGTAGACAATCCATCGGTTTCCTGCTGAGAACCATGGCCTCAGATTTGGAGGTGCTGATCCTCATCCCAGCCGCTTCACACTCGGCTGCGAACCGATCCAATGAGTGCTGCAGGTCGCAGACTGATGATGCCATCAGGACCACATCATCTGCAAAAAGCAGTGATGCAATCCTCTGCCCACCAACCCGCAGCCCCCCTCCCCCTCGGCTACGCCGTGAGATCCTGTCCATGAATACCACAAACAGGATAGGTGACAAAGCGCAGCCTTGGAGGAGGCCAACCCTCACCGGAAACGAGTCCGACTTACTGCCGAAGACCCGGACACAGCTCTCGCTTTGGGAGTACAGAGATTGGATGGCCCTGAGTAGAGACCCCCTCACCCCATACTCTCGCAGCACCTCCCACAGTATCTGCCGGGGAACCCGATCATACGCCTTCTCCAAATCCACAAAACACGTGTAGACCGGATTGGCATACTCCCAGGCCCCCTCAAAGATCCTCGCGAGGGTAAAAAGCTGGTCCATTGTTCCACGACCAGGCCGGAAACCGCATTGTTCCTCCTCAATCCAAGGTTCGACTATCGGTCGAACCCTCCTTTCCAGCTCCCTGGAGTATACTTTCCCGGGGAGGCTGAGTAATGTGATGCCTCTGTAGTTGGCACACACTCTCCGGTCCCCCTTTTTGAACAGGGGAACCACCACCCCGGTCTGCCACTCCTTAGGTACTGTCCCCGACTTCCACGCAATGTTGATGAGACGTGTCATCCATGACAGTCCCTCAACACCCAAAGCCTTCAGCATTTCTGGGCGGATCTCATCAACCCCTGGGGCTTTGCCACTGTGGAGTTGTTTGACTACCTCAGTGACCTCCGCCAGGGAGATTGATGCTGATCCCCATCATCCTCCAGCCCTGTCTCTACTATGTAGGGTGGGTTTGTCGGGTTCAGGAGTTCCTCAAAGTGCTCCTTCCACCTCCCAATCACCTTGTCAGTTGAGGTCAACAACGTCCCATCCTTACTGTATACAGCTTGGATGGTTCCCTGCTTTCCCCTCCTGAGGTGTCGAATAGTCTTCCAGAACCGCTTTGGTGCCAGCCGAAAGTCCTTCTCCATGGTTTCTCCGAACTCCTCCCACACCCGCTGCTTTGCTTCTGCCACGGCCGAGGCTGCAGTCCTTCGGGCCTGTCGGTACCTTGCAACTGCCTCCGGAGTCGCCCGGGACAGCATGTCCCGGAAGGCCTCCTTCTTCAATCGGACGGCTCCCCTGACCACCGGTGTCCACCAGGATGTTCGAGGGTTACCGCCCCTTGAGGCACCTAAGACCTTGAGACCACAACTCTCAGACACAGCTTTAGCAATGGAGGCTTTTAGCATCGCCCACTCCGGTTCAATGCCCACAGCCTCCACAGGGATGCCAGAGAAGCCCCGCCGGAGGTGTGAGTTGAAGGCCTCCCGGACCGGGGACTCCTCCAGACGTTCCCAGTTCACCCGCACTACACGTTTGGGCTTACCAGGTCTGTACAGAGGCTCCCCCCGCCACCTGACCCAACTCACCACCAGATGGTGATCAGTTGACAGCTCTGCCCCCCTCTTCACCCGAGTGTCCAAAACATATGGCCTCAGGTCCGATGATACGATAACAAAATCGATCATCGACCTTCTGCCTCGGGTGCTCTGGTACCAGGTACACTTATGAGCATCCTTATGTTCGAACATGGTGTTTGTTATGGCCATTCCATGACTAGCACAGAAGTCCAATAACAAGCCACCACTCGGGTTCAGATCGGGGAGGCCGTTCCTCCCAATCACGCCTCTCCAAGTGTCTCCATCATTGCCCACATGTGCGTTGAAGTCCCCCAGCAAGACTACCCCTCAGGAGCCCCATACAAGGCTCCATCCAGGGTCTCCAAAAAGGCCGAACACTCCGAACTGCTGTTCGGTGCATAGGCACAGACAACAGTCAGAGGTTTCCCCCCCATGACCCGCATGCGTAGGGAGGCGACCCTCTCGTCCACTGGGGTGAACTCCAACATAGAGGCACTTAGCCGGGGACTTGTGAGTATCCCCACACCAGCCTTGCGCCTCTCACCCTGGGGAGCTCCGGAGAAGAATAGAGTCCAACCCCTATCCAGAAGTGAGGTTCCAGAGCCGAGGCTGTGCATAGAGGTAAGCCCCACCAGATCCAGCTGGTAGCGCTCCACCTCCCGCACAAGCTCCGGCTCCTTCCCTCCCAGAGAGGTGACGTTCCACGTCCCCAAAGCCAGCCTCTGCCACCCGGGTCCGATCCGTCGAAAACCTCTGCCTTCACTGCCACCTTTCTGGCAGCGCACCCGACCCCCTTGGTTTTTCCCGCGGGTGGTGAGCCCACGGGACGGAGAAGAAGAGATGTTGGTGTTGTCCACGTAGCTTTTTCGGGCTATGCCCGGCCGGGCTCCGTGGTGAGCCTGGCCACCAGGCGCTCGCTGACGGGTCCTCCTCCTGGGCCTGGCTCCAGAAGGGGACCCCGGGCTTCCTCCGGGCCGGGTATCATCCTCTCTTATAGTTCTATTCATGAGGGTTTTTGAACCATTCTTTGTCCGGCCCCTCGCCCGAGACCAATTTGCCATGGGAGACCCTACCAGGAACACAAGGTTCCAGACAACACAGCCCCCAGGTTCATAGGGACACACAAACCTCTCCACCACGATAAGGTGATGGTTCCCGGAGAGGTTTATGAAAATCAATATAATTTAATTTAATCAATTTTGGAATTAGGCTGTAACATAATAAAATGTGGAAAAAGTGAAGGGGTATGAATACTTTCCGGATGCACTGTAGCTTTCTGGATAAAAGAGGAGCATTTGTTTCTCAATTGTCTGAAAACAAGTCAATCAGTGGCAGAACCTGTTGTCTTTGCTGAAGCCCAAGCCAAGTTACGCTCATGAAGAGTATCTAATAGCTCAGAGGAAAAACAGGGGTTATCACACCCTTTTACTCTGTACCTCCTGAGAGGGGCATGTGTATTCATGATTTGTATTTATGATCTTTATTTATGATCTTTAAAAATGCCCAAGCTGTGTCCACATCCACCTTTGTCCTGAGATGAAACCGCTTTTTTTGTTTTTTCAACATGATGTTCTTTACTTTTGTGCCCATATTGGATCCCTCCTTCTCAGCCACAGCCACTGGCTACTTCTTTCTGTTACATCTGACACAGCTTTTATGGTCTGGTGCAATTATATGCCGCAGATCCCCAACTTCTTTAGTAGTTTAGTTGTTGATATTGCCACAAATCCATGGCATCCGACTTCCACTGGACACATCTTTGTTCTCCATCCTTGCTGTTCTGCCTTGGCTGCTAATTCACTATAGCAGAGTTTCTTTCTTTCGTATGCCTCGTCTATCACACGTCATCCTACGGGACTGTCAGCTCTAAAAAGTACACAGTTTGCTGTGTGCTGGACCAAAATAATAAGTCTGGTCTTAAGTTGTTTTTTGCGATCACTGATGGGACTCTCAGTTGCTGGCCGACATCCGCTAGCACTTTCCAATCATGTGCCCCTCACAGCTGCCTTCAGCTTTGTTTTGGCCTATATATCTTCCTTCTCGGAACTCCCTCCCTGACAAAGCAAATGTTGTGCGTGTCGCCATCTGCTCCAATGGGCAGGGCATTGACTATTGAGTGCATAGGCTCTATTGCTGCTACCAAGCACTTTAGTACTTGATTGTGGTGCCAGGTATATCATCCTTGAGTAAGGCTAGTCTTAAACCCAGGCATTGTGTGTTTAAGATTAGCTGTCCCACTACAGAGGGGGCATGTTAGTTCCTCACCTACACTGGTTAAGATGTTTAGGTGTTGGGAATACGTCCTAGGCCTAACAATAAATCTAATTCTGGTAGATTCCATTCCCCACAAGTCCTTCCAGGTAATGTTCCTCTGTACTTCCCCAGTTCATCCATCGCCCTTTTTTGGCTGGTGAGACAGTTCGGGCCTTACTGCTTCCTCATGTTTACATACAGTATCCGTTCTATCACTAATTTGAGTTGTTCCAAAGGGGTTGATTTTGACCACCTCAATTGGTGGAATATCTGCGGGAACTGTGAATGGCTTGTACATTTTCTCATCTGTGTGAGTTCCTTTAGATGGAACTAAAGTTCCTGTTTAGTTGTTTAAAGTGGTCCACCCTTAAGCTTTGTTGAACAAGGACTCAGCAAACTTGAAGGGGTCTTTATGCCTGTTCTTTCTTCTTTCGGTTTCAACGTAGGTTCGGCCTCTCCTCAGTTTTGACAACCACTGCTTTAAACTGTCTTGCAAGTCTCTAATGCCTACCTTTTCAGTTTCAGACACTTTGTTGTTTCTGGCTTTTTAAATAGCCTTCTATCTAGCTTGTTGATCTCTTATTATTTTTTGGGTTCCAACTGGGTTTTTTAAGTTTCTCCAACAGCCCAAATATCTCCTTTCAATAATCATATATGAGATCCCGTATTTTATCTAACTTCCGTTCTTTCCACTGTGCCGCTGAACTGTTCAAGTGTCTTTTTTAGGTTTATGTTAATATAAACAGTGCAGGCTGCACATGTAGGTCAAGAGCATCCGAAGCTAAAACATAATAAAAAAAAAATGTTTTGGCGTTTGATTCCCAATCTCATTAATGGATCCAAATCAGTCAAATTTTTAAGAGATCTGGACTTTTTATTTATTCATAACATGGGAGCTGGACTTTCAACTAATTGTTTGCTGAAATTTACATGAAAGAAAATCTGTTTTTATCGTACTATTAGTTCTATTGTTCCCTGTATACATTCTGTGTACACATTCAATGTGTGCTCTATCTGAATTGATTTATATTGGTCAGTTAGTTTAACTTAAAATGTATTTGTTTAAAATGTTCAAAAAGGGGGACCGGAGAGTGTGTGCCAACTACAGAGGCATCACATTACTCAGCCTCCCCGGGAAAGTATACTCCAGGGTGCTGGAAAGGAGGGTTCGACCGATAGTCGAACCTCGGATTGAGGAGGAACAATGCAGTTTCCGGCCTGGTCGTGGAACAACGGACCAGCTTTTTACCCTCGCGAGGATCTTTGAGGGGGCCTGGGAGTATGCCAATCCGGTCTACACGTGTTTTGTGGATTTGGAGAAGGCGTATGATCGGGTTCCCCGGGAGATACTGTGGGAGGTGCTGCGAGAGTATGGGGTGAGGGGGTCTACTCAGAGCCATCCAATCTCTGTACTCCCAAAGCGAGAGCTGTGTCCGGGTCTGCGGCAGTAAGTCGGACTCGTTTCCGGTGAGGGTTGGCCTCCTCCAAGGCTGCGCTTTGTCACCTATCCTGTTTGTGGTATTCATGGACAGGATCTCACGGCGTAGCCGCGGGGGAGGGGGGGCTGCGGGTTGGTGGGCAGAGGATTGCATCACTGCTTTTTGCAGATGATGTGGTCCTGATGGCATCATCAGTCTGCGACCTGCAGCACTCATTGGATCGCTTCGCGGCTGGGATGAGGATCAGCACCTCCAAATCTGAGGCCATGGTTCTCAGCAGGAAACCGATGGATTGTCTACTCCAGGTAGGGAATGAGTCTTTACCCCAAGTGAAGGAGTTCAAGTATCTTGGGGTCTTGTTCTCGAGTGAGGGTAAAATGGAACGAGAGATGGGCCGGAGAATTGGAGCAGCGGGTGCGGTGTTGCAGTCGCTCTATCGCACCGTTGTGACGAAGAGAGAGCTGAGCCAGAAGGCAAAGCTCTCAATCTACCGGTCTATCTTCGTTCCTACTCTCACCTATGGTCATGAAGGGTGGGTCATGACCGAAAGAACGAGATCGCGGATACAAGCGGCGGAAATGAGTTTCCTCCGGAGGGTGGCTGGCATCTCCCTTAGGGATAGGGTGAGAAGTTCAGCCATTCGTGAGGGACTCGGAGTAGAGCCGCTGCTTCTTTGCGTAGAAAGGAGCCAGTTGAGGTGGTTCGGGCATCTAGTAAGGATGCCACCTGGCTCCAGGCACGTCCAGCTGGGCGGAGGCCGCGGGGCAGACCTAGGACCAGGTGGAGGGATTATATCTCCACACTGGCCTGGGAACGCCTTGGAATCCCCCAGTCAGAGCTGGTTAATGTGGCCCGGGAAAGGGAAGTTTGGGATGCCCTGCTTGAACTGCTAACTCCGCGACCCGATCCCGGACAAAGCGGATGACGATGATGATGATGATGATGTATTTGTTTAAAAACACTACTGTGCTCTTTGTTAATTTGCATCGAAGAAATAAACATTGCTAATTTCTTCTAACATAACATCATGAGAGAATGGTAAACAAACAAAACTAGCCAAAGTACAATCGAGCCATTGTTTTGTAGCCTAAAACACAGAGAACTGATTTTGAAATTATGAAATGCGCTGTTCTAAGACAGATTTGTCTCCCTTTCTATTTGCTTTTGGCCAGATCTGTTCCTCTAAGGTAGCCTGGCAACAAATTATTGTAGTTAAAACACATTAACAGCTATAATTATTTATGATGATTTGAGAAAAAAACTTACACTGTGGAATACTGTCAGGCTTGCATTTCCTCAGAGGCAATCTGTATCACATACGCAAGCACTTTAGACTGGTCCTGTCTATTCATTTCAGCGATTGTTTTCTTGGTAGGGAAACTGATCGGCAGTAGAAACACCAATTTTCGGGATTGTCTGCCTCAACGTTATGGTTTTGCAAATAATAATCAAATGTAATCTACATGAAAGTTTTTGTTCAAAGCATTCATTATAATTAGTGTTTTATATGCATATATTCTACCAGGATTTAAATTTGTGTCTCTTCCGTTTACCTTCCCAGGTGGCGTTAAAGGTTAAAGACTTCTTTAGGATGTACTCGGTGAATCGTCACAAAATGACCACTGTGACACCATCCTACCACGCAGAGAGCTACGGCACTGATGACAACCGTTTTGACCTCAGACCTTTCCTTTATAACACCCGCTGGACTTGGCAGTTCAAGTGCATTGATGACCAGGTAGTGTACAACATTAACTGTTTTTAAAGGTTACCCTGTGTAGCATTGGTATACTTGAATTCAAAGTTTAGTTTTGGTAGGAAATTTTAATGTACCTTACAAATTATATTCAGACTAGATTAAAATCTAAACATTCACAGAAATTCTTGTTCTACTATTGGATTATAACTGATTGCAGAGTTTTGAAGTTTAAGTACTGCTTTCACCGGATTAAATTTATTTATTTATTTAATTCAATATTGGAAAATATAATTTTTCTCAAAAGCTTGGGTTATTGGACCTAAAAATATACCGCCAAACACTTCTAGAATACAATGTTCTACAGATAAAACTCGCAAAGGGAATCTGAAAGTAACATTCTCCGCTGTTTTATATAGTAACTGAGCTCTCCTACTTTCAAAATGAAATCTCTCTCACAAATATAATATTATTTATTGACAGAAATAACAGTAGTTGGTTGTGTCAATGAAGACGCAACAAGGATAGGTACTGTTTCCCCATTTAAAAAATGTATCTAGACAGTAATGAAATTCGCCGATCATCATCATCATCATCATCATCATCATCGTCATCCGCTTTGTCCGGGGTTCGCGGAGGTAGCAGTTCAAGCAGGGCATCCCAAACTTCCCTTTCCCGGGCCACATTAACCAGCTCTGACTGGGGGATTAGGCGTTCCCAGGCCAGTGTGGAGATAGAATCCCTCCACCTGGTCCTAGGTCTAGCGGCCTCCGCCCAGCTGATGAACACCTCCCTAGGGAGGCGGCCAGGTGGCATAAATACCTGAGTCCCTCACGAATGGCTGAACTTCTCACCCTATCCCTAAGGGAGATGCCAGCCACCCTCGAGGAAAAAATTTCCGCCGCTTGTATCCGCGATCTCGTTCTTTCAGTCATGACCCACCCTTCATGACCATAGGTGAGAGTAGGAACGAAGATAGACCGGTAGATTGAGAGCTTTGCCTTCTGGCTCAGCTCTCTCTTCGTCACAACGGTGCGATAGAGCGACTGCAACACCGCACCCGCTGCTCCAATTCTCCGGCCCATCTCTCGTTCCATTTTACCCTCACTCGAGAACAAGACCCCAAGATACTTGAACTCCTTCACTTGGGGTAAAGACTCATTCTCTACCTGGAGTAGACAATCCATCGGTTTCCTGCTGAGAACCATGGCCTCAGATTTGGAGGTGCTGATCCTCATCCCAGCCGCGAAGCGATCCAATGAGTGCTGCAGGTCGCAGACTGATGATGCCATCAGGACCACATCATCTGCAAAAAGCAGTGATGCAATCCTCTGCCCACCAACCCGCAGCCCCCTCCCCCGCGGCTACGCCCGTGAGATCCTGTCCATGAATACCACAAACAGGATAGGTGACAAAGCGCAGCCTTGGAGGAGAACAAACCCTCACCGGAAACGAGTCCGACTTACTGCCGCAGACCCGGACACAGCTCGCTTTGGGAGTACAGAGATTGGATGGCTCTGAGTAGAGACCCCCTCACCCCATACTCTCGCAGCACCTCCCACAGTATCTCCCGGGGAACTCGATCATACGCCTTCTCCAAATCCACAAAACACGTGTAGACCGGATTGGCATACTCCCAGGCCCCCTCAAAGATCCTCGCGAGGGTAAAAAGCTGGTCCGTTGTTCCACGACCAGGCCGGAAACCGCATTGTTCCTCCTCAATCCGAGGTTCGACTATCGGTCGAACCCTCCTTTCCAGCACCCTGGAGTATACTTTCCCGGGGAGGCTGAGTAATGTGATGCCTCTGTAGTTGGCACACACTCTCCGGTCCCCCTTTTTGAACAGGGGAACCACCACCCCGGTCTGCCACTCCTTAGGTACTGTCCCCGACTTCCACGCAATGTTGATAAGACGTGTCATCCATGACAGTCCCTCAACACCCAGAGCCTTCAGCATTTCTGGGCGGATCTCATCAACCCCTGGGGTTTTGCCACTGTGGAGTTGTTTGACTACCTCAGTGACCTCCGCCAGGGAGATTGATGCTGATCCCCCATCATCCTCCAGCTCTGTCTCTACTATAGAGGGTGGGTTTGTCGGGTTCAGGAGTTCCTCAAAGTGCTCCTTCCACCTCCTAATCACCTTGTCAGTTGAGGTCAACAACGTCCCATCCTTACTGTATACAGCTTGAATGGTTCCCTGCTTTCCCCTCCTGAGGTGTCGGATGGTTTTCCAGAACCGCTTTGGCGCCAGCCAAATCATTCAACGTTCTGTAAAACTCGCAATGGGAACGCAGTAACGTTCTCCGCAAAGAGTTGGCTATTGTCACGCAATGAAAGCGGAATGGGTTCATTTGGAGATTGATGATCAGCCTAAATTGGGATATGTTTGTTTTATTAATTTAAGTTTTAATTAACTAAAGGGCTTGATAAATCTTTATAAAGCGAAGGTGTCAATAAATAAATAAAAAATAATTAAGGTCTGATTCTTAATCACAAAACTAAAGATCAGTCAGGAATTGGTGTGTTTTTCAATACCGATAGACTACTAATAGTTTTTCACAGAACGCACAAGAAGCCTAACTCAATACAATAACTCACTAAATGTTTACAACTAGGTAGGTGAGCCACTCGCCTAAGACACATTTTAAAAACCCCGGGTCTGTAGCGCAGTCCACTTGTGCTGCAGTAAGGCGGTCAGTCCAATCACTGGACACATCACATCCGCAATTGCTCATCGAAATGCATTTTCTAGTTCTACGTTGATCTCTGACGTTGATTAACCATCCATTTGCTCATCGAATTAATGTTGTATAAATGTACGATGTTAGTTTTGACAAAATTCTACATAGTGGATGAGAATTACGTAGAAACAATACCACTTAAATCATCTATTTATTTATATAGAGTAATATATAGAGTAAACCTTATATAGCATAACTTCAAGTCTCAAAGCTGCAGTTGGATCAAATTAACTTGTCCTAGTCCCAGTTCAGTAGTTCCTATGTGCATTTACCAAATACAGATATTTAAAATCAATGATTTGTTGCCCAATGTATTACTTTTACTTGAGCAAATGCTTCTGCCTCATGGAGTACCATTTGGGAGTTTTCCCGGCTTAGAAGAACTTCTGAATTTCTTTCCAATAGGTGTGACATGCCTGTTTTTGATTTTATCTTTCTTGGACTATTTTAACATCAGTGGGAGGTATTTTGAGTGAAAACCGAAGTTTAAAAATCCTATTAGCTATTATAGGTACTCCTATTATAATAACATATCTATTATACGTACTCCTATTATAATAGCCTATCTACCAAGAGTATCAATTATGATACAAATTATTGTAAGAACCACTGCACTATCTTTAATATGCTTCTGTTTATACACTGCTCAAAAAAATTAAAGGAACTCCTTGAAAACACATCAGATCTCAATGGGGAAAAAAATCATGCTGGATATCGTTTGATGGAAGTTGTGGAAATTGTGCCACATCGTTTGATGGAAATTAAAATTATCAACCTACAGAGAGCTGAATTCAAAGACACCCCGAAAATCAAAGTGAAAAAATGATGCGGCAGGCTAGCCAATTTTGCTGAAATTCCATTACAGCAACTCAAAATGGTACTCAGTACTGTGTATTGCCCCTACGTGCTTGTATGCATGCCTGACAACGTCGGGGCATGCTCCTAATGAGACGACGGATGGTGTTCTGGGGTATCTCCTCCCAGATCTGGACCAGGGCATCACTGAGCTCCTGGACAGTCTGAGGTGCATGGACCGAAACATAATGTCCCAGAGGTGTTCTATTGGATTTAGGTCAAGCGAGAGTGGGGGCCAGTCAATGGTATCAATTCCTTCATCCTCCAGGAACTGCCTGCATACTCTCGCCACATGAGGCCGGGCATTGTCGTGCACCAGGAGGAACCCAGGACTCACTGCACCAGCGTAGGGTCTGACAGGGTCCAGGTATCGCCTCATGCTACCAGTAGTGACACTGACCCTAGCCAAATGCAAAACTAGTGAAAAACAGTCAGAAAAGATGAGGAGGAAAAAAATTCAGTGGCCTCCACCTGGAAAACCATTCCTGTATTGGGGGTCATCTCATTGTTGCCCCTTTAGTGCACCTGCTGTTAATTTCATTAACACCAAAGCAGCTGAAACTGATTAACAACCCCCTCTGCTACTTAACTGACCAGATCAATATCCCAGAAGTTTAATGGACTTGATGCAATACTGTGATTAAAAAGTGTTCCTTTAATTTTTTTTGAGCAGTGTATAATAATGTTTTCAATGAATTAAATATTCTGTGGGTTTTTGAATGAAGTAATTGAAAGTGATTTTCTTTAAAAAAATATTTTAAGGTTTCTCAAATGGAAGACGGGAATATCCAAAACCTTTGATCTCACCGCCGAAACTTCCAGTTTCATTCAAAAGAAGATTTTTTGTATTTAAATAACATTGTGGTGCAAAAAGGGGTTGGTTCAAAAGCCAATCAATCAAACCTTTTAAAATATTGAATTGCATTACCCACTGAGACACATACACACACACACACACACACACACACTCCCACATTACACTATTCCTTCCATCTGATTAACTTCTATGGTCTAAATGCATAACCCAAATGTACAAAAGGTATTTTTTCAAAGAAAATGGTTATGTACTCTGATGCCAACCTTAATTATTACTATTGTTATTTTGTGTTTTACAATGCAGTGCTCAAGCTACTTTGTATTCAAATTTGTATTTGAAATGTGTGCCATGTCATCAAATTGTATTGTTCTATAACATTAAAACATATAAAATATTTTTTTTTCTTGCTCTTCTTCAAGATTTTATAGCTCTCTTCCCTGGGGGAGATCTGGAAGGAAGTTTATTTCAGACTGTCTTGGTTTCTTTACTTTGTTTCTCTTCCCTCGTGTGTCCCCAGGACCTCTCTTCTCAGAATTTACCTTCAGTCTTTGACAGCCTGCATATCTCAATTTCTGCCTGTAATTGCCCATCTTAAACTTAAAACTTAGTTTCCATCCATACCATCCAGATTTGGAGGAAGGTTCTTTTAGGCAAGGTTTTTTTTTCAATGAGTACAATGGCTACACTCTAAAAATTCTTCATTCCCAAGGTAGGTTTAGAATGAATATATTGCTTCAGCAATTTTCTCCTGAATCTCAGACTTAATGTCCCTTGAAATGGATAGAAGTGTTCCATCTTTTCTGAAAGTATCATTGCCTTGCCTGAGCCTCAGCTCAACATCATACAAGGAGAGAAGGGGAAAGAGAGTTGGCCATGGCTGTGAACAACCTGCAAAGGACTCTGAATGGCTGCTAATTGAAGAGGATGTTAACGGAGACAATGCTAAACCTAAACTTAAAGTGTCCAAACTGGAGTCTGAGGAAACAGCAAAGCAGAAATTGACTTTCAATGTAACCTTCTCCTTTGGTAGATCGTCAACACATGTGAGGTTACAGAGGTCTTGAAATCCTCATCTTCATATTGAAGATCAAATGACTGGCTTAACTGCAATTTGTTTTTCAACACTAGTTTCAGGCCATCAACCGAATCTGAAACAGAGTCTAATCGCAGCTTTATAATGTCCTGTGGTGAAATTATCACTCGTAACAGTATCTTCCTTTGAGTGAGAAACTCTCAGGACTTCTCGAGAGATGGAGAGAAAAGAATCAGAGAAAAGACTAAATGAGCAATATTACAATATTACATTACTTCATAAATTTTTGCATTACAAGTTCTTTGACTCTTTGAACTCTGAACCGTTTTCTACTGTTTTTTTTGTCCTTTACTCCAGTTTTTTCTCAATATACTGTTTTTATGTTTATGGTCATGCTGCACATTTTTTCAGGGGAATCTGCGCTACATGATTATGAGTAGATATTGTATACACTATGTAAAGTAAAACAGTTCAACTATACCTTAGTGAAGCAAGAAAGCTTTTGGTGTCACAATCAGTGTGCCTTCTCTTGTGTATGAATACAGGGGTTGATATCCATTTAGATCATGTGATTCCACAATCTCCCGTTCAGAAGTCTGTTTTTTCATCAGCTCATAACTCCGCAGGTGCTCTATGTACCATGCTTGATACGTTTCAATGATGAAAGGCACTTTGCTGGAGGCAACTACAATCTTAACTAGCTTCCCGAAGTCAGGCAGGCCACTGGTGTGCCCCACAGACAAAACATTAACATATGTCAACATTAATAAAATGAATATGAAAACAACATAATATATGTATGACTCGCATTTTAAACATATATGGTTTCTTATGTGTTCTTATAGGTCCCACTGCATGATTTGAGTGAGAAACATATTAATTCTCACAAATGTTTTACCCCATTTATGTCTACACATATAGAAAATGAATATGAAAACAACATAATATATGTATGACTCACATTTTAAACATATGTTTTTTATGTGTTCTTATATGTCCCACTTAATGAATTGTGTGAGAAACATATTTCTCACAAGATTTTGACCCCATTTATGTGTCTATATACAAAATGTATATGAAAACATTATAATATATGTATAATTCACGCAATAAACATATATGGTTTGTATGTGTTCTTGTTAGTCCCATTGCATGATTTCTGTTAAAAACATTAGTTCTCACAAATTATTCACCCCATTTATGTATGTCAATACATAATCCAAGACACATTGGACCGCACCGATGTCTGGTGGGGCGCGGTTAAACAGCTTTGTGAAAGGGAAAACAGTAAATCGTTCAAGTTAAATTTTTTAAATGATAGCTATGTCTGAGAAAAAAAATATAGCCTACATAGTTACAGTATACCAACACATAACTAGTGTGCCAAGTCCGCTTATAAAAAGCGACTTTGGGTTTGATTTTCTGGAAAGTCGCTTACAAATATTGGTAGTCCCGGGTTGTGGTTTTTTGGGCTTGTTTCTAAAGTGTAAATGCTTATTTGGGTTTGCTCCCTATATGTCTATGTCTAACGTTAAATAAAGTTTCACTGAGCGCTATCAAAGCAGATGGGTATGTTTTACCCGATATATGTTTCATAGCAATGTACGCTGCATCTCTAAACTGCTCCGAGAAGTTTTATGTTCGTGGTTAACTCGATGTCAAGCACTCTATGCGGTAATTGGGAAAATTGCGCTGCATAAAGCGTTGTAAAACTTCTGGAGTGGACACAAATATGTGTTTTTCTGCAGTCGTTTAGTTCATTCAAAATTAACACTACCTTTTACAACATATAGTCCAAGTGTCAATATATAGGCTAAAAAGCTCTTGCCAATTCAAAATTATCTTCCAAAAAGTGAATCGTTCAACCTTTACCTTAACAGTTAATTTAAAAAAAAGCATAATATCAACGCGCTTTTCGCTGGGGTTGCAGCTGATGATTGTTAGAATGTCATTCATACAGCCTATGTGCTTTAGGGAGTAGCCCATGTGTAGGCGATCATTTAATAGCCTAATACTAATTGTTTTCACATCTTATATATTATTTTATGTATCCGTTCATTGCAATTATAAATGAAACAAGTGTCCATAATGCAAAATAGGACACATTGGTTACATTTTTAATTTGGTAAAAAAATTTGGGAGAGTAAAATTGACCGTAGCTTTGCTTAAACATTCACATACGACAAGAACACTGTTACGACTTTACTCTAGGCAATGCGCTGCCAAGATTTATCCGTGAACATTTATTTAAACTACTAATATCCTGACATTATCAACGTGCTGTCTTCCGGGGTTCAAAAATGAGCATGAGCCATTGGCCAAAATATATGCTTATGTTGCCAACCGCACCCCTTTTATGTGAATGGGCACAAACTCTATGGAGTTAACACCAACTTAACTAACACACATCTTAATCACCGTGTAGTACCGTTTAATACCCGTTTGGATAATCAGAGTTTGTCAACTCCGAGTTTCCTTCCTTGTTAACCCTGAGTTAGATCGGAGTAGTTAACCTACGTTTGTAGTATAGGCCCCGGGTCACAGTGCTGTCGTACACCCACCATAATATAATGGCAAAGGTAAGGGTTGTAACAATACTGCAGCACCCAACATTATAATCCAGATCAGTGTAACAATGTATTAGTGTTGGAATGTTGTTAAAATGAAATACTGTCATTAGATTGTTGCAAATGGACAACGAAAAAGGAATTCTGGTAAACAGGGCTCAAAATTAAGGGCATCCTAGGGAGGTTAAAAATGTTACAGTAACAAAACTGATTCTGGGATGGTCCCAGAGTGGTAGTTCAAAAATTACAGAATTTATAAACCACATCATTGTATTTGTGATGGTTCTTCTTACTTTGGGATTGTACTGGAATGTTTTAAAAATGAATAAATATTGTAAGCCCTGACGGGCAAATGAAATACAAAAATGTACAACAATGTGTAGGAAAGTGTAACAAACAATAAAACCCATAAATAATTGATGACACACATTGAAGTCTTTAGTGAAATGGGTGATTCATGTCTTTCTATAGGCAAAAGGTCTGTTGAGATAGATACTTTATTTATCCCCCGGTAGGGAAATTAAAGAAATCATAAAATATACATGGGCTATACAATAAAACGTATAGTATTGACATATAACATTTTTACTAGAATTCAGTAGTTTTTAAAGCATTGTAGCCATTGTATAATTGGCTCCTGTGACTTGACTGTGTGAATGAACACACAAACTATAAATCAACTTTCAAAAGTGTTTGAATTCTGTATGTCGACTTAGTGCCACACAGATACACTGCTGTGCAAAAGTATTTGCCCCCTTAATTATTGTTTTTGCACATTTGTCACACTTAAATGTTTCAGATTATGAAACAAATTTTAATATCAGACAAAGATAACCTGAGTAAATACAAACAGCTGTTTTTAAATGATGATTTCATTTATTGAGGGAAAAAAGCTATCCAAACCAACCTGGCCCTATGTGAAAAGGTAATTGCCCCCCCTTGTTAAATCATGAATTAACTGATAAACCAAATTTTTGGGAAAGCCGAGTTCAATTTCACTAGCCACACCCAGGCCTGATTACTGCCAGAACTGTAAAATCAAGAAATCACTTAAACAGAACCTGTCTGACAACATGAAGTAGGCTAAAAGATCTCAAGAAGCAACACATCATGTCCCGATCTGAAGAAACTCAAGAACAGATGAGAAACAAAGTCATTGACATCTATCAGTCTGGAAAGGGTTACAAAGCCATGTCTAAGTCTTTGGGACTCCAGGGAACCACAGTGAGAGCCATTATCCACAAATGGAGAAAACATGGAACAGTGGTGAACCTTCCCAGGAGTGGCCGGCCTACCAAAATTACTCCAAGAGCGCATCGACTCATCCACGAGGTCACAAAAGAACCCAGAAAAACATCTAAAGCACCGCAGGCCTCACTTGTCTCAGTTAAGGTCAGTGTTCATGATTCAACAATAAGAAAGAGACTGGGCAAACATGGTATCCATGGGAGAGTTCCAAGGCGAAAACCACTGCTGACCAAAAAGAACTCAAAGGCCCGTCTCACATTTGCCAAAAAACATCTTGATGATCCCCATGACATGGGAAAATATTCTGTGGACTGACGAGACAAAAGTGGAACTTTTTGGAAGGTGTGCGTCCCGTTACATCTGGCATAAAACTAACACAGCATTTCAGGAAAAGAGCATCATACCGACAGTCAAACATGGTAGTGGTAGTGTGATGGTCTGGGGTTGCTTTGCTGCTTCAGAACCTGGGCAACTTGCCGAAATTGATGGAACCATGAATTCAGCTCTCAACCAGAAAATCCTGAGGGAGAATGTCCGGCCATCAGTTCGTGACCTTTAGCTCAAGCGCACTTGGGTTATGCAGCAGGACAATGATCCGAAGCACACCAGGAAGTCCACCTCTGAATGGCTCATCATCATCATCATCTTTATCCGCTTTGTCCGGGGTCGGGTCGCGGAGGTAGCAGTTCCAGCAGGGCATCCCAAACTTCCCTTTCCCGGGCCACATTTACCAGCTCTGACTGGGGGATTCCAAGGTGTTCCCAGGCCAGTGTGGAGATATAATCCCTCCACCTGGTCCTAGGTCTGCCCCGCGGCCTCCGCCCAGCTGGACGTGCCTGGAACACCTCCCTAGGGAGGCGGCCAGGTGGCATCCTTACTAGATGCACGAACCACCTCAACTGGCTCCTTTCTACGCAAAGAAGCAGCGGCTCTACTCCGAGTCCCTCACGAATGGCTGAACTTCTCACCCTATCCCTAAGGGAGATGCCAGCCACCCTCCGGAGGAAACTCATTTCCGCCGCTTGTATCCGCGATCTCGTTCTTTCGGTCATGACCCACCCTTCATGACCATAGGTGAGAGTAGGAACGAAGATAGACCGGTAGATTGAGAGCTTTGCCTTCTGGCTCAGCTCTCTTCGTCACAACGGTGCGATAAAGCGACTGCAATACCGCACCCGCTGCTCCAATTCTCCGGCCCATCTCTCGTTCCATTTTCCCCTCACTCGAGAACAAGACCCCGAGATACTTGAACTCCTTCACTTGGGGTAAGGACTCATTCCCTACTTGGAGTAGACAATCCATCGGTTTCCTGCTGAGAACCATGGCCTCAGATTTGGAGGTGCTGATCCTCATCCCAGCCGCTTCACACTCGGCTGCGAACCGATCCAATGAGTGCTGCAGGTCGCAGACCGATGATGCCATCAGGACCACATCATCTGCAATGGCTCAAAAAACCCAAAATGAAGGTTTTGGAGTGGCCTAGTCAAAATCCAGACTTAAATCCGATTGAGATGCTGTGGCATGACCTTAAACAGGCCGTTCATGCTCGAAAACCCTCCAATGTGGCTGAATTAAAACAATTCTGCAAAGAACAGTCGGCCAAAATTCCTCCACAGCGATGTGAAAGACTCATTGCCAGTTATCGCAAATGCTTGATTGCAGTTGTTGCCGCCAAGGGTGGCACAACCAGTTATTAGGTTTAGTGGGCAATTACTTTTTCACATAGGGCCTGGTTGGTTTGGATAGCTTTTTTCCCTTAATAAATGAAATATTCATTTAAAAACAGCTTTTTTTATTTACTCAGGTTATCTTTGTCTGATATAAAAAATTGTTTGATAATCTGAAACATTTAAGTGTGACAAATGTGCAAAAACAATAAGCATCTGTAAGGGGGCAAATACTTTTGCAGAGCACTGTACATCATCTAAACATATACAATTCGAATAAGATCTCAATGTAATATTTTTATATGGAGTGCCTTATATGTTTAAGAACTACTGAATTCTAGTAAGAATTGTATATGCTAGTTTTATACCATATACTGTATTAATTTTATGTTTTGTATATAGAATATATGTATCCTGTATGATTTTTACAGATATTTTCCAGTAGGGAATAATGGCACCATGCCCGTAGTTCTTCACATCATTGCTATGACACAGACATGCGAGATAGATTGACTGTACAGATGACCTATATTGTATTGGTAAATTTGAAATGACACAATAGACTGCACAGACCTTATGTTTTTTTTTTGGGATGTTCCTAATGGGTTGCAGACCTCCAAGTCATCTATATAAAGTCCTAGGGCAATGCTTAGATCTTCTGACAAGAGCAAAATATTCTCTTTGTAGACTATATCTCTTTGTGACTATCTCTATATGTTTTATTCTGAGACAACAGTCCAACAGTTTCCCTGTGTTCTGTCTCCAACACTTTATCTAACACATCATTATGATATAACAGCTCTGTCATATGATATAATCATCTGTTGTTAAGTCTAGATGGTCCGAAAGTGTTTCAAAGTTTTGTTTTCAGAGTTTGAAGTGCCTGGAGTACAATTTTGATATGTTTGTATGAAAATTGTCAACAGTACAGAGGTGATGTTACCTGCTCTTATGTGCACGAAATGTACTGTATATGCTGGACTAAAAACTACAGTCTTTAAAGGGATATTTCACGGTTTCCTTATTGCGTATATGTATTTTTAGATGCGCAAAATACTTTCTCAATCGCTGAGAAATTGCATAGTTCACAATTTAACTTTGAGGTCACCTGCTTTGAACAGGATTGACCATGGTCTCTATTTAAATGTTTTCTCAGAGAGGATTCAGTCCTGAAGGAGCACACACAGTCTGCATAGACACAAGGAAGAGGACAGTTCCTTGCCTAATGACAGTGCTTCAGTTTGTAATAGACGATTAGTGTGCATTGGCTGGGTGAGGAGTAGTTACAACACTTGCTGGACCACCTCATTCAGGGGAATTGTCCCACACCACACAGCCTGCACTGAAGTGATCCTGTACAGAAAGAAAACATATAAGTCTCAGAGGTTATCAAGACAAAACACAGTAAAATAAGTCCAGGTACTCTTCTCTAAGAAAATCTTCTTTTTTGCAATCCAGATGTTGTGCAACCGCAAAAGGTACAATGATAGATGTAAATCTCTGCGTAAGAAGGAAATGATTCTGCTGACAGTTCTTACAACAGGAAAGAAATACTTTGCTGATGAGTGCATTTTGCTAAAATGTCTGTTTGCTGACAGGAAACGTTTTTAAGCTAGAAACAGGAAAGAAAGGCTTTGCTGATCTGTTGACCAAATAGGGTAAAACAAATGTATAGGAGGCTGTTGCTGGCGAGAAATGCAGCATGACAACCTTTTGAGGAAGTACTTTCAGGATTGTTTGTGAGAGACGTTTAAAGGAGGGGCCATGGGGCTAGAATACCTTTAAATATCGAGAGCCCTCGGTGGGCGCAGTCTTAGACTAGATCTGAGCAAACCATGGGTTAAGCTCTTATCTGGGGACTGACGCCCCATCTTGCTCGGGCGCAGTCCCAGGACCCCATTTGAGCTAACCTTACGTTAAGCAGAGTTACTGGTGACCAAAGCCCCACCCGTTCATGGGACGCACATCTTATCCAACAAGAAAAGTCTCGAACAAGAGCCTATCTCTCACCTCGATTGGCGCAAACGATCTTGAGACGGACTAACCGACAAGAGCCTCTCTCTTGACTGGAGCTTCCCTCCTGACCTCGATTGGCGCACGCAATCTTGAGACGGACTATCAGACTGGAGCCTCTCTCCTGATCTCGAGTAGCGCACACAATCTGGAGACTGGACTGCAGTGAGACTAGTGAGTATCTACACAGGGAAGAAAACAGAGATCAAGCACGTTCGAAAGGGCCTCCAGGCCTGTTGCACAGAGACAGAGGAAAAGGCACAGGGTGTGTTGGCCTGTAGCTCGTGCGCCTCGCAGAGACAGAGAAAGCAGAAGCTATACTGATTGTGTTCTGTTTGGGGGGGGGGTCACTTTTTATTTTACAATAAATTACTTTAACAGAGCGAAGTGCTGGTGAAGTCAACACACAAGGGGAATTACACGGGTGGGACAGCCCAAAAAAAGTGCTAGAAACAGTAAGACCGTCTCAGTAACTTCAGCTATTTGTGTATTTTACACAACAAATAGTGCACTAACAAATATTTTGCAATTGGGCTGACATGTTAGTGTACCGGCTACTTAACACAAACAAGTGAAGAGAAGTTGATATTGTGTCAGAGTACTGAATGTACTAACGAGTCTTTACTCAAGCAAAATAAATAAGAATGAATGGAAAGTGTAATACATTTCAATTTTACATTACATTTTCCGGTGTGTGTTGAGGGCAGATTGGCTTCTAAAAAAATCTAATAACAATCACAAATGTGCTTTAAACATGTTTTATCCCCTCAATTGCACAAAGGGAGGGAGATGATCATCGTTTCAAATATATTTACAAGGTAATATTTAGTAGTTCCCACCAAAGTTATGAACACATCGATGTAAAAATAAATACAATTGTATAATAAGTTATTACTTGTTTTAATGCATGAAAATCGCTATGGCGCCGGTTATATTTATGACAGAACTATGAGTTCTGACCTGCTGTTTTGAGGCACAACGGCCATGAAATTTGTCGCACACCCCGACCATTTTCAAACTGAAAAAAAGCCTTGGCCGATTTTTAAGTCAGAGATTAACAAATGTTTTATTTTTATGTCTGATGGACAGCTAGATACCCAATGAGAAAATTCAGTCAACTAATTAATAATAATGTTACAATTGAAAATTGCATACACATTATTCCCTCCCCCTTAAACAGATCAAATGTTAGACTGGCCAAACATCCGGACCTCAATGGAAAATTCTAATCTCAGTTGAGTCAGACAAGCTCTTAGCATTTATTAAATTTGATTTATACATCAAATTTGGCATGGTTGGGTCTGCTACATATTGCCGCTCCCTGATTCATATATCTGGTACGTCATCCAGAGGCAGGGAGCTTTTGAAAAGATTAGCACAACAGATTAGCAGCACACAACAGTAGAACCGAATGGCAGAACAGAGTGGCAGACCCAGGCGGTAGTTGTGGTGGAGGTGGGAAGAATCATCATTCCTTTGTTGATGCACCATATTAGTGATTTCCGGATATTTAAATAGTCTCCCCCACTTCCTTGATCGGAGCAGATTGAGTACAGGTTTGTATGTGATTGATTGTGGGTGGTTGTGCGCACTATGACGAGTTCTCGTAATAGGCCAGACTCCGAGCTGACTGCCTGAACTTCAGCAGTTCCATTTAGCAGCAAAAAATTACTTGCATTGATTTTTACATCATCTAATATCTACTAATGTGGACATAAATACGTATATAAACATTGTAAATCGTTTCATAGTAACACTAACTGTCCTTAACCAGTTGTAATTGTGTATGTCTCGCACTAATCTCTCAAAATGCTTGTAGTGACGATTTGTAAAACTGTACCGTATTTCAGAGGCTTCGTAGAAAAATATCGTTTCAAATTTGGTTGTAAAATAAATATTTATTGGTTCCCATCAACGTAATGAACACATCCATGTAAAAATGTGTAACATTTTCTTATATAGGCTATTATTAGTTGTTTCTATACATGAAAAGCGCTATGGCGCTGGCGACCTTTAGAGTTCTGAGCTGTTGTTTTTGGTCAAAACGGCCACGAAAATTTCGGCTCTTCCGATATTCAAAATAAAAAGCCTCGGCCATTTTAAAAGTTAGAGATGAGCCCAATGTCGGGATGCTCAACGACGTCCTCAAACAAACAGATTTAAAATCCCATTGAGGCCTTTTTATGTGATTGCGTTGTAAGACGCAATCATATACTCTTATCATCATCATCATCATCATCGTCATCCGCTTTGTCCGGGGTCGGGTCGCGGAGGTAGCAGTTCCAGCAGGGCATCCCAAACTTCCCTTTCCCGGGCCACATTAACCAGCTCTGACTGGGGGATTCCAAGGCGTTCCCAGGCCAGTGTGGAGATATAATCCCTCCACCTGGTCCTAGGTCTGCCCTGCAGCCTCCGCCCAGCTGGACTTGCCTGGAACACCTCCCTAGGGAGGCGGCCAGGTGGCATCCTTACTAGATGCCCGAACCACCTCAACTGGCTCCTTTCTACGCAAAGAAGCAGCGGCTCTACTCCGAGTCCCTCACGAATGGCTGAACTTCTCACCCTATCCCTAAGGGAGATGCCAGCCACCCTCCGGAAGAAACTCATTTCCGCCGCTTGTATCCGCGATCTCGTTCTTTCGGTCATGACCCACCCTTCATGATCATAGGTGAGAGTAGGAACGGAGATAGACCGGTAGATTGAGAGCTTTGCCTTCTGGCTCAGCTCTTTCTTCGTCACAACGGTGCGATAAAGCTGCTGCAACACCGCACCCGCTGCTCCAATTCTCCGGCCCATCTCTCGTTCCATTTTCCCCTCACTCGAGAACAAGACCCCGAGATACTTGAACTCCTTCACTTGGGGTAAAGACTCATTCCCTACTTGGAGTAGACAATCCATCGGTTTCCTGCTGAGAACCATGGCCTCAGATTTGGAGGTGCTGATCCTCATCCCAGCCGCTTCACACTCGGTTGCGAACCGATCCAATGAGTGCTGCAGGTCGCAGACCGATGATGCCATCAGGACCACATCATCTGCAAAAAGCAGTGATGCAATCCTCTGCCCACCAACCTGCAGAGCCCCTCCCCCACGGCTACGCCGTGAGATCCTGTCCATGAATACCACAAACAGGATAGGTGACAAAGCGCAGCCTTGGAGGAGGCCAACCCTCACCGGAAACGAGTCCGACTTACTGCCGAAGACCCGGACACAGCTCTCGCTTTGGGAGTACAGAGATTGGATGGCCCTAAGTATAGACCCCCTCACCCCATACTCTCGCAGCACCTCCCACAGTATCTCCCGGGGAACCCGATCATACGCCTTCTCCAAATCCACATAACACGTGTAGACCAGATTGGCATACTCCCAGGCCCCCTCAAAGATCCTCGCGAGGGTAAAAAGCTGGTCCGTTGTTCCACGACCAGGCCGGAAGCCGCATTGTTCCTCCTCAATCCGAGGTTCGACTATTGGTAAAACCCTCCTTTCCAGCACCCTGGAGTATACTTTCCCGGGGAGGCTGAGTAATGTGATGCCTCTGTAGTTGGCACACACTCTCCGGTCCCCCTTTTTGAACAGGGGAACCACCACCCCGGTCTGCCACTCCTTAGGTACTGTCCCCGACTTCCACGCAATGTTGATAAGACGTGTCATCCATGACAGTCCCTCAACACCCAGAGCCTTCAGCATTTCTGGGCGGATCTCATCAACCCCTGGGGTTTTGCCACTGTGGAGTTGTTTGACTACCTCAGTGACCTCCGCCAGGGAGATTGATGCTGATCCCCCATCATCCTCCAGCTCTGTCTCTACTATAGAGGGTGGGTTTGTCGGGTTCAGGAGTTCCTCAAAGTGTTCCTTCCACCTCCCAATCACTTTGTCAGTTGAGGTCAACAACATCCCATTGTTACTGTATACAGCTTGGATGGTTCCCTGCTTTCCCCTCCTGAGGTGTCGGATGGTCTTCCAGAACTGCTTTGGTGCCAGCCGAAAGTCCTTCTCCATGGTTTCTCCAAACTCCTCCCACACCCGCTGCTTTGCCTCTGCCACGGCCGAGGCTGCAGTCCTTAGGGCTTGTCGGTACCTTGCAACTGCCTCTGGAGTCTCCCGGGATAGCATATCCCGGAAGGCCTCCTTCTTCAATCGGACGGCTCCCCTGACCACCGTTGTCCACCAGGATGTTCGAGGGTTACCGCCCCTTGAGGCACCTAAGACCTTGAGACCACAGCTCTCAGACGCAGCTTTAGCAATGGAGGCCTTGAACATCGCCCACTCCGGTTCAATGCCCCCAGCCTCCACAGGGATGCCAGAGAAGCCCCGCCGAAGGTGTGAGTTGAAGGCCTCCCGGACCGGGGACTCCTCCAGACGTTCCCAGTTCACCCGCACTACACGTTTGGGCTTACCAGGTCTGTACAGAGGCTCCCCCCGCCACCTGACCCAACTCACCACCAGATGGTGATCAGTTGACAGCTCTGCCCCCCTCTTCACCCGAGTGTCCAAAACATATGGCCTCAGGTCCGATGATACGATAACAAAATCGATCATCGACCTTCTGCCTAGGTTGCTCTGGTACCAGGTACACTTATGAGCATCCTTATGTTCGAACATGGTGTTTGTTATGGCCATTCCATGACTAGCACAGAAGTCTAATAACAAGCCACCACTCAGGTTCAGATCAGGGAGGCCGTTCCTCCCAATCACGCCACTCCAAGTGTCTCCATCATTGCCCACATGTGCGTTGAAGTCCCCCAGCAAGACTACAGAGTCCCCCTCAGGAGCCCCATACAAGGCTCCATCCAGGGTCTCCAAAAAGGCCGAATACTCCAAACTGCTGTTCGGTGCATAGGCACAGACAACAGTCAGAGTTTTTCCCCCCATGACCCGCAGGCGTAGGGAGGCGACCCTCTCGTCCACTGGGGTGGACTCCAACATAGAGGCACTTAGCCGGGGACTTGTGAGTATCCCCACACCAGCCTTGCGCCTCTCACCCTGGGGAACTCCGGAGAAGAATAGAGTCCAACCCCTATCCAGGAGTGAGGTTCCAGAGCCGAGGCTGTGCGTAGAGGTAAGCCCCACCAGATCCAGCTGGTAGCGCTCCACCTCCCGCACAAGCTCCGGCTCCTTCCCTCCCAGAGAGGTGACGTTCCACGTCCCCAAAGCCAGCCTCTGCCACCCGGGTCCGATCCGTCCAAAACCTCTGTCTTCACTGCCACCTTTCTGGCAGCGCACCCGACCCCCTTGGTTTTTCCCGCGGGTGGTGAGCCCACGGGACGGAGAAGGAGAGATGTTGGTGTTGTCCACGTAGCTTTTTCGGGCTATGCCCGGCCGGGCTCCGTGGTGAGCCTGGCCACCAGGCGCTCGCTGATGGGTCCTCCTCCTGGGCCTGGCTCCAGAAGGGGACCCCGGGCTTCCTCCGGGCCGGGTATCATCCTCTCTTATAGTTCTATCCATGAGGGTTTTTGAACCATTCTTTGTCCGGCCCCTCGCCCGAGACCAATTTGCCATGGGAGACCTTACCAGGAACACAAGGTTCCAGACAACACAGCCCCCAGGTTCATAGGGACACACAAACCTCTCCACCACGATAAGGTGATGGTTCCCGGAGAGGCAATACGTTAAAAAATACAATTAAAATTACAATATACATTTAAAAAATACAATACGTTGCAACATGTTGAAAATACATTTCACAATTAACTTTAGCTTTTTGTCTCAATGAGCTTAGTATTCTGAAAATATGTAGTTTTACAAAAATTGTTTAGTGAAATTTTCATATAGCAGTTATTGAGTTTTGTTTAATGAGTAGTACAGAAGCCTACCTTCAGTCAATGTGCAGATGTTACAGATGCAGTTGAAAGCAATTGAAATGTTTATTTGGGTGAACTATCCATTGGTGTATCACTTGATGTCATGGTATTTTGTTACCATGGAGTTTTAATAAAGATTTGAGAAACTTAACTGTCCATCTATCCTATTTCGTCTGTACTTTTAAGCCTGTATTTTGGCATAATCTATTTATGAATTTGTAATACAATTAAATCCTGCCTACTAGGGCTGAACGATTAATCGATTTCAAAACGAAATCGCGATTTGAGACAATGCAATTAGCAAATGTAGCAATTTAAGTTAGCTCTTTTGATCAAGGTTTAAATCAGAAGTGCCGTGCTGTTCATGTACAAGTCATGCACAAGTCATGCTCACCAATCAGAAGTGGCCTACGTATACGCCCACCAACAGCACGAAACCCAAGGAAAAAAAGTGTTGTCAATTTAGCGTCTTTCGCTACATATAGCGATTTTTCAAACCCTGTACTGTCTTTATTTCTAAAAGACGAATAGCAACAAAACTAACTACCTATTCAGACCATCAAAGAAAAATTGATGTTAGAGCGGACAGCTCTCTCTCCTTCGCTTCCTCTTACACCGTGTGCAAGCAGCCAGTGTTTCAGGCAGGAGATAATTTACAGAAAGGTCCTATTTTCTAGATTTGTTTTGTTACTTTAACTTACTAAACAGTGACAGCTTTTGAGATAATTGTTCTATGTTTGATTGCTCTAGGTTCTATGCGAATATTAAAAAAAATACTTTGTTGTTGAAATCAATGACTATCTTTTCAGTTCTCATCCTTGCACTAAAATAAAGTGCAGGTAATATTTTTATTGTATTTCAGGTGGTAATGCTCGATGACATGTTTAAAATATATTACAAAGTGAATATTGAACTGAAGCTTTACTTTAAAAAAAAAAAATATATATATATATATATCGCAAATCAAATCGTAATCGCAATATCTGTCAGAAAAATCGCAATTAGATATTTTCCCCAAATCGTTCAGCCCTATTGCCTACCAACGCATCTCACATCTGCTGACTCTGCTACTTGGAGGTATTTGATTAAGACTTATTTGTTTTGTGTAGACTAGCTTTATAGTTAAGACAACACCAACAACGGCAGTATCGCTCAAGGAGGACAGCATGTACGGTTATGTGAGCTAATAGGAGCACTCCAACACAGGAGGATGTGGTAGTGCTGCAGGGGCTACTTTAGTGGGCTTGCTGCTGCACTGCCTGGTCGCTCATGATGGGAATGCAATCACATCTGCATTTTCTTGTGGAAATGCATTTCTAGTTTTATTTGAGGTCAAGAATGGCACGCCCCCTTCAAAATAAAAGCCCAGTGGAACGCGCTAACTGTATTAGCTTGCATTGAGTTCCCTTTGTATATAATTACACTTTTTACCACACGATTTGAAATATGGTTATGTGTTCACAAACGGTATAATATATTCTAACTACCATATTAATTGTCAGCAATTCTGTAGTCCTTTTTTTTTATTTTTACTTTATTGAAGCCCATTTCCGCCAGTAAAAAAAATTATGAAAACTTTACTATAATAAAAAAAAATATCCCCATGGTAAATCCTAATTATGAGATAAAAAGTCATAAATATTAGATAATAAATCGAAATTATGAGATAGTAATATATTAGATACAACATGGCGTGAGTTCAGTTTTCCTATACAATGACACAAAAATGGATTTTGAGTACATTGAGGACTACTTTAAAAGTGGGTTTACAACAGATTAAATACGTCATTTTCTTGCTAATTCACATGGGATAATCCTAAACAAACGCACCCTTGAAAGGATTTAAAGGAAGAAGCAGCTCTGGCACAGAAAGAATAAAACCGATGTAGCTGAGGTGGCAACATTCATTGAACAGCAGTTGGAAACATCTGGTCAGTGTCATGGGTACAGATGGATGTATCAAAAATGTTGGGTACATGGAATTGTGACTGACAGATAAACAGTTAGAATATTGCTAAAGTTATTGGATGGCGAAGGTGTTGATCTGAGGTCAAGAAACAGACTGTGAAGGCGTATTTACCACAGCTGTGGTCCAAACTATGTCTGGCACATTGATGGCTATGACAAGCTTAAGCCATTTGGAATTGCAATCAGTGGATGCATTGATGGGTTTTCCAGAAAGATGATATGGCTCGAAACTTACAAAACAAACAATGACCCAAAGATCATCGCTGGCTACTTAATGAATGCTGTGATCAATGCTGGTGGGTGCCCTGCCAGACTCAGACTTGATTTAGGAACAGAAAATGGCCATGTGGCTGAAATGCAGCGGTTCGTGCACTTTTCTGAGAACCAAGCTGGAACAGACTGTAACTTTTGGTCCAAGCACTGGAAACTAGCGGATTGAACGATGGTGGTTACCCTTGCCAAGTGAGTGTGTTCAGTTTTGGATGGACCTTTTTGACAAACTGAGAGAAGATGGCTGCTTCTCAGACAACTCCTTGGACAAGTCATTGATCCAGTTTTGCTTTCTTCGAACAATACAGGTAAAAAGGATTTCCCAATACATTTTGGTAGGCATCAAATAAGTAGGCATAATTTGACCCTTTCGTGTGTGTGTGTGTGTGGGGGGGGGACTTAATGAGGTTGTGTTGACTTGGAACAACCACAGAGTCCGTCCAGTCCACAACTCACGATTGCCTCAGCGACGACCCTCCAGATTGCATGCAGTCCTTCAACTGTATGGAGGCAGAGATTGTTTGCACCATGTGGACCTGGAGAAGGTTCAAGTCTGCCTTGAAGAGTGTGTGTTCCATGTGATGAAGATGTGTTCCATATCTGCGTGGACCTAATGTATATATTATGTATAAGGTATAATATGAAATGAACAAATTATGTGTTTGAAACAATTAACCTGTATATCGAACTCAGACAGCTGATAAACAATGAATCTAGATAGTTAACTTTCCTGGGCCCGTCTCACATTTTATATATTAGAAATGTTTTTTGTTTCCTGTTTCATTCTAGGACAAATTGAAACTTACATACTGATTGCATTTGTCAAAATTATGTTTTAACGTGATGAATGTTCGGCCCTGTGATACTCTGCCTCTCGCCCTGTGTTAGCTGGGATAGGGTCTAGCAACCCCCCCCCCCCAACCCCTCCCCTGCAAAGGATAAGTGGTATAGCTAATGGATGGATGGGTGTGATGAATGCAAATAAAATTGTAGCTACTTTAGACACATCAAAGATGTACCAAATATTTTCAAATCTTTCTAACAAAATATATGTATAATATATGTACACACAAAGTACTTTGTTGTCCTTTCATTGACTATTTGTAAGAACTGAGTAAAAATGCAAATACCACATGCAGTTAACTGAATTATTTATTAAAATATGTTAACAATCACCGCATACAAAACTGCACGTTTGTTTCTTTTAACTGCAATTTGCAAACTTGCTACAGCAGGAAGCCTTTCATAGTAATCCATCTATGGGCTTATGGAATGGTTGACAATGCTAAGCTGTCTTTTGGTAAACAACAATAACAGCATCTGAAAAGAGTTGCTTCCAATACAAAATAAAAAAAACAACGGAATTTGTAACAACATTGGAATATTATGTGACATGCACTTGTTTTGTTATAAACCAAAAATCATTTGATTTGATAATAATGAAGGTAGTATTAGACTGAGGTGCTGAAATACCACATAACTCTGAGAATAATTCTCTAACTCTGAAGTTAGCTTCATTAAGGAAATTACTGAAATATTGCTGTTGATATGAATGTTTTATTTGCTTAAGTAGCCTAGTCTAATGTTTTTAAACTAGTAAAGCAAATATAGTGCATTTAGAACAACAGCAGGCCAACAGCAGAACTACAGCAAAATCTGAGGCCATGGTTCTCAGCAGGAAACCGATGGATTGTCTACTCCAAGTAGGGAATGAGTCTTTACTCAAAGTGAAGGAGTTCAAGTATCTCGGGGTCTTGTTCTCGAGTGAGGGGAAAATGGAACGAGAGATGGGCCGGAGGTGGAGCAGCGGGTGCGGTGTTGCAGTCGCTTTATCGCACCGTTGTAACGAAGAGAGCTGAGCCAGAAGGCAAAGCTCTCAATCTACCGGTCTATCTTCGTTCCTACTCTCACCTATGGTCATGAAGGGTGGGTCATGACCGAAAGAACGAGATTGCGGATACAAGCGGCGGAAATGAGTTTCCTCCGGAGGGTGGCTGGCATCTCCCTTAGGGATAGGGTGAGAAGTTCAGCCATTTGTGAGGGATTCGGAGTAGAGCCGCTGCTTCTTTGCGTAGAAAGGAGCCAGTTGAGGTGGTTCGGGCATCTAGTAAGGATGCCACCTGGCCACCTCCCTAGGGAGGTGTTCCAGGCACGTCTTGCTGGGCGGAGGCCGCGGGGCACACCTAGGACCAGGTGGAGGGATTATATCACACTGGCCTGGGAACGCCTTGGAATCCCCCAGTCAGAGCTGGTATATGTGGCCCGGGAAAGGGAAGTTTGGGATGCCCTGCTGGAACTGCTACCTCCGCGACCCGACCCCGGACAAAGCGGATGATGATGATGAGAGCAACAGCAGTAATGTGAACATAACAGGTATTTATGTGATGCATCGTCAGATGCAGCACATATTGTTACCGGAAAGTCATATTATTATTATTGTTATTATTAGGCCTATTTTTGGCGCCTTATCAACGCCCGTAGTTGTGACCCAATAAATTCGTTTCCAGTGCCCACGTCTTGGGTATAGCAGTCCGTTGCGCTTACAAGTGATCGGTTTACGTATACATTTTTATATTACGTTATATTATGTTATATTTTTGAATTATTATTTTTTTATCGGTTTTTGGCCCCATTGAAATGAATGGCGAGTGAGATTTCACGGTCATATGCCACCATCTAGCGTTGATGTTATGTAGTTGCAAGTTATGTTAAGCTATACTGACTGTCTTGGCTTGCAGCATTGGCTTGCAGCAATGAATGACTCCGTCTGGTTATTATGTGATTGCCTCGTAAGACGCAATACTGTTATCCTAAAGTTTTATAACTATTATTATTATTATAATAATATTAGCCCCATTTTCCGGCACCTAAATACCTGCATTTCGCTTCCATTGCAACGCCAAAATGTCAGTTCGAATGCCACGGACGCAGTGTTAATTTTGACAAGCATTTTTCATTGTTTTCGTCTTCGTCCTTACTGAAAATTGTAGTTGCGTTTAAGTCAAATTTCGGTCATTTCATTTTGTTTCGTTATAGTTAAGATTTAGTCAGTGTTAGTAAGTTTTCGTTTTAGTCAAATCTTCGTCAATGTTTTAGTCCTGACTCCTAAGGGGAATTAACATAAATGGCTCTGGTTTATATGCACACTTCTACACATAATTAAGCAACCACTTGAACAGTAGGCTAAACGCGGCACCCGGCCTACGCAACAAGAAGGCAGTGGCTGATGTTAACCGTAACCAGCTTATGCAATGCAGTCTAGCTAAACTGAATGATGAAGTTAGCAGTACCGCTCTGAAGTGAGTGTCACTGCTTCCAAAGCGAGAGCAGGCACTATGACACGTAACGTTAAGTTTTCTTAATGCTATCGAATCAATCATATAATATATATTTACCGTTACTTGGCAGACAGGGTTTTAGCTAGATTTGTAGCTCTCACAAGGTTACGTGTTAGCTTGTTTAAATTAAATGTGGAAAAGTGAAGGGGTATGAATACTTTCCAGATGCACTGTATATTAGTCTAAGCTAAACAAATCATCCCATTGGTCAAGGGGGAACACGTTACCTATCAGTATCACTAAGGAAACGCACATAGGACACGTACGCATCATTTCATGCTATGGCTAAGACACAAAACTCTAGCCTTCAGTGTCACTCTGACCCTTCCCTCACATGTGAACAATTGCTCATGCCGGAACATTTGCTAGTCACCCAAATTTGGCAACCACAATACACATGTATTTCTTTGATGAATCCAATATTTAGAACTTGACACTCAGACTGCACACTCGGACTGTGTGTAATTTTCTTTAGTTCTATCCCCATGAACATTTTCTGAAGACCATCGAAGGCTTCAAATGTTTCTGTGGTCTCTCCAGAATGTCAGGGCATGTGGTTGGCCTCTCCTCTCCTAAAATTCTCTTTACCTTTTTGGCTGGCAATGCATCCTCTGGAGGTTTGGACTGAAGTGAATATGCAAGTAATGTACAACACCCGATGCCCTTAATCGGAGTTCAGTAGTTGCCCATTTCTGTCTTCAGCCGCTGTTTTCACCCATAGCAACCATTGTCCGAATCAGGTTTACAGAGGCATGGATGCTTCTTGATTAGTGCTTCGGCAACATCACTGAAGTTAGCATCTGTTGGGTAGGCTTTGTACTTGAATATCTCTTTGGATACCTTTCCCAGAATATCTGACTTTGACTCTGTGTCAACGTTGTCATGTTTTACCCATACATCATGTTTCCCTTTTCTAACTGCAGTTCAGTGTCATAGGATAATGTTGGTATCGTAAACTCTCTTGGCCACATCTGAATTCTTGTAGAGACAGCTGGATGGTGTGGACAGGAGGTCTGTCAACTGATTGAGTATACATAGACCCTAAATCATCACTGACTGTATAATGGATATTATAACATCCTATCCTGTGTATATTGAAATGTCCCATCCAGATGGTTTTCTGGTGACTGTTGTGAATAGAATAACTGACAACAAGGGAAAGTCCTTGTGACAGATTGGAGGGACAGCTGACCGGAGGGAATAGACCCCAATGGGGCAGACATGGGCTAGCAACTCATGTCTGCAGTACTAAATACTATTCTGTGGACTGAGTGCACCCACAAAAAGCTACTAACAAAACTAAAGTGAAAATACCCCCAGAGTCTGCGAGAGCGGGGGCGGAAGATGACTTACATATTCATAACACGGTTTTGACCCTAAGCAACGCAACGACTATGAGCACGAGAACCACTTCAGAAACCTATGCAATCATAGGTAAAAGTCACAAGATCTGCCCTTTTGGCTGGGAAAAGGTTACAACTGTAAGGGGCCTGAGAATACACCGAAGTAAGAAAGGGTGCCTAAGAAGGAAGAAGCAGGAGCATCGCATTGACCAGTACTTTTTAAGAAGTCAAGCAAGTAAGTCGAATGAAGGCCAGCGGCTGGACACAAACCAAAGTCCGCAGGCCATCAACAACTCCAGCATTGAGGCGGCACAGACAAGCACCGAAAGACAAGGGGATAAGGTGGTAGAGCCCGATCAAGCACAAAAAACCTCCAAGGAGAAGATCAGTGACAAAAAAGTTAAGTGGCCATCAGCCGCTGAAAAGAATGTTCTGGACTCTATTAACATAGATCTAAAAAAGATACTTGAACAGCTAAGGGGCACAGTGGAAAGGAAGCTGGAAAAAATTAGGGATATCATATATGATTATGGAAAGGAGAGATTTGGGCTACTGGAGAAACTTCAAATAACCCAGGTGGAGCCAAGAAAATCGAGGAGGCAACAAGAGATCGACAAGCTGGTAAAAGAAAGAAGGCTATTAAAAAAGCAATGGAAAAAGACGTCTGAATCAGAAAAGGCAGGCATTAAAGACTTGCAGGACAGCTTAAAGAAGCGGTTGTCAACATTGAGGAGAGCCGAGAACCTACGATGAAACCGAAAGAAGAAAGAACGAGCAAGGAGTCAATTCTACAAAGACCCCTTCAAGTTTACTAAGTCCTTGTTCAACAAAGCAAAAGACGGAATGCTTAAAACAACCAAACAGGAACTGGAGTCCCACCTAAAAGAAACTCACACAGATGAGAAAATGTATGAGGAACTCACAGTTCCCACAGATATTCCACCAATTGAGGACCCAGTAGAGCAAATGGACACCAGCCCTCCAAAATGGAAAGAGGTGGAAAATGCAGTCAGACGTGCAAGAGCAGCATTGGCACCAGGACCTAACGGAGTACCTTACAGACTGTATAAAAATGCACCCTATGTCCTACGTTTCCTTTGGAAACTACTGAAGCTGGCATGGCAAAAACAAATCATTCCCAGATCATGGCGTCAAGCCAGAGGAGTACTGATTCCAAAAGAGAAAGATTCTAGTGACATTAGCGAGTTCAGACCAATTTGCTTGCTTAATGTGGAGGGGAAAAGATTTTTTAGCGTAGTAGCACAAAGACTGAGCGAATACCTTACAAGGAACAAGTTAATAGATACCTCAGTACAGAAAGCAGGCATTTCAGGCTTCTCCGGGTGTCTGGAGCACACTAGCATGATTTGGCACCAAATTCAATTGGCAAAACGTGAGAAAAAGGACCTTCATGTCATTTTCCTGGACTTGGCAAACGCATTTGGGTCTGTGCCCCCCAAGCTTTTGTGGTCTGCATTTGAGTTTTTTAAGATACCAAATGCAATTTTAAACCTGGTTAAGGCATACTTTCAGGACATTCAATTGTGTTTTGATACACCGACATTTACCACCGAGTGGCAACGTCTGGAGATTGGCATCATGGCCGGATGTACAATCTCACCCTTGGCATTTACTATGGCTATGGAATTAATAATTCGAGCATCAAAATGGGTCGTTGGCGGGCAAAAGTTAAGGGCAGGATTACGTCTCCCTCCCATTCGTGCATATATGTATGATATGACAATATTGGCGACAACAGCTCCGTGTACTAAAAGACTGCTAAGCAAACTTAATGATAACCTTAAATGGGCTAGAATGAAAGTAAAACCAAGCAAATCCAGAAGCATATCAGTTGTTAAAGGAAAATTGTGCCACAAATTTTTCTTCATAGATGAGGATCCAATTCCAACCGTGATTGAAAAGCCTGTCAAAAGCCTCGGAAAATGGTACAATGCTACCCTTAAAGACTCGGAGCAGGTGGAGGAATTAAGGATAGAACTGAACAGAGGCCTAGAGAACATTGAGAAGTCAGGGTTGCCAGGAAAGCTTAAACTATGGTGCCTACAGTTTGGACTTCTACCCCGGCTCATGTGGCCCTTGACAGTGTATGATGTACCCATCACAAAAGTTGAAAAGCTAGAAAGAAGAGTCAGCTTTTATGCTAGGAAATGGCTAGGGGTGCCACGGTGTCTTAGTAGCCTGGCTCTTTATGGGAAAGGAGCTCTGGAACTGCCGCTTACCGGGCTTACAGAGGAATTTAAGTGCAGCAAAGCTAGATTAGAAATGACACTTGCGGAATCCCGAGACAGTATAGTAAGAAAAGCGGCACCCACATTGGCAACCGGACGGAAATGGAATCCAAAAGAGGCCGTACTCCAAACAAAAGCAGCCCTTAAATATAAGGAAATAGTAGGACAAGTACAACATGGACGAGGAGAATTTGGACTTGGTACAAGTAAACCGAGACGGTCAAAAGCAACCCCTTTGGAACAATGCAAATTAGTGATAGAACAGATACGTAAGCAAGAGGAAGCAGTAAGGAGCGCTAAAACTGTCTCACAAGCCAAACAGGGGCGATGGGTGAACTGGGAAAGTGTGGAGCAGAAGAAAATTACCTGAAAAGACTTGTGGGGAATAGAATCCACAAGAATTAGCTTCGTTGTTAGGGCAACCTACGACGTACTGCCAACACCAACAAATCTCAGCCAATGGGTAGGTGAGGATCCAACTTGCCCCCTCTGTGGCGGGACGGCTAATCTCAAACACATAATGGCTGGGTGCAGGACGAGCCTTACTCAAGGAAGATACACCTGGCGCCACAATCAAGTACTAAAATACTCGGCGGAAGCAATAGAGCATAGGCCCTCAACAGTTAATGCCCTGCCAATTGGAGCAGAAGGCGACATTTACCACATTCGCTTTGTCAGGGAGGGAGTTCCGGGCTGCTCAGGGCAGCTGAGGAGAGCATGTGATTGGAAAATGCTTGCTGATGTCGGCCAACAACTGAGAGTCCCATCGGAGATTGCAACAACCAACTTAAGACCAGACTTATTACTCTGGTCCAACACACAGCAAATTGTTTATTTTATAGAGCTAACAGTGCCGTGGGAAGAAGCAATCGACGAGGCTTACGAAAGAAAGAATCTCCACTACAGCGAATTAGCAGCTGAAGCAGAACAGCGAGGTTGGAGAACAAAGGTGTGCCCTGTGGAAGTTGGATGCCGTGGATTTGTGGCAAGATCAACTACCAAACTACTTAAGGAGTTGGGGATCTGCGGCAAAGATTTGCGCCAGACCCTAAAAGCTATATCAGATATAGCAGAAATAAGTAGCCAGTAGCTCTGGCTGAAAAGGAAGGATCCTATATGGGCACAAAAGTAAAGAACATCATGCTGAAAAACCAAGAAAGGATTAATCTCAGGACAAAGGTATAAAAGGGAAGTCTTTCCTGCAGAGCGTCATATATAAAGCCTGCAGTAACGGAGTAGGGAAAGATTATCTTCTTTTCAGGTTGTAAGTATCTCTGCAGAGTTGGCATTGAAAGCCTGCAGGAATAGGAATTAGGGATAGGTATAGGGATATCTCTCAGTTTAATAAATAACTTTTAACTTTTTTGTTTGTTTTTTTAAATATCTAGCCGTGCCGAGAGCGGATATAGATGGGGGTGGCTCTAAGATGTCATTGATCACCGTTAAGCCTTCTGGTGGTGTCGTGGGCTCAAATTAATGAAACATCTGGGATGGAGGGTGCCCACTTGAAAACCCCAATGACATATCTGCTCTCAACCCAAGTCCATTCTAAAATATTGTCTTTTGAAGTGCTCATCGTGGAATATGGCATAATGGATATTATAACATCCTATCCTGTGCAAATTGAAATGAGATGAAATCCTTGGCTGCAATCATCGGTTTAGCTCATTATCAGTCATTAGCTTCCTGGTGTCATCAGGATTCAGAAGAAGTCGCAACTTGACTGGTCTTTTCTCCGTGTCAGTCCATTCAAGAAAAAACAAGAATGAAAACAGTAGTATTAGTTGTAGTACAAGTTTGGCCACAAATTACATATAATCCATATTCACAAGTTCATTGCATCACAATTCCGATCAAAAAATACATTTCCCATTACATTTTAACTTTAGAAAATGCCCAATATTTGTGTAAGTCCTACTGTTAAGGCCTTATGTTATCTTAAATTTAATTAGGTGGCTGGCTGGTGCATTGTTTTTTCACCTTAATTTTCATAGTTTTTTAGCAAAAGCAAAAAAATGTGCTGTTAGTCTATTACCCAGCTGTATCACATACTATAAATCATCTGGCTATTTTATCAGAATTTAATTAGATCAGGAGCGATTAAAGGTTAAGGGCACATTCGTAGAAAAGAGTGCACTGTGACAAATGAACACTTAAATAAAACAAAAGCAAGTTCCAAAAAATTTGAACATTTCTCCACAATTTCCAATCCCACACCCATACATACACAACTATACACAATGAATGCAATCATTGTCTTTATTCAATATTTGCAATACATTTTTAAGGATATTTAAAACGGCATGAAATGACTTACAATTTAATGTATTTATTGTTATTGCCTGTTAAATTGAACTTACCTTACATTGGGTGGATAACTTCTTGATATTTGCTTAGAAGTTATTGAAGTCACATTGCATAATGCACTTTTCACTATATTAATAATTCAACTGAAATTCTTGAAATTTATATTTACAAACACATTAGTAAGTAGGCCTATACATCACAATAACAAAGCCACACTTTGCATGAGGAATTAATGTAAACAACCTGGTTCAACTGGCGTTGGCTAATGTGCGCAAAAGTTCGTAAAGCAGACCTCTGTTTATCCTGCCACTAACCATAAACGTGCATTCAAAAACATACACTCCCCTTAAGACAACACAATTTCGAATTCTTACCTTGTTTAAAAGAGATTTTTTGGACAACAGGCGAACTTCACTTTCGAAGCGAGGTAAACACAGACAACAAAGCCGACAGGAACGAACATGAGTCACGTGACATGTTGCTATGTCTCGTGGTCATCTGTAAAGTGGTCCCCAATGTAAACATGTACTTTAGATAAATGACACTGTCCTTTCACCTTCTGTCAGTGCTCCGACTATCAAAACCTGACAGGGACGGGAGTGAGTCACGTGACCGATCGTCATCTGAAATGAAAACCTCTGCTTTGAAGTGAAAATACGACTTCAGTTAAAGTAGTCATTCAAGTTGTTCTGCGGGGAGTGTTATTTACTTTAAGCCAACGGAAAAAATATAAGTTTCAACCAGAAATCATGATTTTTAATTGGACCAATGTAAAAATTTACTTTAGATCAGGCACACAGTCGTTTCTCTTTTTTCAGTGTATACAGCACCTGATATTATTTACAAAGCACTTCCAGACTTTGGATTTTTAATGTTATTGTGTGATTTATTAAAATTAAGCATTTTCTCTAATAACTACCTTTTCCTGTTTCATTCGCTGTATGTCTTCCTCAGGCACATGCGTGACCTTAAGTAGTCACTTAACTCATCCATCTTGTGACAGTTCCAAAATCTTTGCACCTCTGTTGAATAAAATTCAAGCTTAAATGTGACCTTAAATAAAACGCAAATAAAATGGCAACCGTTAACTATTATTTAACTACCGTTAACCAAATATTTCAATCACACTATATTTTAATGAAGTACTACGACATAAAAGGTTAATACCACGGCCATTGAATGCCAGTGAACCTAACACGGGCGCCTGGTCTGTGGCTGGTGAAGGGATGAGGCATCAAAAACATTTTCAAAACACCTCCGTATTACCGAAGATCAGTTGGCATTGTGGCCTGATATAGTGTGAATGTAATTAGATGTCTTAACGTTCTTTTTAAATATTTTATGCCTGAGTCAAATGAACACAAAGTGTACTGAACAATAGCAAAACATGGTAGTGTAGTGTGTATTAACGTGAGGAATGGGAGAGCGCTCTAGTAAACTGATAGTATGCACAAGCTGCTGATGTGCATACAGTGCATCCGGAAAGTATTCATACCCCTTCACTTTTTCTACATTTTATTATGTTCCATCCATTAGCTAAACCGCTTATCCTTTGCAGGGACGCGGGGGTGCTGGAGCCTATCCCAGCCGACACAGGGCGAGAGGCAGGGCACACCCTGGACAGGTCGCCAGTCTATCACAGGGCTGACACATAGGGACAGACAACAACTCACACTCACATTCACAACATTTTATTATGTTACAGCCTTATTCCAAAATAGATTAAATAAAAAAAAATTCAACATTCTACACACAATACCGCATAATGACAAAGTGAAAAACGTTTTTTATAATTTTTTGAAAATGTATTCAAAATAAAAAAAATGTATATCACATGTACATAAGTATTCACACCCTTTACTCAATACTTTGTTGAAGCACCTTTGGCAGCAATTACAGCCTCAAGTCTTCTTGAGTATGATGCTACAAGCTTAGCACACCTATTTTGGGGCAGTTTCTCCCATTCTTTTTTGCAGATCGTCTCAAGCTCCATCAAGTTGGATGGGGAGCGTCGGTGCACAGCCATTTTCAGATCTCTCCAAAGATGATAAATCGGGTTCAAGTCTGGGCTCTGGCTGGGCCACTCAGGGACATTCACAGACTTGTCCCGAAGCCACTCCTTTGTTATCTTGGCTTTGTGCTTAGGGTTGTTGTCCCGTTAGAAGGTGAACCTTCACCCCAGTCTGAGGTCCAGAGCGCTCTGGAGCATGTTTTCATGAAGGATCGCTCTGTACATTGCTGCATTTATCTTTCCCTTGATCCTGACTAGTCTCCCAGTTCCTGCTGCTGAAAAACACCCCCACAGCATGATGCTGCCACCACCATGCTTCACTGTAGGGATGGTATTGGCCAGGTGATGAGCAGTGCCTGGTTTCCTCCAGACATGACGCTTGGCATTCAGGCCAAAGAGTTCAATCTTGGTTTCATCAGACCAGAGAATTTGGTTTCTCATGGTCTGAGAGTCCTTTAGGTGCCTTTTGGCAAACTCCATGCGGGCTGTCATGTGCCTTTTACTGAGGAGTGGCTTCCGTCTGGCCACTCTACCATAAAGGCGTGATTGGTGGAGTGCTGCAGAGATGGTTGTCCTTCTGGAAGGTTCTCCTATCTCCACAGAGGAACACTGGAGCTCTGTCAGAGTGACCATCGGGTTCTTGGTCACTTCCCTGACCAAGGCCCTTCTCCCCCGATCTCTCAGTTTGGCTGGGCGGCCAGCTCCAGGAAGAGTCTTGGTGGTTCCAAACTTCTTCCATTTGCGAATGATGGAGACCACTGTGTTCGTTGGGACCTTCAATGCTGCAGAAATGTTTTTGTACCCTTCCCCAGATCTGTGCCTCGATACAATCCTGTCTCGGAGGTCTACAGACAATTCCTTGGACTTCATAACTTGGTTTGTGCTCTGACATGCACTTTCAACTGTGGGACCTTATATAAACAGGTGTGTGCCTTTCCAAATCATGTCCAATCAATTGAATTTACCACAAGTGGACTCCAATCAAGTTGTAGAAACATCTCAAGGATGATCAGTGGAAACGGGATGCACCTGAGCTCAATTTTGAGTGTCACAGCAAAGGGTGTGAATAGTTATGTACATGTGATATTTTTTATTTTTCATACATTTGCAAAAAATTCAAAAGAATTCCAAATTTAAATTTGTCATTATGCGGTATTGTGTGTAGAATGTTGAGAACATTTTTTTTATTTCATCCATTTTGGAATTAGGCTGTAACATGTTAAAATGTGGAAAAAGTGAAGGGGTATGAATACTTTCCGGATGCACTGTATAAGTCACAAAGTAACCCAGTTATTTGTCTTTTTAGGGCCTATTACAAAAACGGAGGACCTATATTTGTATTATTTATTGTACACTTTAGTCTACATATAAAGGTAAACCAAATAAATATCTAATTGTATAATTTAAAATCAAAGAAATCTTCATAGTTAAATCAAACTACACTATCACCAAAAAGCAACAAATGGTTCTAAAGTTTGGAAAAACTTAAGCTAACCTTAGTTATTATATAATATTTTTACCATCGAACTATAAAAAAAACTGGAAGCAGCGAGCCTCACGGATTCATTGCAAAGGCGTTGAAGGCAAAAACGGCTCTCAGACCTCTTTCAAAAGTGACAACTTCCGGAACCGAGTCGATTACGTGCATGCGATGCATATACTGGACCAGCACGGCCACGAAAATGACGTCTTAAGCCTGGTTTATACTAGGGATGGGCATTTTAATCCATATCACTATTCGAATATTCTATCAAAAATATTTCGGTTAATCGATTAACCGAAATAAAAAGATTATATGAGAAAAATAAAATATAATAAAAAAATTATATATTTTTGTTTTTTTGCCCTATAGCGCACTTGTAATGTATCCTGAAGGGCTTCCGTGATCGGGCCTTCGCTAAATAAACATATTCCTTTTCCAATTTCTGAACATTTCTTAGTCTGACACATTTGGACACATTTTCTTTGATCTCTGAGCGGAGAGTCGGCGCTATAGAGCGCATGTGTTTGTATCGGTGGTCCAGCGCACTAGCATAGAGCGCTATTGTGTCTTTAGTTGGCGCACTGCCTGCAAGTTAAAACTACTTGTGTGGAAAGCAGGGAAAATGTATCTAATGCATTGAAATTGTGCTTTTTCTTTCTACTTTTTACATATTTCAATGGCATTGGTGTACACGTTATAAACAGTATGTAATCAAAATCGCTAATGATAAATATTAAAATTAACTTTAGGCAAAAATATAAATAAATAAATGCAGCTATATTCGAATAACCAGATAATTTCGAATAATCGAATATTCAAATAACCGTGTCCATTCCTAATTTATACTTCTGCAAAAGAGCACGTAAATGTCTCTGCGTAGCTTCGTAGAGAAGGGATTTCTGGGAAAGCGTAGCTTACCAAGGCCCGCCGACGTGTTGATGGGGAGTCCTCCCAAATCCTAACAGTGCGTTGTGCGAAGCGTCGTCTCAGTGCATCAAACAATCACTGATTGGTTGAGCAGAGTAGGAAGCAAGTAGATATTCTGTAATATTTTGGCTGTATCCAAACAAATTAAAACGCAAATGACACAATGAACTGGAGCAGATTGGCTGATATAGCCTTTGAATCATGTTGGTGGTTTTCTATGCACTTAGCTTGTACATATGTATATAGGCTATATGTTACAACTGTTTTCTGTATTGTTTAATAAACTATGTGAATATATTGTGCAGCACTTTGGTCAGCTCTGCTTGTTTTAAACGTTTTCTTTACATACAATAGGTGCCGGTGTTGTGTCTTTCCCGATGGAAGAGATAGCAACAATTGACTTCAAATAGAAAACACTAGGGCCCTGTTTCAGAAAGTATGTTTAATAAAGAGTGTAAATCGGAACTCCAGGTTGACCAAGTCAGAGTTGTAAAACTCAAGAGTTGTCGGTTACAGAACAGGTAATAACAATAAGTTCAATCAACTCTGAGTTAAGCTCAATGGAACGCAGATATCCTCAATTATTATGGCAACATGACCGAATAAATCTCACGCACAATCCTCCTACTTCACGTAAGTAAAGTTAAATATACTCATGACGGCGTATGCCGAACACATATTTAGGAAAAATATAGCAGCACATCAGCAGCAACTAAAGAACGGGAACTTGCATAGCAAAAAATTGCTGAGTATTAGCCTAATTGAACAAATATATATAATTATCTCGAGTGTTCTACTTATTCAACGTTCATATAGCCTAATATGTATATGCGTATGTATGTGCGTGTTTTAATATGCAGGATAACAGGATTTAAAGTTGAATAATAAAAATATAGTTCAAAATATAGTTATTCTGCCATAACAGATATCCATGCAATTGTAAGTATTCCTAATACTCCGAGATTTTTATGAATGATCTATGAACAGATCTGCCAAAGAGGGAAGCTGCAGAGGCCTATTGAGGTTTACACCTTAAAAATAACATCTGACAGTTGATAGTGTCTTACTACATAAAATGTGCATCTCTTTTTCCTTAACAGAACAATGCTAGAAATGACCTGGAGGAAGAGGGTCCATCCACTTAACTAAATATTGTGAAATATTTTCCACAATTATCAAGATAACATTTTCTATAGTAATGTAAGTAACTTTACTTGCAAAACTCTTAGTTGAAGTTAGTTAGGAAGGTGGGTGTACATAATTGCAACGATTTTGTTTTATAGTAAATCCAACACATTTCTTTACAGTGTAGAATTTACAAATCACGTTTCTGTTGTAATTTGCTTTTAATAAACTACTTTGTAATTGGGGTTTCATTTCACTATCACCAAATGTTGCTAACGTCCATAAAGCATGCAATAGTAGAAGTTAAGCGTTTATAAGCGGATACATTTTATTTAGGGTGCATCTCATAGAACAAGGGTATGCTTGCACTTTCAGATACAGTAGGTTACACAAATATTTACAATAGGGTCTACCTATTGTTTCTCGACACTGTACTGAAGATTGGGATGAAGGAAAAACCATTAAGTAAAAAAACGAATTGAAGAGCACAAAAAGACAATGGAATAAAAACATTTTATTTGAAAATGACTTCTTAAAAATGTACTTAAAATAGCTGCAAAAATAACACTAGCTCTGCTCGTTTTAGGTCAGGGATGTTCTAAAGCATTGTTAGGCCAGTGCCTGAAATGAATTCGATCAGTTGGGGTTTTGGCGCACATAAGATATGTATTAGATTTAGATGTATTAGATCATTAAGTTATATTAAAAGCTGCATAAAGAAAGTCTGATCATACACTGGTACTACGGTTTCACTATGGGAATATAGTGATAGGACAAAAGGAGTTTCCTTGGAAAAAATGTATAGAAAAGGGATAAGAATTGAGATGCTGCTGCAATGTGCTTTGCCTATGATAACTGAACACATGATTTCAATTCATCAATGATTTCAATACCACTCATCCATCCAAACACTCTTGCTTTTAACAATAAGCTATTATCTTGAATCTGTTTTGCTAACAGTTTTTCCAGTGTGTAGCCTTTCCTGGGCATCACAACATCACTTCCTCTGAGACAGGATGTGGGACATAGGTCATTCCCACCATCTCCCACGTAGAAAATTGTGTGATATTCCATACCTGCACTGAACTTCTCCGACAGGTAATCCTCTAGGACTTTCTTCTTACAAAGATTAACAGGACAGTTGCTGCAGTTGTGAGAGTGATACTTCTGTATCACCATGGAGCCACATTCTTTAAACCAAGCTGGATTGGTAAACACTTGATCTACTGCAGGCTTAAGACCTGCCATTTTTAAAATCCAGTCAATGAAAAGTGTGTTGGAGTCAGAGATGACAATACAGTCAATGTCAACCTTATGATCTGCTATCAATGTCAACAATTCAGTCATCCCATCTGTCAATGGAATAGTCTCCATCACACTGCGCATGCTCTCTGGAGTGATGGACTGCTCTCCTAGAGAAATGGGGAGGAGGGAGGGGTTCAATTTCTTTTTAATTATTTTTTATTTTATTTTAATTACAAACTTTTTATACCAACTAAAAAGCATTGACAATCCTAAAACATTGTCTAGGCTACAGTTTGGACTGTAAATGCATGACCAAAAATTACATTTAGGATTATTTCAAGGTTAATTGCCTAAATTGGCAGGAGATTGTGCCATGTGCAGCCCTGAGCATTTGTTGTATAATAGTTTACCATTTGAAATATTCATGAACAAATTAGTCAGTGATCTCTAACATATACCTGGATCTTATACGATCACAGAAACTACAAATGGATCCCACAATAATTTGTTTTACCTAGGTAGGACATCACACGGCCCATGTAGTCTGTCCAATGACCTCTTTGGTAAGAGCTCTTCACTGAATCAGGGAGGGTCTGGTCTCGGAGGCACCTTAATCGTGACACCATAGATTTCCACAATTAGAGAAATCAGAAAACGATCCATGGACTTAACTTAACTTAAATTAAATTAAATTAAATTAAATTAAATACAATTTCATTTCATTTCATTTCATTTAATCAGATATTCACCTGATCACCCAGGTGTCACTGTTTTCATCCACCACAGTGTGGTCAAAGTCAAAAACCATCAAGGTTTTCATTCTCAGTCTGAAATAAAACACAAATTTAGTGAGGTTATAAAGCACAATGATTGTGATTGAAGTCAACCTATTTTTGTGTCTATTACATTTAGTTTCTTTACTGGACTTGAGCTCCAGTTGGAATTATTCGTTTGTATCAGGGCTTGCAAAAGTTTAGAAATCCCAGGTAGCCCTTAATGCAGGTATGTAGCAGCCAATAACGTAATAACAGCCAATAACGTAATAACTGCCAATAACGTAATAATTTTCCCATTCTTAATGTAATAAAAGCCAATAATGTAATAACTTACCCATAACGTAATAACTTTTTCCCATAACGTAATAAGTTATTACATTATTGACCGGTTACTACATTATTGGCTTGCTATGAAAAAAAAACCTGAAACAATTTCATATTTGGAGCCGATAACGTAATAACATTCCCCACCAATCTTGACCCGATTCTTAGTTCTCTCTCTCCCTCTCTCTCTCTCTCTCAGCAGATAGGGTTTTTCACCTATTATGTATTTTAGTTTATTTGGATCTGCTTGGGTTTCAAAATCATAATGTTTTTTCATTAATAGCCACAACATCAACCTACTATTCCTTGTAAAAGCCACAACACATTCCTTGATATCTAGACTACTTTTCTTACTGTGCCCTGTGCTGTCTCCACTGGCACTAACGTAAGTCAAGGCACAGCCACGACACGTGGAGGGTGTGTCGCGCTAGCTGGCTGTGGCTAGAAGAGAACCAGGGACAGCGATCCACCTATCCATTTTGACACACAACCCTTTAAATTACTTGCACCTGCATTGAAAGTAGTGCGAGATTTAGAGATTACTAAGTTAAACATTGTAAATTTGAAAAGCGCAAACGAGGCATGACGTCCAACTCTGCCTCTAGTTGGCTAAATGAATAGTCCAGTAATGCTGCTTGAGTGTGTTAACAAGAGTACGCAACGGAGTAGTGTAGTGACGAAGTGAAATAGCAAGTTCAACATTCTTTTTCATATGACCAGACCAACTAATCAGATAGAAGTAAACTTTGACTATTTATATGTGGCATGTTTATGATTGGCCAAATCAACAAACACACAAAAAAAATTAAAAAATTCATTAAGTTATTTTTAAATTTTGGGATGAAGCTGGGTCGGGTTGGTGAGGCAGTCAGAGCATTTAGTGGGGCATTATATCTATCTTTTACTAATATTGTTGTTATTATTATTATTATTATTCATCTTAGAATTATAAACAAATGCAATGATTTTCCAACCCAAGCAAAAACAGAGAAACAAAAATATGATAGATGAAAAACCCTGTCTGCTGCATAATAGCAGCCAAATATTTGGCTTCTTGTCACATCCTAAGGGACAGTCAGTGGAACTAAGTTGAATGTACCATTTGTTCATACTATTGTTACTGCTGTTAGTATTATTGTTACATGCTATCGGTACGCACTGTCATGTTAGGGTTAGGGCTATGTTTGCTTTGGCAATATCAGCATTTGTCTTTTCATGTAAAGAAAACCTCATTACATTGATAATTGGAGGGAGAGAGAGAGATATGTTTTATCAGAGTTAGGACTAAGATTCAGGGGTCAGGATTGGTCGGGTTTTTGAGAAAGTTATTTGAAATAAGCTACAGCAGGGTAAGTGTTATGGACGTCTGACACTTCATAATATAATACAACTTAAACAGTGATATAAGTATGTTATTACGTTATCGGCTCCAATTATTAAATTTTTTCAAGCCAATAATGTAATAACCGGTCAATAATGTAATAACTTATTATTATGATGTTATTGGTTCAGACATTTAATTACAATATTGGTAAGTTATTACATTATCGGCTTTTATTACATTAAGAACGGGAAAATTATTGCGTTATTGGCAGTTATTACGTTATTGGCTGCTACAAAGCATTTTTCAGATTCTGTTTGCCCGAGATTAATTTAGACTTTCCCAAATTAGGGTTGCAAATTTTCATGAATTTCAAAGATCGATAGTTGCTAATGTTGATATGTTCAATATGCCGTATGTACGCTTGTTTTTCCCCCCGAAGTATTATTCACAATGTTAAATGTTATGTTTAAAATGTTATAAAATTAATAAAAGGTATTTTCTATAGAAAAGAGCTGAGAATTATAACGTTAGCAGCAACTTAAAACATTTATTCCTTGTTGGAATGAAAAAAGGATCCTCATAACCCACGTATACATACATATATTTCTATTTAGGAATATCAGCATGTCTACGTGGTCAGAGGCCTATACTACGAAGCGAGGTAACTGGCTTACACCGGTAAGTTCGTGAGCAGCTTTGTGACATTGGGAGTAACTTCCCAATTAACCCATACTATAAAAGGTGGGTAAGTTTTACCCAAGGTATGTTGTCATAGCAATTTACGCTGCATCTCTAAACTGCTCCGCACGGTTTATGTTCGTGGTTAACTCGATGTTAAGTGCTCTATAACGCTGAAGTCGGAAAATCTCGATGCGTACAGCATTGTAAAACTGCTGGAGTGGACACAAATATAAAGTTTTTGTCGGCAGTCGACTTTGTGGTCGTATCATCAGACATGCGGCCGTATGTCTTGGACACTTGGGTAAAGAGAGGAGCTGAGCTGTCAACTGATCACCACCTGGTGGTGAGTTGGATCAGATGGCGGGGGAGGCTGCCGGACAGACCCGGTAAACCCAAACGTGTAGTGAGGGTGATTTGGGAACGTCTGGTTGAGGACCCTGTCCGGGAGGTCTTCAACTCCCACCTCCGGAAGAACTTCTCGTGCATCCCGGGGGAGGTTGGGAACATTTATTCCGAGTGGACCATGTTCAAAACCTCCATTGTGGAAGCGGCTGCTAGGGCTGGTCAGAAGGTCGTCGGTGTCTGTCGTGGCGGCAACCAAAGAACCCACTGGTGGACACCAGCGGTGAAGGAAGCCGTCAGACTGAAGAAGGAGGCCTTTCGGGCTTGGTTGGCCCAGGGGTCTCCTGAAGCAGCAGACGGGTACCGGGCGGCCCGAAGGGCTGCAGCTTCGGCAGTCAAAGAAGCAAAAACCCGGGTGTGGGAGGAGTTCGGGGAGGCTATGGAGAAGGACTTTCGGTTGGCCTCAAGGAAGTTCTGGTAAACCGTTAGACGGCTCAGAAAGGGAAAGCAGGGATTGGCGCAGGCTCTGGGCGGGGAGGAGAACTGCTGATCCGGACTGGGGATATCGTTGGGCGGTGGAAGGAGCACCGTGAGGAACTTTTAAACCCCGCCAACACGTCCTCTGTGGAGGAGGCAGAGTTCGAAGCCTCGGGGGAAGTCTCAGCAATATCCCTTGCAGAGGTCACTGAGGTAGTTGGGAAGCTCCTCAGCGGCAAGGCGCCGGGTGTGGATGAGATTCTCCCCGAGATGCTGAAGGCTCTGGACATTGTTGGGCTGTCTTGGTTGACACGCCTCTTCGGTGTCGCGTGGAGGTCGGGGACAGTACCATTGGAATGGCGGACCGAGGTGGTGGTTCCCATTTTTAAAAAGGGGGACCGGAGGGTGTGCTCCAATTATCGGGGTATCACACTTCTCAGCCTACCAAGGAAAGCTTATGCCAGGGTGTTGGGAAAGAAGACTCCGACCGATTGTCGATTGGCAGTCCTCTAGATCATTCAAAATTAACACTTGGTTTTACAACATATAGCCGAAGTGTTAACATATAGGCTATAAAGCTCTTGCCAATTCAAAGTTAGCGTCTAAAAAGTGTATTTTCTAACTAGAAAATCCTTTACTGTAACAGTTAATGAAAAAAGTATTACAGATATAGGCCTAATCAGAGTAGTTTAACCTCCGTTCGTAGTATAGGCCCCCGGCGTGAGTCGAGTGCTACTACTCTGATCCAACTCTAGGTTAACAAGGAAACTCGGAGTTGACAAACTCTGATTATCCAAATGGGTGTTAAACGGTACTACAACGGTGATTAAGATGTGTGTTAGTTAAGTCGGTGTTAACTCCATGGAGTTTGTGCGTGTTCACATAAAAGGGGTGCGGTTGGCAACGTAAGCAGATATTTTGGCCAATGGCTCATGCTCCGTATTTTTGAACCCCGGAAAACAGCACATTGATAATGTCAGTATACAGTGCCTTGCAAAAGTATTCACCCCCCTTGGCTTGTTACTTATTTTGTTACATTACAACCTGTAATTTAAATGTTTTTTTAATCTGAATTTTATGTGATGGATCTGCACAAAATAGTGTAAGTTGGTGAAGTGAAATGAGAAAAAAATATATCTTACAAATTATTTTTACAAATAAAAATCTGGAAATTGGCATGTGCATATGTATTTTTTTTTACATTGCTATGAAGCCCCTCAAAAGTTCTGGTGCAACCAATTACCTTCAGAAGTAACATAATTAGTGAAATGAAGTCCACCTGTGTGTAATCTAAGTGTGACATGATCTGTCAGTATAAACACACCTTTTCTGAAAGGTCCCAGAGGCTGCAACACCACTAAGCAAGAGGCATCACACCATGAAGACCAAGGAGCTCTCCAAACAAGTCAGGGACAAAGTTGTTGAGAAGTACTAGTCAGGGTTGGGTTATAAAAAAATATCCAAATCTTTGAAGATGATGGATTTGATGGGCTCCAGGGGATCATCAAATGGAAAGAACAAGGTACCACAACAAACCTGCCAAGAGAGGGCCGCACACCAAAACTCACAGACCGGGCAAGGAGGGCATTAATCAGAGAGGCAGCACAGAGACCAAAGGTAACCCTAAAGGAGCTGCAGAGTTCCACAGCAGAGACTGGTGTATCTGCGCATGGGACCACAATAGGCCGTACACTTCATAGAGCTGGGCTTTATGGAAGAGTGGCCAGAAAAAAGCCATTACTTAGTGTTAAAAATAAGATGGCACGTTTTGAGTTTGCCAAAAGGCATGTGGGCGACTCCCCAAATGTATGGAGGAAGGTGCTCTGGTCAGATGAGACTAAAATTGAACTTTTCGGCCACCAAGGAAAACGCTATGTATGGCGCAAACCCAACACATCCCATCACCCCAAGAACACCATCCCCACAGTGAAACATGGTGGTGGCAGCATCATGCAGTGGGGATGTTTTTCAGCAGCAGGGACTGGGAAACTGATTCGAGTCGAGGGAAAGATGGATGGTGCTAAATACAGGGATATTCTTGAGCAAAACCTGTTTCAGTCTGCCTGTGATTTGAGACTGGGACGGAGGTTCACCTTCCAGCAGGACAATGACCCGAAGCATACTGCTAAAGCGACACTCGAGTGGTTTAAGGGGAAACATTTAAATGTGTTGGAATGGCCTAGTCAAAGCCCAGATCTCTATCCAATTGAGAATCTGTGGTCAGTCTTGAAGATTGCTGTTCACAAGCGGAAACCATCCAACATGAAAGAGCTGGAGCAGTTTTGCCTTGAGGAATGGGCAAAAATCCCAGTGGCAAGATGTGGCAAGCTCATAGAGAATTATCCAAAGCGATTTGCAGCTGTAATTGCCGTAAAAGGTGGCTCTACAAAGTACTGACTTTAGGGGGGTGAATAGTTATGCACGCTGAAGTTTTCTGTTATTTTGTCCTATTTGTTGTTTGCTTCACAATAAAAAAAAAAATCACATCTTCAAAGTTGTAGGCATGTTCTGTGGATAAAATGATGCAAACCTTCAAACAATCCGTTCCAATTCCAGGTAGTGAGGCAACAAAACATGAAAAATGCCAAGGGGGGTGAATACTTTTGCAAGGCACTGTATGATCTGCATACCATGTCGGTCATGTTGATCGACGACTGAATGGTGTATCGCTTTAAATATTGCTGCCACAAGGAATTGTGGGGCGGCATTTGCTTCTATCCTTTCGTAAAGGATGGTCCAGTGTATTCTATGCTAAAGTACACAAATTAGGAAGCATTGAAGCACCTTTCCTTAGCACTTAGAGAATTCCAACAGTACTTTTCATGGCTGCCACTTAGATACTTCTGGGTTATTTGACTCAGTTAGGAACCTTCCTAAGCAAACTAAAGAATTCGAACTTAGCCTGATTCTTCTGGCCTGAGTCGTTCGTCCACTGGTCACGTGATAGCTGCATAGGCACGAGAGATCAGGAAACATAAATTAGTAAGTTCACCCTTTGGGTCTGAGTCTTTCGTTCACTTGTAACGTGACAGCTTCTTGCTTAAATTATGACTAGATTCATAAGTGATTGTTATTGATTTTTGGATTATTACACGTGTAAGGGAAATTTTGGCATCCTCACGGATGTTCAAGCCTGAACTGTTGTTCTACCGTTGGGGATCGGTCAGAGTGAAGACCAGGTCACGAAAGAGACAGTATGTGCCTTTTGGAGACACTGAAGGCTAAAGTTTTTGTGTCTTAGACATAACATAAAATGATTTCTACATGTCCTATCCACTCCCCTCCACCTTGACCAATGGAATGATCGTTTATCGTGGACTAATATACTCGTTTCAACCTTGTCAACTAATCAGAACTTGCTTTGTCGTTAGACTGACCTGACTGTGGTAATTTCTCCGTGTACAGACTCTGAATCAGACTCTGTAGTCATCAATAAAATTGTACTCGATCATTTCATGGTTTCTCCCTCTTATTAATTGGGTATTTTCTGTCATAGATTGAAATTATCCATTACACACGTCAGTTTAAATGAATCGCTGAACGAGAGTTAAAGAACCAAGTCACTAATATGTACCGATCTTCCCACACTAGTCGCCACTGCATGGACTTACCATGTTAAACAACGGTTAAAAAACAAAACAAAATAAGTACCCTAAAAAAACTGCGACTTGTAGACAACCTGACAATTTTTAATTATAAACGTTTACTAAACAACCAAATCAGAACATATAACTGTTAAATCACAAAATAAAAAACGTGAAAACGGGTTTTACCTGGCTGACTGTGTAAAAAAAATCAACTAACCTTACTTGTTAGCGTTTGTCCTACTAACTGGTGCCCACGATAAATTGTTGACATCTACATCCAAGGTTGTACCATGAAACCTACAACAAACAAACAACAATACCTAACGTTAACAATAGAAAAGATATTCTCAAACGAAAAAGCAGCTCAAAAAGAAATTCCTTATGAGCTAGTTAATTCCTCATGGTAACGTCATAGTTGTGCTGCGGGATGTATACGGAAAGCCATAGGGGCCAAAAAATGCCTAACTGAACGTGTCTACGCGCTTTTTGGAGAAGGGTCCAAGCATCGCTATGTAGATCGGGTAATTTTAGTGACTTGGTTCTTTAACTCTCGTTCAGTAAAATTAACTACTATTTTTTCGAGTATTTTCGTTCATTTCGTTCATTGTACTGGGGGCGGTTCACTTATGAACGTAACGTAGTCGTAATTTTTAAGCATGCAGCAGTGGGGTGAACTACTCATTTCTGTTTCCTGCCCTGTCTTTCGTGTCTTTAATTCACTTTTCACGTGACTGCTACCCTGCTAGGCTTAGCGAGTGTGACTGTTATTTGGCTGCATGGTGTGATTTTACTTATTTATTTGTTTTTAACATATTTTATTTAGTAGAGTGTGCAGCACATTATTGCTAAGTACAAAAAGTTAACAAGGACAACCTGATAATAAATAAATAGGCTACATCTTAAAGTTATATCAATATTACATCAATGGTTACATCAATATCAAGATTTTTTGGCTTAATACATTACGTTTCATTAAAGTAGTATATTGCAACTGCTTTTAGGGGACTTAATTATCATAGATTGATAGATGGATGGATGGATGGATAGATGGATAGATAGATAGATAGATAGATAGCTATCACACATAACAAAACAGATAAAAATGAGTTTCAGTCTAATCTATTTAACGATTTAAGGTGCTAAACATATAATAAACATACTACATATAATAGCAAATAATAAAATGTAAAATGTATATATAGTCACAAGTGAGATTTTATACTCAAGTTGAGATTTTATTCAAGATAGATAGACAGATGGACAGACAGACAGACAGACAGATTCCTTTATTGTCATTGCACAGCGTGCAACTAAATTGAGTAGCAATCCTCCTGACGGTGCTATCACACATAACAAAACAGCAATTAAAAAATAAAAATGAGTTTCAGTCTAATCTAATTTAACTAAACTGATTTAAGGTGCTAAACATATAATAAACATACTACATATAATAAGCAAATAATAAAATGTAAAATGTATATATATGTCACAAGTGACGATTTTATACTCAAGTTGAGATTTTATTAAAGATTAGTTTATGGATGTTTTTTAAGTATCGATTCGAAGATTTAAACTAAGTTTGTAGTGGTTTTCTGAAGTGGACAAGTAATGTTTTGCCTTTTTTTAATATATTTGTTTTAGGTGATCGGTGATTCAAGATTGCTGAGGATCAAGACATTATTGACGGCTTCAGCTCCCCAGTTGTAGCCCTGAGCAACACCTTCTCTTTGTTTTACATCACATTCCACAGTGACTAAAGGAGATGACACTTACCCAGGAATTAATTCAAAGGTAAGCAACTCATTGTTTGTTTTGAAATGTAGTGTATATTTTTCCATCTCTGCTAACTACTCTGTAGCTCAGTTTCATTAATGTTTTTACTTGTATGGCTAAATAAAATATATCTGTTTCCTTAAGAGTTTTCCTGGGAATACGTCTGGAACGAGGGTCAAAGGCTGAGATGAAGGGGAAAAAACAGCTACACATTCCTCCAAATCTGTTGAAGCTCTTGTGTGAACAGAACAATTTTGAAAATCCATGGAAATGTGAGCTTAGATTTGGGTTGAACCATGTTTTTGAATTGTATTTGTGCCAGGTTTTTTAAAATGTCAATCATTTGTGCCATTCATCCATTAGCTATTCCACTTATTCTATGCAGGGTCATGGGGGGCCTGGAGCCTATCCTAGACGACACAGGGCGAGAGGCGGGGTACATCCTGGACAGGTTGCCAGTCTATCGCTGGGCCGACAACAACTCACACTCACGGACAATTTAGAGTTACCAATTAACCTGCATGTTTTTGGACTGTGGGAGGAAACCCACCCAAACTCCATACAGAAAGACCCTGGGGTCAGGTGGGGATTGAACCCAAGACCTTCCTGCTGTGAGGCAACAGTGCTACCCACTGAGCTTGACATGTATTTGAAAATGGTAATGCAGTGTGACCACCGTTTGGTGCAACACCAGGGGGGTATTCCATCAACCGCGCTAATGAAATCGGCGCTTAATAGAAAAAGCCTGGCTTGAACTAGCGTCACCTTTGACTTAAGCCTCAAGCCATTCCATGAACACAATTCGGCCGTCTCCAGTCAACGTTAACTCAAGCCAGGCTTGTACAAGCTGGCATTGTGTGCGCGCACGGAGAACAGAACCAGGCCGGAACAATCGATTGTCAAAAAGCAGATCAAGCGTCACAAAAACCAGAAAGAGCGGTGCTATTCTCGCGAGAAAATCACGTCAAAGGAATTCGCCACTGACTGTCTCATCACCAAAAAGGGCAATACTACTACGATTTTCAAGGCGAGGGAAAGTGTGTGGCAAAAATAGCAGACAGATTAAATGCGTAATTTAGTAGTCTACTTTTTTATGTAAATTAACATTGACATCGTTATGATGACACTGCGGTATCAGCAGGCTCAAAAATAGGAAATCTGATTCATCCTTAATATAGGCCTCTGCGAGGACATGGGCTCCCTGGTAGCTCACCAGGCAAAGAGCACGTTTCACTGGTGGCAAGTGCTTATTGAAGGGGCCGGGGTTCGGTCCCAGCATTAGGCGCGACTGGTGAATATCGTCTCTTTATTGCGCCAACGAAAAAGCATAAATGCTCTGTAATAAAAAAAATTTTTTATATACCTGTCGTGACAAATGTCATTTTCAATGTGACATTGTTTCAGATAGATATCTGTCACAAATAATGGAATTACAATAAGGAAATCTAATGCCAAAGTGAACACTTACTGTATGTCATTTCAGCATTTTACTTTTTTAGGTCTACACTGTAAAAAATTATTTGGCCTTTTAGTTAGTTCAACTTGTTTTAATAAGTTAGTTGTACTAAAATTAAGAAAACATTGAGTCAACTTGTTATTTCAAGTTGGGACCTGCTCAACTGATCACGCAAAACATATTAGTCAATGCAACTTAGACATTCAAGTTTACTCTAGAACAATTGAATTAACATACTGAAAACGTCACCTGACTCTTGACCGCATGAAGTAAGTCATCGTTACTGCTATCCTGATAGGCCATTGAGGTAATATATTTGCATATATCCAGGCAAGTTATTAAATGTAATATTAATGAAAATACAATTTATTTGGATTGTGCTTTACTTTGCAAGAGTAACCTCAAAGCGATACAATCCCTTTTAAACATACATAGCAAATTATATAAGGCATATGAAAAAAAACATTTTTTGCAACTCTTACTTTGAACATCGTTATCATTAATGACAACCCCTGAAATTTCTGCTAATTGCAGTCGTGAAATCCGTGGCCTAAATGTGCGTGGGCTATGGCTTGTGCACCTTAATCGCCTGGGTTTAACTGGCGACACGTAAAGCGACTTCATAGATATATTGACGCTGCAGATGCCAAACGGGGCTACCCTGGCAAGCAGTAAAACTCGGGAACGCAATCTGAAGTACCCGAAGGGGGCAATTCAGACGTGTGTTTCCCTCCTGATGTCTATTGTAGAAAAATAAGTAGTATGTTGACCTGACGTGTTTACGTTAAGGTGCTGTGTCGAGAAAATGTATTTATTCAACTTACAAATACATGTCAATATCATTAAATAATCAGTTTACTGTTTGTCAATTTTGTCAAATTGACTTTTCATAGTGAGTTGCATGAACTTAAATTGACGTACATCAAACTAAAATAATAAAGTTGCCAGAACCTATATTCTTTGCTCATCTTACTCAAAATCTTAAGGCAGCCAGGTTTCTCATAATTATAGGTTGAGCCAACTTTTTTTTTTTTTACAGTGTATGTTTAATGTGACAAGGTTGCGAACACAGGAATTGGACGTAAACGCTTATATTCATGCTTGGTCACATACATTGCGAAAAAAAGGTCTGAACCTACGTATGTTTCCGAACACGGACATACGGTATGTGACAAAAGTGAAGCGAGCGAGAAAAGACACTTGACGGAACTGTCTTTTGGGATTTTGTTTCCACCTGTTGGATATTTTTTGTAACACAGCTAAGCTAAGCTTGACAGTTAGCCTACTACGGAGCTGGCTAGTTCAGTGGTATCAATTACCTTGGTAACTGAGCGGGGATTCGTATTCGCCACAGTAATGGCACGGATCTCTCACTAAAATTTGCCAGATTTATCTAAATAAGCCAGGCCTTTCGCTTATCTAGCTTGATGAAATACCCCCCAGTATTCTACATGTCATTGTTGTACATTGGCCATTATTATTGAATGTGTCTTTCATGTTTGAAGCGATAACAAAGCTCTGCAAAAAAAGTTCTCTTAATGGTGCTTTGCATAATGTTAAATTAACTGTTTCAACTGTTTTGGTTTGTTAACCTTTTGAATTGTTTTACTTTGTTTACCTGTTTAAAAGCAAAAGAAATCATCTTGTACCAAACAAGCACCTTTGTTATGGTGCATTGCACAATGTTAAACTAAGATGTTTTAGTCTGTTAACTTGTTTTAAAGCAATCAAAGGCCATTGAATGAATATGTTTAGGAAAAAGTATTAATGCACTTTCATGAATAGGTCTACATGTTTACATGAGGGAAAATTCTTGAACAAATTGATGATCGGGTTCCCCGGGAGATACTGTGGGAGGTGCTGCGAGAGTATGGGGTGAGGGGGTCTCTACTCAGAGCCATCCAATCTCTGTACTCCCAAAGCGAGAGCTGTGTCCGGGTCTGCGGCAGTAAGTCAGACTCGTTTCCGGTGAGGGTTGGCCTCCTCCAAGGCTGCGCTGTCAGGGCCAGGATCCTCCTGTGCATGTCTGAGGGAGGATCAGGACCAAGGACAGCTCCTGAGGCCACAGCACCTCAGTTCATTAGTGTTCTATTATTTTCACCTGTGTGTTGTTTGGTAATTGGTTTTCCCTGTGTCTCGTTTGCCCTTTATATAGCCCTGCTTGTTTGCCCATCCTTTGTCTGTCATTACGTTTTGTTCATGTCCTAGTAAAGAGGTCTACCTTGTCCTTGACTACTCCGTGTTCCGTGTTGTTCCTTGAGAAGACCTACTGTCCTACCTGTTGGATTATGTCCGCTATTGGGTCGCAAACACCAGTGTGTTAGCCCCAGTCCTGACAGAATGACAGACCCACAAGGCGACCCAGCGGTCCTGAAGAAGCTTCAGCGCGCCTGTCGCCTTCAGGGGACGGCCATGGGCCGGCAGACCCGCCGGAGGGTGCGGGTCATGGGTGGTCAGCTGCGGGCGATTGGACGGATCGTGGACCAGCTGGCGGCGTCTCAGGCCGAGCTCCGGGCTATGGTACGGGCGGCACCTGCGCAGTCACCGGGGCCTCAGACGGACGCCTCGACCAGGGACGTTTCTCTCCCAGCTCCGGAGAGATATGACGGTCATCCGGAGGGCTGTCGGGGGTTCCTGATGCAGTGCAACAGCGTCTTCCGGTGCCAGCCCAACGCTTTCAGGAGCGAGCAAACCCGGGTGGCTTACATCATGGCTCTGCTTACCGGCAGGGCTCTGACCTGGGCGGCGGCGGTTTCGGGAACGTCCCACGCCGGCGCTCCACGACTCCCAACTCTTCATGCAGGAGTTTCGGGGGGTTTTTGACCACCGCCGTAGTGGCCATGAGGCGGCAACGACACTCCTGCGTCTACGGCAAGGGGCTAGGACCGTGGCGGACTATGCGGTGGAGTTTCGGATTCTGGCGGTGGACAGCCAGTGGACCGACGCGGCGTTAGTGCCGGTGTTCCAGATGGGCCTCGTCGAGGAAATAAAGGACGAGCTGGCTGCTCGGGAGGACGTGGACGATCTGGAGAGTCTTATCCACCTGGCTCTCCGGATTGACCAACGGCTTCGAGAGCGCCGAGATCAGCGCCGTGCTACCGGCTTAACCGTTCCACCTCGGCCGGAGGAGGGGAAACGCACGCGCTCACCAGCCCTAGGGAGGGGACCGGTGGGTAGGTGCATCCTCTCAGCCTTACTGCCCTCTCGTTTGTCGCTGCCTGTGACTGTTTTCTGTGCAGGTAGGCGGCACACGGCCTCGGCTTTTATTGACTGTGGGGCTGCGGGCAATTTTATGGACGAGGCGTGGGCGACCAAGTGTGGGATTCCCCTGTGGCCATTGGAGCGCCCACTGCCGGTGTATGCGTTGGACGGGCGTGCCCTGGGTCCCGGGGCGGTTAGCCGCATCACGGGTCCTATCCAGCTACGCACGGTGCTTAACCACCAGGAGACCATCCAGCTGCACATTATTGACTCGCCCAGCCTCCCGATTATCCTCGGATACCCCTGGCTAGCACAGCACAATCCGCACCTTTGCTGGACCTCGGGGACGCTTCTGGCATGGGACCAGCGGTGTCAGGCTACCTGTCTTCGGGACCAGCCATGCCGGGACCAGCCAGAACGTTCACCCCCGGCGGACTTATCCGTGGTGCCAGGTCGGTATCACGATTTAGGCGCGGTCTTCAGCAAGACACGCAGTAGCCGACTGCCCCCGCACCGGGAATTCGACTGCGCCATCGACCTCCTCCCGGGGACCATGCCACCTAGAGGGCGCCTGTTCGCCCTTTCCGCACCGGAACATCGGGCCATGGACAAGTATATAGAGGAGGCACTGGCGGCCGGGTTCATCCGCCCTTCCACGTCTCCAGCTGGGGCGGGGTTCTTTTTTGTGGACAAACAGAACGGGACCTCCGCCCGTGCATCGACTACCGGGGGGTGAACAAAATCACGGTCAAGAACCGGTACCCTCTTCCCCTCATGACCGGCGCGTTTGAGCGTCTCCAGGGGGCGTCGGTGTTCACTAAGTTGGACTTACGCAACGCCTATAACCTGGTGCGCATCCGCGCGGGCGACGAGTGGAAGACGGCTTTCAACACCCCCAATGGACATTATGAGTACCTGGTGATGCCGTTTGGCCTCACCAATGCCCCGGCGGTGTTCCAGGCGCTCATAAATCACGTGCTGAGGGACTTTCTGAACCATTTCGTATATGTCTACCTGGATGACATCCTCATCTTCTCGGATTCAGAGGAGGAGCACTTCGCTCACGTCCGTGCCGTCCTCCAGCGCTTGCTTCAGCATCAGCTGTTTGTAAAACCGGAGAAGTGCGCGTTCCATGTCCGGCGGGTGGCGTTTCTGGGCTTCATCGTCTCCCAGGGCCGGCTCGAGATGGACCCCTCCAAGGTGTGTGCGGTCCGGGAGTGGCCCGTCCCTGCGTCCGTGAAGGACGTACAGCGCTTCCTCGGATTCGCCAACTTCTACCGGCGGTTCATCCGGGACTTCGGGACCCTGGCCTTACCCCTCACGGACCTCACCAGGAAGACGGAGGGGCGCTTCGTGTTGACCGCAGCCGCCAGGGGGCTTTCGACGTCCTTAGGCGTCGCTTCACCTCGGCCCCCATCCTGCAGCTGCCCGATCCGGCCCGTCCGTTCGTGGTGGAGGTCGACGCTTCCGAGCTGGGGGCGGGGGCGGTCCTGTCACAGCGTGGTCATCCCGATGGGAAGCTTCGCCCTGCGCCTTCTTCTCCCGTCGTTTCTCCTCGGCCGAGTGCAATTACGGCATCGGGGACCGAGAATTGCTCGCGGTCAAGCTGGCCCTGGAGGAATGGCGGCACTGGCTGGAGGGAGCGGCACACCCGGTGGTGGTCTGGACCGACCACAAGAACCTTGAGTTCGTCAGGGCGGCGAAGCGGCTCAATTCCCGGCAGGCAAGGTGGGCTCTGTTTTTTGAGCGCTTTGACCTGCTGATTACCTACCGGCCGGGGTCGAAGAACGGCAAGCCGGACGCCCTGTCACGGCTGCCGGGTCCCCCCGCGGCTGCCCCCGGGGATGATACCATCGTTCCGGCCTCCAGGATCGTGGCTCCGGTCCAGTGGGGCGTCGTGGAGGAGGTCCGCAGGGCCGGCACCGGCGCCCACGTTCCTCCGGGGGGGCCACCTCAGCGCCTCTACGTGGTTCCTGGCCTGCGCTCGAAGGTCCTCACTTGGGCGCATGCTTCCCCGATGTCCTGTCATCCTGGGCGGAGGAGGACCTTGGAGTTGCTCCAGCGACGGTTCTGGTGGCCCAGCATGAGGAAGGACGGGGAGGACTACGTGGCTGCATGCACCACCTGCGCCCGGAACAAGACCCAGTCTACCCGTCCGGCGGGGCTGCTGCTTCCCTACCGGTTCCCAGGCGTCCTTGGTCGCACATCTCCTTGGACTTCGAACCGGGCTGCCGCCGTCCCAAGGGAACACCGCCATTCTGGTGGTGGTGGACCGGTTCTCCAAGACGGCACGCTTCATTCCTCTACCTAAGCTGCCGTCGGCCCCTGAGACTGCCCGGCTGGTCCTCCATCACGTGTTCCGGTTCCACGGCCTCCCCACGGACGTGGTCAGCGATCGGGGTCCCCAGTTTACCTCCAGGTTCTGGAGGGCTTTCTGCCGTCTGCTGGGGGCCACGGTGAGCCTGTCTTCGGGGTTCCACCCGCAGTCCAACGGGCAGACGGAGCGGGTGAACCAGGAGATGGAGACCAGCCTCCGATGTCTGGTGTCCAGGAGTCCGTCTTCCTGGAGCCAGCAATTAATCTGGGCCGAGTTCGCGCACAACACCTTGCAGCACTCGGCCCTAGGTATGTCGCCCTTCGAATGCCTGTGTGGATATGCGGTCCCATTGTTTCCCGAGCAGGAGGAGGAAGTGGGGGTCCCGTCAGCGGAGGCATTCGTGAGCCGTTGCCGCCGGACGTGGCAGAGGGCCAGGACGGCTCTGATACATGCACGGGGGGCGATGGAGAAGCAGGCCAACCGCCGCCGCCGTCCCGGACCGACGTACCGGGTGGGGCAACGGGTCTGGTTGTCCACGAAGGATCTCCCACTTCGGGGAGGGACTCCCAAGCTCCACCAGAGGTACGTCGGGCCGTTTAAAATCATCCAGAGGCTCAACCCGGTGGCGGTCCGTCTCCAGCTCCCCAGGTCCCTGCCCGTGCACCCGGTGTTCCACATCTCTCGTCTCAAGCCCCTGCTCGTCAGTACCCTGGTTCCGTCTGAGACCCCTGCTCCGGCTCCCCGGTTCGTCGATGGAGGAGTGGCGTACACCGTGAGGCGGATCATGGACACTCGCCTGGTCCGAGGTCGTCGGCAGTACTTGGTGGACTGGGAGGGCTACGGGCCGGAGGAACGGTCCTGGGAGCCTGCGGCCCAGATCCTGGACAAGAGTCTCATCTCGTCTTTTCTTTCCTCCAGGGCGCCTGCTGCTCGCGCCCGGTGTCGCGCTTCGGGGAGGGGGTCCTGTCAGGGCCAGGATCCTCCTGTGCATGTCTGAGGGAGGATCAGGACCAAGGACAGCTCCTGAGGCCACAGCACCTCAGTTCATTAGTGTTCTATTATTTTCACCTGTGTGTTGTTTGGTAATTGGTTTTCCCTGTGTCTCGTTTGCCCTTTATATAGCCCTGCTTGTTTGCCCATCCTTTGTCTGTCATTACGTTTTGTTCATGTCCTAGTAAAGAGGTCTACCTTGTCCTTGACTACTCCGTGTTCCGTGTTGTTCCTTGAGAAGACCTACTGTCCTACCTGTTGGATTATGTCCGCTATTGGGTCGCAAACACCAGTGTGTTAGCCCCAGTCCTGACATGCGCTTTGTCACCTATCCTGTTTGTGATGTTTATGGACAGGATCTCACGGCATAGCCGCGGGGGAGGGGGCTGCGGGTTGGTGGGCAGAGGATTGCATCACTGCTTTTTGCAGATGATGTGGTCCTGATGGCATCATCAGCCTGCGACCTGCAGCACTCATTGGATCGGTTCGCAGCCGAGTGTGAAGCGGCTGGGATGAGGATCAGCACCTCCAAATCTGAGGCCATGGTTCTCAGCAGGAAACCGATGGATTGTCTACTCCAGGTAGGGAATGAGTCTTTACCCCAAGTGAAGGAGTTCAAGTATCTTGGGGTCTTGTTCTCGAGTGAGGGTAAAATGGAACGAGAGATGGGCCGGAGAATTGGAGCAGCGGGTGCGGTGTTGCAGTCGCTCTATCGCACCGTTGTGACGAAGAGAGAGCTGAGCCAGAAGGCAAAGCTCTCAATCTACCGGTCTATCTTCGTTCCTACTCTCACCTATGGTCATGAAGGGTGGGTCATGACCGAAAGAACGAGATCGCGGATACAAGCGGCGGTAATGAGTTTCCTCCGGAGGGTGGCTGGCATCTCCCTTAGGGATAGAGTGAGAAGTTCAGCCATTCGTGAGGGACTCGGAGTAGAGCCGCTGCTTCTTTGCGTAGAAAGGAGCCAGTTGAGGTGGTTCGGGCATCTAGTAAGGATGCCATCTGGCCGCCTCCCTAGGGAGGTGTTCCAGGCACGTCCAGCTGGGCGGAGGCCGCGGGGCAGACCTAGGACCAGGTGGAGGGATTATATCTCCACACTGGCCTGGGAACGCCTTGGAATCCCCCAGTCAGAGCTGGTTAATGTGGCCCGGGAAAGGGAAGTTTGGGATGCCCTGCTTGAACTGCTACCTCCGCGACCCGACCCCGGACAAAGCGGATGACGATGATGACAACAAAAACGTATATTTGTGGTGATTCAAACAGTTTAAAAACGCTACACAGCGCGATTTTAGTCGCCGCTGCGTGAATTGTGTCCCGTTATGACAACATTGTAGCGGTTGGAGATTTCTAGCCTACTCATAGCGCAACACATACTAGGTGAAATAGCCTAGCCTAAGCAAGTCTAGTCTCGCCAACACTACAGTCTTCCACCTCCTACCCATTCACATTCATAATCTTATAATTTACAATGAAACGGTTCGCAGGCAATTAATATGATGTTCAGAAAATATTACAGTGCATGTAAATGCTTAACCACATTTCAATTATTTAGGTAATGTTAAGATTTAACCATTTAGTTACATGTATTATATACTGTGTATTAGACCACTTAATTACATATATTGTGTACTGTGTATTAAAAGGACAATCCTACACATTATAATCTGTTCAAGGTCTGTCAATGGTCATTGTTACGATCTCGGTAGACTCTCCCCCTCTTTTACAGCGCACTCCTGTATTTGATACAACGACACAATGGCAGAGGCGTGCCTAGAGGCTTAGGACTGAGCCTGCGCACCAACAAGGGAGGGTCTAACGTCTAAACCAATGACTTCTCTCCATCCAGTTGACATGTGATCTTGTATTCTACCACTGTATAAATTGAGGACACACCCCTCCCAGGTGGCGGCATTCGGTATACTGGGTTTGAGTGTTTGTGTGTGTGTGTGTGTGTGTGTGTGTGTAGGACAGCAGACTGGTGTAGCGTGGTGTTGCCCTTTGTTATCTTTTGATATCATCGTATTCTTGACATTATTATTTTGTATTGATTAAAGCTTGCTATTGCTTATACCTTTAGTCCTGTCGTCTCTCAGAACTGCGGGACGCGACAGTAACTTGAACTTGAGTTGTACAGTAGGTTAACTCTCAATGCAAGCTAGTAAGGCTGCTATGCGGTGGTTGATTTGCTAAGCATTTTCGTTCACTGAAAAAAAATTGATGCTTTTGGCAGTAGCTGCTCTGGTCCTTTCTAGTCTGCCCTGCAAACTGAAAAACAGACACTGAATCTGTCTAAGTGGTAAATACATAAGTAATGAAAGGCTTGAATGTTTCATGAGTGATAATGTATTTACCTATATCTTCCCCCACACAATTGTGTTACTCGACATCCCTTTTCGCGCGTTACCTTCTTGTAGCCTTTTCTTCGCGGTACAGCATAATAGTTAAATATATTTTAAAAAAAAACGGCCCGCAGAATTGCTGGCAATTAATATGGTAGTTAGGATATATTATACCGTTTGTGAGCACATAACCATATTTCAGATCGTGAAGTAAAAAGTGAAATTATATACTGAAGGAACTCAATGCAAGCTAATACACCTAGCGCGTTCCACGGACAGTAGCAGCGTCAATTCTCCTCAGACAGGCTCCATGCATTTTGAAGGGGGCGTGCCATACTTGACCTCAAATAAAAAAAAAATGGCCTGAATGGGATTTGAAATCAGTTTTTTGAGGACCTTGTTGAACACCCCGACAAAGCATAGCACCAAATTTGGGCCTGTTACGTGGTGGTTCAGACTAGTAGCCATGCAACCAAAGGGAAAACAATGATTTATGGGTGGTAACATCTAAACCAATCAACCCTTAACATAGCACACGCAAAACTCGAGGGTGTTGGGACCAAAACAAAGCATTCGGTTAATCTCTAACTTTAAAAACGGCCGAGGCTGTTTATTTTTGAAAATGGGAAGAGACGAGAATTTTGTGGCCGTTTTGACCAAAAACAACAGCTCAGATCCCAGTCTGAAAGATCGCCAGCGGCATGGCGCTTTTCATGTATAAAAACAACTAATGATATATTTGAAAATGTTATAAATTTTTACATGGATGTGTTCATAACGTTGATGGGAAACAATAAATATACATTTTACAGCCATATTTGAAACAACGTTTTTATGCAAAGCCTCTGAAATACGGATGCAGTTCTACAAATCGCCACTACAAGCGTTTTGAGAGACGAACCGTAAGTAGGCTAGTACGAGACAGATGAAATTACAGCTGGTTAACGACAGTTAGTGTTACTATGAAACGATTTACACTTTTTATATACGTATTTATGTCCACTTTAGTAGTTATTAAAGGATGTAAAAGTCAATGCAAGTCATTGTTTGCTGCTTACTGCGTTTAGAATTCTCCATTGGTTACATTACGGTCCGAATGTTTGACCTGTCTACTAAGAGAGCACGACTTCCCAGGCGCTGAAACTTGGCTAAGGCGTCGGGTGCTCCGGGATCCATTTTCGGGATCACAATGACCCGAATGAGCAACCTGCCTTGAGGATTTGTATTCTAGTGACGCTTTTTTATTGCTGTAGGAGAGAAGGGGTTCAGATTCCATGAAAAAAATGTATGAGATCTGTGAGCAAACCTAGGAAAATATTTCTGGCTAGTAGGCTACCAACAGACCAGTAGCCTGCAGTAGAATAGCGAAGTCGTTTAAATAAGGTGAAGTTCTATAACCATGTCCTAACGTGCATAGCTATTACGGTTCCAACATAAGTATGAAAAGTTCCATTATTCGCCTTTACTGTTTAGTTCATGAAGTTCCAGGAAAGCTGTTATGGTTAACGTCTATACTCCTCCCTGTAATCAAGTCAGCCTATCATGTATGCACTTGGGTGACAACTCAGCCCCTTCGATTCAAAAGGAGGGTGATTCCATAGGCCTATAGGCTTAAGCCTACACTAGGCCAACTAAATCAGACATATAAAGGTTTTGATAAACAAAACAAAAAAGTGTTGCGTTTATAAACTGTACATACATGTTTGGACCGAATCCATGCCACTGCATTTGGTAAACTTTAGGCCTATTTATAAAAGTGTACATGTAGACTACTTTGTTACTGTACCTAAGTATCCTTTTCAAATATGTCTACTCTGTAAAAAAGATTTCGGGTTTTAGCCAGATAATAATAATAATAATAATAATAATAATAATACATTTAATTTGAGGGTGCCTTTCAAGACACACAAGGTCACCTTACAGTATATAGCCTATTACAATTACGATATACAATATAAATGAAAATGAAATATAAAATAAAAGTAATTTAGCAACAGTAACGATACAAAAAGGGGGTGTAGGGTGGGAAACAACAATGGAAACCATAATGACACATTAGTGAAAACACTGATAAACAAGGGGAGACAACCGGGCACACTACAAGGGAGCAATTACAGTGAGTAGGCAAATTTGAATAAATTCGTTTTTAGTTGAGACTTGAAAGATGATAGAAAGTGTCAGACTGTCGGATAAGTGGGGGAAGGCAGTTCCACAGCCTGGGTGTAGAACAGTTGAAAGCCCTAGCACCCATGGTACTGAGGCGTGAGGGGGAATGGTCAAAAAGCCAGACGATGAGGAGCGATGGGAACGAGAGGGGGTATAGTCCTGAAGGAGGACAGATAGGTCAGATGGACTAGTGTAATCATGCTGAGTGTACTCATTGCCCAATACAACAAAATAAGATGAGTTACAACAATTTCAACTTGAAAAAACACTTGGAAACGCATAATAATCCGTTCAATTAACTGTAAAAAATAAGCCAGCATCAGCATTTTATGTAACACGCATGCGTCCGTAATATGACATCATGACGCTGTGTCGCGCACTCCGAAATCCAGCATAAAAAGAAGTTGGCGGCAATCTTCATCAGACTCAGAGCTGGAACCATCATTATCCAGTAAGTACATTTGAAGTTAATCTAGCTAAGTTCATTGGTAGTTGCTGTGAAATAATCACCTAGTCTCTGTCTCAGACAGTCGATTAACCACAAATTTTAATGCATATTTCATATTTAGTTCGTTTTGCTTATTGGGAATATGTTAGCATGTTAGCAAGCTTGCTAGCAAGCTGTGTGTTGGAAATTTCTATAGGGAGAGGCTGCAGACCTGGAGCACAAGCAGATACAGGCCCCATGCAGTTTTAGGACCCAGACAGATAGCCATATGCGGTCCAAACGAATACATTAATAGGCAGGATAAGCATGTTTTCAGTTGTTGTTTTTTTAATCAAGTGATTAAACAGTGAAATGTCATTCAGCATCATTAATATTAAGTGTAAATAATGTAGGACCTAATACTGAACCTTGTGGCACACCGTTTTCTATGGCTATAACCTTTGATTTCAAACCTTTAGCAACTATGCACTGTGTTCTATCAGAGAGGTAGTTCTGAAACCATGTCAAGGATGCATCATCAAATCCCAGCAAGGCTAATCTATCCAGAAGTAATCTGTGATTAACTGTATCAAAAGCCTTTGACAAATCAATAAACAAAGCAGCACAATATTTCTAATCAAGAGCAGTAACTATATCATTTACTACAAGAGCTGCTGTAATAGTACTATGACCAGCTCTGAAACCCGACTGAAAAGGGCTTAAAATATTATTAGTGGACAAGAAAGCACAAAGCTGTTCATTTACAAGATGTTCTAACATCTTTGCTAGACATGGATGTTTGGAGATCTGTAATTATTTAAGTCACTTGCATCCCCCCCTTTATGTAAAGGAGTTACCAGAGCTGATTTCCATATTTTAGGAATTAAACCAGAAGTCAGTGTTAAATTAAAAATATGTGTCAGGGGCTCGGCTATGAACGGGGCAGAAAGCTTTAGCAGATACGGGTCTAATTGATCTGCACACATAGGGCTTCTTATACATTTTGAATTGCATAGGGCATGTAGAACATAAAATGCTAGTAGGAACATCTAAAGTGTTATTTCAACTCTTATGGAGGAAAACCTTCTTAAAAGTTTATAAAGTATGTTAGTTAAATATATATATTCAATATTTTTACAATGCAGTGCTTAGTATTTCATACAGTACATGAATAGCTGTACCTATGACCCAAACATCTGGCATCAGAGCCCGTTGTTTCATGTAACAGGGAGCTATGCATGTCTACTTGAACTTATGACGCAAACACCTGGCTTCATTGCCCAGTGTTTCATGTAACAGGGAACTATGCATGCACCTGTACTTACTTACTTACTTACCAATTTATTTATTTATGTGTATTTATTTATTCATACACGGTCAACTGACTGAGACTAGGTCTCTTTTACAGCAGTGTCCTGTTAAAAAAGGCACGAAATGAAAAAGAAAAAAAACGAAATAAAGAAAATAAAACGGTTAAAATATACAAGTGGAACAAATTCGTTACAATTTAGTCCATCTTCAAGCTCCGCAGTCAGAGGAGCTTAGCACCAGAACACTGCATCTTGGTGGATTGGAGGAGTCCCCTCCGTCTGGGGTTTGGGCTGCTCCAGAGTTGTTGCGACAGGTGACGGCCGCGAGGAAGCAGAAGAGCAGATCATTAGAGGAGTCCCGTTTTGGTTCTGGGCTGCTCCGGAGAAGACGCGGCGGGTAAGGGGGGGTGTTGTTCCGGCCCGGGTCACTTATACCAGCTGCCTTCACGGTGGAGTTGCTGTTTGTTTGTTTGGCAGCGAGACCGAAGGTGTGCAGGTGACAGTACCTTCCTTGGCGAGCCGCATAATCCAAACAATGCACCACTGTCTCTCCAATAGATAAAACGGGGGTCTTGATCTGATTGCATTGGGGCAAATAACGTTAGCTGGCTAGCAAGCTAACGTTAATTCAAACCCAAACAAACAAGTTGACTTTGGCGTCTCGGAGATGGATAGAGATGGATTCAAAACAAATTTTAAGAGTTAAAATGTTAAACAAAAATACATCACTTGATGAGTAAAACCTGACCATTCTATACCTGTAAAACATATAAATTAAAATGGGCAGAAAAACATATTAAAACTAAGAAAAACTCAATAATATGAGCTCCACTGTGCTTAGTCGGCCTCTTAGGCGCCATAGCAACCATGGAACTTACAACCTAAACACCTGGCTTCAGTGCCCAGTGTTTCATGTAACAGGGAACTTTGTACGTCTACCTGTACTTATGACCCAAACACCTGGCTTCAGTGCCTGGTGTTTCATGTAACAGGGAACTATGCATGTCTACCTGTACCTATGACCCAAACACCTGGCTTCAGAGCCCAGTGTTTCATGTAACAGGAAAATTAGAAAAGATATTTTGTTATTTTGTGAACATTTAGTAATAAAAACAAACTATTAATTTGTACATTTATCTAAAAGTAACAGTTTTAGTGTCGAAAAAAGGTTTTAAAATTTTACGAGTTGTTACTTCCGTGTCGCCAACCGAAGTAGTCAGAAAGCAAAAACGTAATGCGGCCGACTATGACCATACTGTAGTGCTCTACCGTTAGCGAAACAATGAATATTGTGCGGTAGATAGTAAAATCGATTGTCTTTACATTTTATATAATCGTTTACCTAAATTAAGGGTACAATATTGAAAACTTGTACTCGGAAAACAGCAGTAGCAAAAAACGCTTTTAATTATTTATGGCCAAATTTACTTGTGCCATCCGTACATATTTATGATTAAAACTTTAACTGAATCAATATGGAGCAATTAAACTTTCCATGCGTCGTCTGCCATATCCTTAAGACACACCTGGGAGCTTCTCTGGTTGGCTATGGGACAGCTTATCTAAAGTTACCTCACTACTAGGGCTGAAAGATTTATCGATTTCAAATCGAAATCGCGATTTGAGACAATGTAATTAGCAAATCGCAAAGGCCTCGATTTAAATTAGCTTGTCTAATTAGGGTATAAACGGTCAATGCTTACACAAACGCATGCCATCCTCGTGTGACAGTCATGCTCACCAATCAGAAGTGGCCTAATGTGACTATGTACATGCCCACCAACAACAAGGACATGAAACCTAAAGAAAAGTGTTGTCAAGTTCGCGTCTTTCGCTACATTTAGCATTTTTTCAGACCCTCCTACTGTCTTCATTTCTAAAAGTCAACAAATCTAGCTACCTACCTAAATCTACACAAATCTATTAAACTGTAATTTATTCCCATGCATTCTGCTCAGAGTAAGCGTAGATTAGAGCAGGCAGCTCTCTCGGCTCCCTCTCTTACACCGTCCGCAGGCAGTGTTACAGGCAGGAGATCGTTTACAGAAAGGTCCCATTTTCTAGATTTGTTTTTTTACTTTATTTAACCTCACTTAACAGTGACAGCTTTTGAGATAATTGTTCTGTTTGATTGTTCAACGTTCTATGCCAATATAGAAAAAAAAAACTATCTTTTCAGTTCTCATCCTTCCACTAAAATATAGTGCAGGTAATATTTTGATGGTATCTAAGGTGGTAATGCTCCATCACATGTTTTAAATATATCACACAGCGAATATTGAACTGAAGCTTTACTTTAAAAAAAAATATATATCACAAATCAAATCGCAATATCTGTCAGAAAAATCGCAATTAGATATTTTCCCCAAATCGTTCAGCCCTACTCACTACCCTTGTCATTTTATTGGAACTAACTCTGCGGTTATAAACCAGATCCATGTTCACTTTTCTTATCATATTTGCACAACTACCAGCACCAGGCTCATAAATTGGTATCCTAGCCTGCACAAGCCTATCCGACCCTTCTTCCAAATCCCTGTTTTGAACAACAACAAAAAAGATCTGTTTTCTGCTGGGAGTCTTTTCTAATTGCTGCACTTATTTAGCTTTGACTGCAGACTCCTAACCTTTACCTCTGCGTCATAGTCTTTGACCCCTCTCTCTCCACTCTTTCTCTAGCCTATCTTTCTCCTTTGTGAGATGATCAAATTCTGCCTGCCTTGTGTCCCTTTCTCTAATCTCTCCATCTAGTCAATCAACCACCTCACTTGCCTCTCTAACACAAGTTAATTCTGTGACAAAACTAGCCTCATGCTTATCACTTTAATTCACAGCTCTTACCTCTGTGACCTGACTAGCCACGGCTTCAATATGTCTACATGTTGTAGGCATACTAAATACTAAACTATCAAATGCAACTCTCTTTTCATGAGATAACTTGCTGCTGCGGGAACTCAGCCTACCAACAGCCAAAAATAAATAATTTATAATTATTCAACATTTTCGGCTAGCCTTGATAAGACGGCTCTGGTGAATTTACTCACAACCCAAAAGATTTTTTCAGAGCCATTAATTTTTCCAGCAAAATCGCATTCCCAATAACACAATTATCTTAAACATTAGTTTAAGTATCTCAGTGTCTTGCTAACAAAATGACAAGACTTAACGGCGCAACACATATACCCTAAGCAATGAGGCATAATATAGTCTCGTCAACACTATCGTCCTCCATACTACCTCCTACCAGTTCGCGCCCATTCAAAATCTTATAATGTACAATAAAACGGTTCACTGAATTGCAAGCAATTAATATGATGTTCAGAAAATATTATACTGTATGCTTAACCATATTTCCATTATTGAGGTGGGAACTTTAGTTATACAGTAGGTTAACTCAATGCAAACCATGCTGCTTCATATTATAAGAAGGGATATTCCCTCACAAGTAGCTGCTTTTTACAGTAGCCGCTCTGGTCCTTTCTCTAGTCTGCTCAGCAACCTGAAAAACAAACACAGTCTAAGTGGTAAATAAATAATGAATATAAAATGCTTGAATATACAGTGTCTGAGTGGCATGTATATATCTATATCTACCCACACGAAGTGTCACTCATCCCATCCCTCTTTGTGCCTTACTTTCTTTTAGCCTTTTCCTATCGGTACAGCTGTGGAAGCCCATTTCCGCCAGTAAAAAAAGAAAATTATGAAAACTTTATTATAATAAAAAAAATATCCCCATGTTAAGTCGCAATTATGAGATAAACAGTCAAAATTATGAGATAAAAAATCTAAATCATGAATGTGTCGAAATTATGAGATAAAATGTCATAATTATGAGATACAAAGTGCGCATGTGCGCCAATGTGGCGCTCTCTATAGAGGCCCCTTATCACCTCACTGACCCTAACCAAGCAAACGATGCAATCCTAAATAAGTTAACTATTACAGGGGACTTTTATAAATGTTAGATGTTAGATATAATTGTAAAGTCTTAAAAAATTCAGTCGTTGCAGCTAAACCAATTACAACATTGCTATTAATGTGGCATTGACAATAGCCTATCTTGCTTGTCTTGCTGCGGTCGAGTTGCTTCAAAGGCGGCTACGTCAATCTCCACATAGCTCTTTATTCAAGATTGTGATTGTGAACAGTCAAGATAGTGTTGTAACAGCTTTACCATCATACAAATTTTACATGTAACTTAACATAGTGCCGTGAAGACCGACTACGCTATGAAGTCACGCGGATATTGTACATCTGCATTGAGTTGTCATCGCTTTTGTCGTGTTCAAAATTCCAAGGAAGGGTCACGCTACAAAGTACTTCATTTAAGTAGTTTTATTCAATAAGTTGTGTTAAGAGCATTCGGTCTCAGCTGAGGGTGATGGAGCTTTGTGATCCACAGACTGCACGCAGTTAGCTGTCTCTCACTCCGCTTCAGCACACAGACTGATACCTTACAGAGTGCTATATAGTTTTCAAACAAAGGAGGAGCACTGCCCCTTAAGCAATAATAAAACAGTAAGTGTGTGTATGCGTGTGTGTGTGTAAGTCACTGGGGGCGTCTCCCGGCCGTTGGTTTCTGGTGGGTGCGCAAGTATGTCCATACCTCTTGGCACATGAAGTTCACCTCGCGTGATGGGAGTCACACTCGAGGTCCCCGCTTCTGAGAAGTGTGATTGCAGTCGTCCTTGACTCCCCCAGCCAACACATTGTGGTCTCGCAACACAGCATCTAGTATCTGGTAAGAACCGACTTCTCCAGAATGCCACTACTGCAGTATTTTTCCACTTGACTATTCCCACACCCTAATGCATTAATTTCCTGCAGGATCCATGCTTATAGCTTTATTAGTTTAATACCCTATAGCTGTTAGCTTTGTAAGTGCAGATGGGTCACCTGAGGATAAGCACACACACATGATTAATACATCCCTTCACTTTCCACTTTAGCTAGCTATTTTGGGGGCACATGTGCCTACAACTTGTGTCTACAACTTGATTGGAGTCCACCTGTGGTAAATTCAATTGATTGGACATGATTTGGAAAGGCACACACCTTACTATATTTCGATATAAAGGTCCCACAGTTGACAGTGCATGTCAGAGCAAAAACCAAGTTATGAAGTCCAAGGAATTGTCTGTAGACTTCCGAGACAAGATTTTATCGAGGCACAGATCTGGGGGAGGGTACAAAAAAATGTCTGCAGCATTGGAGGTCCCAACGAGCACAGTGGTCTCCATCATTCGCAAATGTAAGATGTTTGGAACCACCAGGACTCTTCCTAGAACTGGCCGCCCGGCCAAACTGAGCAATCAGGAGTGAAGGGCCTTGGTCAGGGAGGTGACCAAGAACCCGATGGTCACTCTGACAGAGCTCCAGTGTTCCTCTGTGGAGATGGGAGAACCTTCCAGAAGGGCAACCATCTCTGCAGCACTCCACCAATCAGGCCTTTATGGTAGAGTGGCCAGACGGAAGCCACTCCTCAGTAGAAGGCACTTGACAGCCCGTATGGAGTTTGCCAAAAGGCACCTAAAGGACTCTCAGACCATGAGAAACAAAATTCTCTGGTCTGATGAAACCAAGATTGAACTCTTTGGCCTGAACGCCAAGCGTCATGTCTGGAGGAAACCAGGCACTGCTTATCACCTGGCCAATACCATCCCTACAGTGAAGCATGGTGGTGGCAGCATCATGCTGCGGGGGTGTTTTTCAGCGGCAGGAACTGGGAGACTAGTCAGGATCAAGGGAAAGATGAATGCAGCAATGTACAGAGAGATCCTTGATGAAAACCTGCTCCAGAGCGTTCTGGACCTCAGACTGGGGCGAAGGTTGACCTTCCAACAGGACAACGACCCTAAGCACACAGCCAGGATAACAAAGGAGTGGCTTTGGGACAAGTCTGTGAATGTCCCTTAGTGGCCCAGCCAGAGCCCAGACTTGAACCCGATTTATCATCTTTGGAAAGATCTGAAAATGGCTGTGCACCAACGCTCCCCATCCAACCTGATGGAGCTTGAGACGATCTGCAAAGAAGAATTGGAGAAACTGCCCCAAAATAGGTGTGCCAAGCTTGTAGCATCATACTCAAGAAGACTTGAGGCTGTAATTGCTGCCAAAGGTGCTTCAACAAAGTATTGAGTAAATGGTGTGAATACTTATGTGCATGTGATATATATATTTTTTTTTTTATACATTTGCAAAAAATTCAAAAAAACGTTTTTCACTTTGTCATTATGCGGTATTGTGTGTAGAATGTTGAGGAATTGTTTTTATTTAATCCATTTTGGAATTAGGCTGTAACATAATAAAATGTGGAAAAAGTGAAGGGGTATGAATACTTTCCGGATGCACTGTAATGTTGGATGGTATTTAGAATAAAAAAAGATAACTCAGTCCTTACAATTTAAGTGGTAGGCTAATGGTAATTGCACCACTGTCTTTGCAACACAGCCATTCAATTTCTCAAAATCAAATTGCGACAGGCCCGGTCTCGTTCAAAGCCAATGTAGGCAATGTAACCTTAGGACAACAGTGAATTGAGTTAAAATAACGTATTTAATTAAACTACTTGAACATGCTACAGGTCTGTTTTGACTTATGGCAGTCTTCACCAAGCATGCGTGGTAAATTGTTCACAGTAAAGGCTTTGCACAATACCCCTCTACAATCAGAAGGAAGGTTTTGCATTAATTTGAGCAGCTTTTCATCAGTTCAATAAGAGGGCTAAAAGGAGGCTTTTCGACGTCCCCTCACATTCTTTTACCTTCCAAACACGTTTGTAGTCGGTAGCCCGTTGGAGAGTCTAGAAGCCTACGTCGTTTGTAAAACGGTTGCAAGCTTATTTTTTCTATATTTGGATTCCTTGCGCCTCTGATTAGAATCAGTTTCCGTAGGCTATAAATTTATCTTTCATTCGGCATTCGAATGAAACGGCAATATAGATGTAATGCATTTAATGCAATTTTTAATGCCTGTGATGATGCGAGAGAAGAGGATACGACACTGTGGTAAGTAGCCTATCACTGCGACATAGTATATACAAATAACAGGTAGGCTACATTATTGTTCCGGATAAATAAGCGGGGATTTTATTTATCCATATCCGATACCACACAATGTTATCCTAATGCGCTTGGATGAAAGGTACGAGGTGGTAGAATGGGCCAGGTGAAAGAGCTCTGAATGATCAAAATATTAGCAATTTAACAGTTTTAGGCAAATACGGAAACGTAACATACTTCATGATATACAGGTGATTTACAGTGAAGCTATGTTTTTTGAGGGATTAGTACGAAAATAATTTTTGTAATTACTAACTTTGTGGTAGTTTATGCAAGCTTTTGACAAATCAGCCTAAATAGCAATTGTGGACAACTATTTATTGACAGTTCTTTAATAGGGAAAGGCCTTTCATTGTTATGTGTTTTTTTCTTTTTTCTTTTTTACTGACGCTGCCTATGGCCTACCCGATCATTTATAATTTCTTTTGTTCTTTCCTCACGACATCTCATCAACGTTAGTCTGCTTCTCTGGCTGGAGCTGTCCAAGTGCTGAAATCAGAAAAGGGAGTCTAAAACCATCTCAGTGACAGGCATTAGAATCTGCATGTAACAATGTGTATCTTTTTGTTGAATCCCAACTGGTTTCTTTCTTTTTTTTTTAATGCCGTTTTTATGTAGCTGAAAGGTAGCTACAGCTTGCAGATGGTCAGCAACCAATCCCATAGAAGTGACAACTTGTAATGTTCTAGTCTTGAACGTTTTAGTCTTTGATTGCAGCAATCAATGTCTAGAAAAGTAGTTTATATAGGCTGCTCTACTTGACAATTATATACCCTGACTATTTATATAATATCCCCCCTATCTTATGCTATTTATAGACAGTATGGAAACACTAATATATATATATATATATATATATATATATATATATATATATATATATATATATATATATATATATATATATACACACGTACATTGGCCATTATGCCTCCATAATGCTATTCTGAAAAACTTCTATACACATCTGAGTAAATCAGTGGACAATTTGTGCGCTTTAAATTTGCTGATTTGGTTAGTGTGATTTACTAGTTATAGTAGTAACACATACATATATGTAAATATGTATTCATTTATATGTGTGTGTATATGTATATATACACACACACACACACACACAATAGTATTCTAGGTGTTTTTCATCATCATCATCATCGTCATCCGCTTTGTCCGGGGTCGGGTCGCGGAGGTAGCAGTTCAAGCAGGGCATCCCAAACTTCCCTTTCCCGTGCCACATTAACCAGCTCTGACTGGGGGATTCCAAGGCGTTCCCAGGCCAGTGTGGAGATATAATCCCTCCACCTGGTCCTAGGTCTGCCCCGCGGCCTCCGCCCAGCTGGACGTGCCTGGAACACCTCCCTAGGGAGGCGGCCAAGTGGCATCCTTACTAGATGCCCGAACCACCTCAACTGGCTCCTTTCTACGCAAAGAAGCAGCGGCTCTACTCCGAGTCCCTCACAAATGGCTGAACTTCTCACCCTATCCCTAAGGGAGATGCCAGCCACCCTCCGGAGGAAACTCATTTCCACCGCTTGTATCCGCGATCTCGTTCTTTCGGTCATGACCCACCCTTCATGACCATAGGTGAGAGTAGGAACGAAGATAGACCGGTAGATTGAGAGCTTTGCCTTCTGGCTCAGCTCTCTCTTCGTCACAACGGTGCGATAGAGCGACTGCAACACCGCACCCGCTGCTCCAATTCTCCGGCCCATCTCTCGTTCCATTTTACCCTCACTCGAGAACAAGACCCCGAGATACTTGAACTCCTTCACTTGGGGTAAAGACTCATTCCCTACCTGGAGTAGACAATCCATCGGTTTCCTGCTGAGAACCATGGCCTCAGATTTGGAGGTGCTGATCCTCATCCCAGCCGCTTCACACTCGGCTGCGAACTGATCCAATGAGTGCTGCAGGTCGCAGACTGATGATGCCATCAGGCCCACATCATCTGCAAAAAGCAGTGATGCAATCTAGGTGCAAATCTAGGTGTTTTTACATATGCAAAATAAATTGTGTATAAGTAAATACTCTTTTGTATTAGGGTAAACATGTAACAGGTTAGTGGAAAAAAAATTTCTACAAAACATTCTGTCTCCATAATATGATGATAATATTATGAACATAATATTAAAGATAGAAAAACTTATGACGTGTTTGAGCAGCATGCCACCAGAACAGGAACACATGCCTTTGTAATGATTCAGAGAACTACTTGATAAAAACAAGTGTTTTCTTATAATTGTTTGGCATCCTTTTCATAAGCCTAAGCATATATACATATATATACACTGCTCAAAAAAATTAAAGGAACACTTTGAAAACACATCAGATCTCAATGGGAAAATAAATCATGCTGGATATCTAAACTGATATGGACTGGGTAATGTGTTAGGAACGAAAGGATGTCACATCGATGTCAAATCTCAATGGGGAAAAAATCATGCTGGATATCTATACTGATATGGACTGGGTAATGTGTTAGGAACGAAAGGATGCCACATCGTTTGATGGAAATTAAAATTATCAACCTACAGAAAATTCGGAAATCTAAGTGAAAAATGATGCGGCAGGCTTTGTCCATTTTGCTGAAATTCCATTGCAGCAACTCAAAATGGTACTCAGTACTGTGTATTACCCCCACGGGCTTGTATGCATGCTTGACAACGTCGGGGCATGCTCTTATTGAAACGACGGATGGTGTCCTGGGGTATCTACTCCCAGATCTGGACCAGGGCATCACTGAGCTCCTGGAAAGTCTGAGGTTCAACCTGGCGGCGTCGGATGGACCGAAACATAATGTCCCAGAGGTGTTCTATTGGATTTAGGTCAGGCGAGCATGGGGGCCAGTCAATGGTATCAATTCCTTCATCCTCCAGGAACTGCCTGCATACTCTCGCCACATGAGGCCGGGCATTGTCATGCACCAGGAGGAACCCAGGACCCACTGCACCTGCGTAGGGTCTGACAATGGGTCCAAGGATTTCATCCCGATACCTAATGGCAGTCAGGGTGCCGTTGTCTAGCCTGTAGAGGTCTGTGCGTCCCTCCATGGAGATGCCTCCCCATTCCATCACTGACCCACCACTAAACCAGTCATGTTGAACAATGTTACAGGCAGCATAACGTTCTCCACGGCTTCTCCAGACCCTTTCACGTCTGTCACATGTGCTCAGGGTGAACCTGCTCTCATCTGTGAAAAGCACAGGGCGCCAGTGGTGGACCTGCCAATTCTGGTGTTCTATGGCAAATGCCAATCGAGCTCCACGGTGCTGAGCAGTGAGCACAGGGCCCACTAGAGGACGTCAGGCCCTCAGGCCACCCTCATGAAGTCTGTTTCTGATTGTTTGGTCAGAGACATTCACATCAGTGGCCTGCTGCAGGTCATTTTGTAGGGCTCTGGCAGTGCTCACCCTGTTCCTCCTTGCACAATGGAGCAGATACCGGTCCTGCTGATGGGTTAAGGACCTTCTACAGCCCTGTCCAGCTCTCCTGGAGTAACTGCCTGTCTCCTGGAATCTTCTCCATGCTCTTGAGACTGTGCTGGGAGACACCAGCAAACCTTCTGGCAATGCCATGTATTGATGTGCCACCCTGGAGGAGTTAGACTGCCTGTGCGACCTCTGTAGGGTCCAGGTATCGCCTCATGCTACCAGTAGTGACACTGATCCTAGCCAAATGCAAAACTAGTGAAAACAGTCAGAAAAGATTAGGAGGGAAAAATTGTCGGTGGCTTCCACCTGGAAAACCATTCCTGTTTTGGGGGTCGTCTCATTGTTGCCCCTCTAGTGCACCTGTTGTTAATTTCATTAATACCAAAGCAGCTGAAACTGATTAACAACCCCTTCTGCTACTTAACTGACCAGATCAATATCCCACAAGTTTAATTGACTTGATGTAATACTCTGATTAAAAAATTTTCCTTAAATTTTTTTGAGCAGTGTATATATACGTATATAATACAACTTTTAAAATCCCAGTACTCACCCTGCCATCAATATTCTTTGTCCTTCGTCTTTTTTTTTTATATATATATATTTTTTGCAGTAATGAAGTGGTCAGCTTTGAATTAAATGTACTGATTTAGTTAAATGTTTGGGAGCCCATACCGTCTTCCAGGATTTGTTGATCTTGTTTGGTTTACAAACTACAGATTGATTCTCATGATTTGCATGTAAAGAAATCTGTGATAATAAACTGTGATTGCTCCCTTGTAGGTACCTGCCAGTGACTAGCACCAAACGGATTGTGTACTGAGCTTGTCACTTTATTATCTGCCACTATGGGGTCATACCAATCCTTGGAAGTGACCTTGCAAGCTACACTACTGTAAAAGAGAGACAAGTCCTCTTTGTTTATTTTCTAAGGAGGAGCTGTTGATCGGTTAAAGTGTGATCAAGAGCCAAAAGACAAGACATGTCAAAGCAGTTGGAGGAGAAGATGGCTGATCTGGGGATATCTTTGCTGCTTGTGTGGATTATTTGTGTTCCCTATACTTCCATGACTCGCATTACTGGGCCATTTGGAAGTTTACAAGATGAGGAATCTACTGAATGGGGTCTCGATGAAGGACAAAGAATATTGAGTCGGGCCAAGAGAGGATGGGTTTGGAATCAAATGTTTGTGTTGGAGGAATTCTCTGGACCAGATCCAATCCTTGTTGGCAGGGTGAGTACTGGGATTATAAAAGTTGCATTAGGCTTGCTTATTATGTGAAAACATTTTACCAGATATTTCCATGCTCATTTCCCAGTATTACTGTAGTGGAACAGTTTCAAGAGTTAAGTGATAAGTTAAGTGACTTCAACAAAAGATGTGTGCCTGTCTAAAATATTGTATGTAAGCATTGTTCACTTAATTCACTATAATTGTATGTATTTTCTATGCGGCAGCCTTTATGTCCAAGACAAATTTCCCTCGGAACAAATAAAGTAATCTTAAACTTGATATTGATGCCAAAGTCATCTTTGCACAACAAGGTACAGGGTGCTTTTGAGAAAAACACAGCAAGAAGTCATGCTATTTTGTGAGTTATAGTGGGGCTTTTCTATTAAGAGTATGCATTTGAACCTTCGTATATGTTGAGTTGGCCTGCGCACCAGCTGGTACCTATGCTGAAGAGGCAGGGTCCATGAAAAGGCTGTTGGCTATCCTGGGCAAAACATCATGTTCAGAGCTTGTTTGTAGAATATACCAGAAGCCCATACCACAAGAGCAGTGTGTGGGACGCGTCTCAACGCTGTCTCCACATCAATCACCTGGAACTGCTCAGGGTCTTCCTGGTGCTGAAACGGTTTCTTCCGTTGCTGGGCAACCAGGATGTGTTGGTAAGAACAGACAACACGACTGTGGTGGCTTTTGTGAATCGACAGGGCGGAACCCGCTCCTGGACACATCACAAGTTGGCCAGGCAGCTATTGCTGTGGTGTGCAGTGAACCTGAGGTCGCTCAGGGCAACGCATGTCCCTGGTCACCTGAATACTGGTGCAGACCTTCTCTCCTGGGGAAAAATCCCGCCTGGAGAGTGGCACCTGCATCCGGAGGTGGTATGAGAGGTTTGGTGTTGCTTCGGAGAAGCGTCCGTCAATCTCTTCGCCTCGGCAGCCAGTGCCCAGTGTCGCCTTTACTTCTCTCTGTGAGAAGCAGGCGCACCTCTGGGCGTAGATGCTCTGACGCACGCGTGGCCTGCAGAAAGGCTGCTTTACGCGTTTCCCCCTACAGCGCCGATCCCGGCCGTGCTGGCCCGTGAGGTCTGATATTAGTAGCCCCTCAATGGTTTATCGGCAGCACGGTGGCTCAGTGGTTAGCACTGTTGCCTCACAGCAAGAATGTCCTGGGTTGAAACCCCACCTCAGCCAAGGGCCTTTCTGTGTGGAGTTTGCATGTTCTCCCCGTGTTTGTGTGGGTTTCCTCCGGGTACTCCGGTTTCCTCCCACCATCAAAAAAACATGCCGCATCCTCCTCCTGCCTCCTGCCAATTCAACTGTGTGTCCTATGTGTGTGAGCAAGTCTGACGTAATATGTTGGGTAAGCAAGTCTGGCGCAAATTGGCTGCCGTGGTATCACTCAGACTGAGTGTTGTGTTTGATAGCTGTCGGTCCATTCGTTGTTCGTTCTGTGTTATTAATTGGCGACCAATTTGTGTAAAGCGCTTTGAGCATCTAGAAAAGCGCTATAAAATGAATTATTATTATTATTATTATTATTATTATTATTATTATTATTATTATTATTATTAATAACCAAACCGTGGGCGGCGGATATATACAGCTTGGTGGTGGGGGAGCCTTGGCTGCTCCCGTTGTGCCCGGACTTACTGTCCGAGGCGAACGGCAAGATTTGGCACCAGAACCCACAGAAGTGGTGTCTATGGGTCTGGCCCCTGAAAGGCTGAGGTTGACCACTGACGGGTTACACCCCAAGGTGGTCGCTACTATTCAGAGCACTAGAGGAGCGTCCACCAGGTCTCTGTATGACCTGAGATGGCGCGTGTTCGAGTCCTGGTGCGTAGGAGCGGAGTTTGATGTCATTCCAATGCGACCTGAGGAAAATCCTATTATTCCTCCAGGGGCTACTGTACAACGGCAGAGCCTTTTCCACAGTCAAGGTTTACCTGGCAGCCTTGTCGGCTTGCCATGTCGGCTTTAATGGAAAGACTGTTGGTGCTCACCTGCTCGTGTCTCGCTTCATGAGAGGTGTACGCAGGCTGTGCCCGGTGTCTAAACCACTCACTCCCTCCTGGGAGCTCGGGTTGGTTCTGGATGGGCTGTCTCGGGCTCCGTTCGAACCAATGGAGACTTGCAGTGTTAAGGCGTTGTCACTCAAGACAGCTTTGTTGTTGGCCTTGGCCACCTCCAAGCGTGTCAGGGATTTACAGGCCCTCTCCGTTCATCCTTCGTGTACTGAGTTTGCTTCTGGATATGCCAAGGTGACCTTAAAGCCAAACTCAGCGTTTGTGCCAAAGGTCCTGAGCATGACTTACACCTGTAACTCTTGAGGTGCTCCGGCTCCGTCCCGATACGGATCTGCACTCCCTGAAGTGTCTGTGCTCTGTACGCGAGCTGCGCTGTTACATGGATAGGACAAAGGGATTCAGTTCCACGGATCAGTTGTTTGTCTGTTTTGCTCGCCCTTTCATGGGGAAGGCGCTGTCCAAAATCAGACTTGCTAAGTGGTTAGTGCAGGCTATTCAGTTAGCCTATGGCGCTATGGGACGTGCATTGCCTATGGCCATACGCGCACATTCCACTCGCGGAATTGCTGCCTCATGGTCGTTTTCCAAGGGTGTGTCTGTCTCGGACATTTGTGCTGCGGCTAGCTGGGCTACGTCGCACACATTTGTATCTTGGTACAGATTGGATGCGACGGCGCCCTCTTTGGCGCAGGCGGTGCTTAGTGTGGGTGGTCAGGAGTGAAGGATGGACCTCCGGTCATCAGGGTTTGTTCGATGTTCACGACCTATGGTGCGTTGTGGTACAATGTCTCCCATAGAGAGAAGTCGAACGTATCGACTGTAATAGAGCTGGGGGTTATGAATTTAACCCAGGTTCTAATAAGGAGAGAAGTGAGACTCCTCTCCAAAGTCTGCCCCATGGCTGAATGATGACTGGATTCAAATCTGGAGTGAGATGGGTCTGCTACTGTATTTATAGAGTAGCTGACGCGGGTGCGCGTGACCCTTACATTCTCACAAGCCTTGTTGATTACAAGGCGCTGTTGTATAAGTGTTCAGTGAATGATGTGCGCTCTAAGAGCGTTTCCCATAGAGAGGAGTCTCACTCCTCTCCTTATTAGAACCTGGGTTGAATTAATAACCCCCAGTTTTCATGACTCACGCCCCTTTCACACTGCGCAAAATGCTAGCAGTCCGGGCGGAAGTCATTCATTTTCAATAACGGTCATCCACGGCGCTGCGAATCAGATGCCGACTAGGCTGCGTTGCATGATCGCAATCTCGAGTTGGATATTTTCATCTCTTCGGTTGTTTTGCCGTGCGGCGAAAGAAACGGAAGTTGATGAACCACAGAAGAATATCACATTTTGTAGCTTTCAAGCAGGTTATTATGGGATACTGGTAAGGAACATTATGCCAGCAAAATACACTGGCTTGAAATATAGAATATTAGTTGTTAATAAAAATAAAGCTTCCCTCCATCTTGCGTGGGGTTTGGTCTACTCGTGCAACTTGGTTGCAATGATTGCGTGAAAACAATACAATACCGTGCGCAGTGTGAATGGGGCGTAAACAACAACTCGAGTAGCGTGAGACTGCAGTGACTTCTGAAATGACTGGGAGAACAAGCGGTAACGCTTAACATTCTAGAATCTTGAATAAAATGTGACTTTTTTTTTAGGCAAAAAGGTAAGTCAAGGGGGCGAGGAACTGCCGAGTGATAGAAGTGCAGAGCATAATTTGACTGGCGCAGCGACAGGGCTCTGCGAACATTGGTGTATCTAAAGCCTGGTTTATACTATGGCTACAGTCGAATTCTTTGTTTTGCTTAGGAAGGTTCCGAAATGAGTGAAATGACTCGGCAGTATCTAAGTGGCAGCCATGATAACCACTCGAAATCTCTAAGTGCTAAGGAAAGGTGCTTCAATGATTCCTAACTTGTGTGCTTTAGCATAGGATACACGGGACCATCCTTTATGAAAGGAAAGAAGCAAATGCCGCCCCACAATTCCTTGTGGCAGCAATATTTAAAATGATTCAGCCGTCGATCGACATGACCGACAAGGGATGCAGATCATGTAGCCTAGTTGTTTATTAAGCATTTTACATCTTATGTAATGCCCAAACTTGCTAATATTCTTATGTTTTTAAATGTCACCATGTTAGAAACTTAAGAATCATAATATGTAACTATCATAGCAGATTTATATAAATGCATACTTGCATACATTTAACGATTAGGCTTCATACAATCATAGTAATTGGGATTCATGCGTGGTGATCAATATGAGTTGACGGGGATGAGGACGTGAGCAACCATTCTCAATGTGACATATTTCATTTCACTTTTGTGATAGGTAGCATATATTCCCTTTTTTTATTTAAATTCCAACCTTGGTAATAAAGTACGCTAGTATATTTTTCTGGCTTGCCCGTACGTTTATATAGACCATGAAACAACACGGTGACAACGCACTAGTAAAGTAGTTAAGATGCGCTTTTTGTAGGCTACAATAATCTACGGGACATTGTAGTTTCTACACGAACAACCCACGAAAACCACCGTCGCATGATCACGTAGCTAAGTGTAAGTGCAGTCGGATTCCTTTAGCAACGTGATTGTCTTTTCCTAAATCCTTATAAGTTATCTTTCATGTCTTTCCTTAACCCCATGACGTTTTTCCTCGGGGTTAAGGAAAAGTCCATAGTGAAAGTCATTAGGACGTACTTTATTGAATTATTCGGATACAGCCCAAGATTTGTAGGTATTAGCAGTATGTCGTAGGTCGCCCTAACAATAAAGCTATTTCTTGTAGATTCCATTTTCCACAAGTCCTGCCAGGTAAATGCCAGGTAAATTTTCTCTGCTCTACACTCTCCCAGTTAATCTATTGCCCTTGTTTGGCTTGTGAGAAAGCGTTGGAGTTCCTTGCAACTTCCTGCTGCTTACATATTTGATCTATCACCAATTTGTGTTGTCTGAAGGAGTTGATCTTGACCACCTCTGTTTACTTGTGCCAAATCCAAATCCTCCTTGTCCATGTTGTACTTGCCATACCATTTATGTATGTTTAAAGGCTGCCTTTGCTTGCAGCACTGAATCTTTTGTATTCCATTTCTGTCCTGTGGCTATTGTGGGCTCCGCTGGTCGTACTAGAAAAGCTTGGGATTCTGCAAGTGTAATTTCTAATCTAGATTTAGTCCACTTGAATCCCTCTGTATCCACAGTAAGTGACAGCTCTAGTGCACCTTTCCTATAGAGAGGCAGGCTACAAAGACATCGTTGGACCCCTAACCATGTTCTGGCATAAAAGCAAATTCTTCTTTCTAGCTTTTTGAGCTTTCCAAGTTTTGCCAAGAATGAAAACAACTTTTTGTTAAACTGACAGTGCAAGCTAGTTTTAGTGAGAAATGCACCAGGTTTTGATGAGATTACACCAAGTAATACTGAAACCGAATTGTGTCCTAAAATGGACACAGTACTACGGAACTCATCTCTTACACTCATTCTGCATTAAGCGTTCACAATCCTCAGTTTCAAGTGGACACAGGCTCAGGACGGATGTGGCCAGGTCGCTCCCCAGAGTCTCGCTGCCATATTGTGTGGCTCAGTTGTTTGGAGCATCTCTTTCCTCCTGTGCATCCTTGCCGCCTTGATAGCCTACTTAGCTTATTGTATTTATTGTAATGCATTATAGCAATATCCAAATGAATACATGTATTTACAGCCGGCCACCTAATAATAATACTAATAATAATAATACGTACAGTTATAAAAGGGTTCCACAGCTTTGCTGCTTGGACCCCTAATAATACGTACAATTACAAAAGGGTTTCGCAGCTTCACTGCTTGGACCCCTGATTAAAGCTGCTGGCAGCCTCTGACGGGTCCTAGCTGTCTGAAAGAGCTTGAGATTGTGAAAACATGGACCTGGTCAAGGGGTAGACTGATACAAACTGGAAGAAGAGAGATTGAGAGAAAATTATCTAAACCTCAATAGTTGTAAGATGGATCTGATGGTTGTGGCTCCTCAGGCTCTGCTCAAAAAGGTTATCAGATTTGTAAATGTGGCTACAATCTCCAAGTTTGTGTTTACATTTGCAAGTGTATTGAGATTTGTTTATTTGTAGAAAAATGTTGTGTGAATGCATACATATACTGTACGTGTCTGTGAATACGTAGACAAGTCTGTGAATTCATACATAGACTTTTCAGCCCTTAATATCTATGTTGCTGTAAGAGCTGGAAATACAGTCATGAGTTACAAGTCACGCGGGCCACTCAATTGGATGTCACACGTGACTTTTGCTAAACTTTTTCTGTGGCAGAGATTTGTGCATGTGGCAGTTCGTAAATGTGCGGCTAGGTTTGTCTGAGCGGGGAACCTTAACTTCAAAAGACACAGATCTATTTAATATACAGGCATCTGTGAACACCCAGCAAGGTGCTCAGGGTCCAGTCGCCTCGCTCATATTTAACGTACCTTAGTCTCCGCTGCTCCACTTTATCCATTTTGGACCCAGGGACAATACTGATATGCAGCAATGTCATCTCCAGCTAAATAGAGAAGAAAGACGATTAATATAAATACATTAAGTGATTACTTACAAGCCACAGTAGAAATTTACAGCAATGAAAGGGCCTTTAGGTTGACTGTAGACATGTTTTTTACAAAAGTCTGAATATGCAGGTGTGCCTACTACAGAAACAGAGAGGCCACAGGGAGTAGGCCTTAGATTAACAGCAATCAATCCATGGTCATGAGTGACTGAACAGTAACTTACACACATTGTACACTCATAGGATATGTGCCAAGGCATTAGCTCACTAATACTAACATGCCGTTTAAATAAATAGCTTAATCTTTAATGATACTGTCATGACGTTACGATATAAGGAAGTCATGGAGCTAGTTAGCCAGCTAATGCCAACATCCAATAGGCAGCTGGTTAAATAGCTAATGCTAAAGCCAACACTAACATATGGCCAAAGACGTTTTAACTTTTTTATAAAACATGTAATTAAACAGTCAATATGTACGATTTTTTTATCTGGTAAACGTATAGTAATAAACACAAATTAATAAATTGTCGGTTTTTCTAAAAGTGACAGTTTTGTGCCGAAAAAAGTTTTTTAAATTTGACCAGTTGTTACTTCTGTGTCGCCAACTGAAGTAGCCATAAAGCATAAACATTATACGACCGACTTTGACCTTACAAAGTGCTTCATCGTTATCGAAACAATGGTAAAACCGATTGTCTTTCCATTTTATATAATCGTAAACCTAAATTAAGGGTACAGTATTGAAAACTTGTACTTGGAAAACAGCAATAAATCAATCAAAGGATTTTTTATAACGCGGTTACAAAGCTCTAAAGTTCTACAACTCTTAAAACTCCATATGAAGCCTGCCTGGTCTTTTAGCAATCACAGTTAAAATATATATCTCCAGACAATAAGACAATTTAGTTTCTAATTGTATAATTAAAATGTTCAATAAACCTTATGACCATCTTAGATTGTAGTCATTGTACACCTATCTCCCAAAAAACATCTTGCCAATAAAACGTTCACTCATTGGCATTAAAGCATAACTGCAAATGACTGACTATGACTATTATATGATATATACATACACGTATGTACATTGCTCAAAACAATTAAAGAAACACTTCGAAAACACATCAAATCTCAATGGGGAAAAAATCATGCTGGATATCTATACTGATATGGACTGAGTAATGTGTTAGGAACGAAAGGATGCCACATCGTTTGATGGAAATTAAAATTATCAACCTACAGAGGGCTAAATTCAAAGACACCCCGGAAATCTAAGTGAAAAATGATGCGGCAGGCTTGTCCATTTTGCTGAAATTCCATTGCAGCAACTCAAAATGGTACTCAGTACTGTGTATTACCCCCACGGGCTTGTATGCATGCTTGACAACGTCGGGGCATGCTCCTAATGAGACGACGGATGGTGTCCTGGGGTATCTCCTCCCAGATCTGGACCAGGGCATCACTGAGCTCCTCACTGAGACAGTCTGAGGGGCAACCTGGCGGCGTCGGATGGACCGAAACATAATGTCCCAGAGGTGTTCTATTGGATTTAGGTCAAGCGAGCGTGGGGGCCAGTCAATGGTATCAATTCCTTCATCCTCCAGGAACTGCCTGCATACTCTCGCCACATGAGGCCGGGCATTGTCGTGCACCAGGAGGAACCCAGGACCCACTGCACGTGCGTAGGGTCTGACAATGGGTCCAAGGATTTCATCCCGATACCTAATGGCAGTCAGGGTGCCGTTGTCTAGCCTGTAGAGTTCTGTGCGTCCCTCCATGGATATGCCTCCCCAGACCATCACTGACCCACCACCAAACCGGTCATGCTGAACGATGTTACCGGCAGCATAACGTTCTCCATGGCTTCTCCAGACCCTTTCACGTCTGTCACATGTGCTCAGGGTGAACCTGCTCTCTTCTGTGAAAAGCACAGGGCTCCAGTGGCGGACCTACCAATTCTGGTGTTCTATGGCAAATGCCAATCGAGCTCCACGGTGCTGAGCAGTGAGCACAGGGCCCACTAGAGGACGTCAGGCCCTCAGGCCACCCTCATGAAGTCTGTTTCTGATTGTTTGGTCAGAGACATTCACACCAGTGGCCTACTGGAGGTCATTTTGTAGGGCTCTGGCAGTGCTCATCCTGTTCCTCCTTGCACAAAGGAGCAGATACCGGTCCTGCTGATGGGTTAAGGATCTTCTACGGCCCTGTCCAGCTCTCCTAGAGTAACTGCCTGTCTCCTGGAATCTCCTCCATGCTCTTGAGACTGTGCTGGGAGACACAGCAAACCTTCTGGCAATAGCACGTATTGATGTGCCATCCTGGAGGAGTTGGATTGTCTGTGCAACCTCTGTAGGGTCAGGTATCACCTCATGCTACCAGTAGTGACACTGACCCCAGCCAAATGCAAAACTAGTGAAAACCAGACAGAAAAGATGAGGACAAAAAAGTTCGGTGGCCTCCACCTGGAAAACCATTCCTGTTTTGGGGTCGTCTCATTGTTGCCCCTCTAGTGCACCTGTTGTTAATTTCATTAACACCAAAGCCGCTGAAACTGATTAACAACACCCTCTGCTACTTAACTGACTAGATCAATATCCCAGAAGTTTAATTGACTTGATGCAATACTCTCATTAAAAAGTTTTCCTTTCATTTTTTTGAGCAGTTGTATATACACACATACACACATGGTGTAACATTACTAGTTAATTATATAATATAACTTAGCACTTTATGTGTGGATAAAGGAAATTGCCATTAGATTATAAAAATAAAAATGTATTAGTTGTCTTTTTTTAATTAGTTGCTTTGCTCCATTCTTTAGTCTGCTCTGCAATCTGCAAAAAAACAGACACTAAATCAGTCTGAGTGGTAAATACATTTTTTTTCTTCTTTTGCTGGCTACCTACAGTATATTGTTGTCTCCAAAGACCATGTCTTCCCTTGTGGAAAGGGCTGTGTAGGCTTGATGAGCTAGTCCGTCCATGAAATGCAGGCCACAAAACAACTCATTGACAACCCCCAAACTGGCCTTCTCAGTATCACTACATAATTCAAAACCCTAACTAATATTTCATTGAACCTCTTTTCAGTGCTGGCCCGGTTACTCATTAGGTTCCTATTCTTTGAGAAAATAGTTTCTGAATCATCTCCCTAACTGTGTCAAACGTGCAATGGGCACTGAGCCGGAAGCTTGCTCTCTAAAACTAAAACTATGCCTGAAGTGACGTATATATGGCCAAATTTACTTGTGCCATCAGTACAAATTTCAGATTCAAACTTGAACTCTGAATCAATATGGAGCAATTAAACTTTCCGTGCCTCGTCTGCCATAGACTTAAGACACACCTGGGAGCTTCTCTGATTGGCTATGGAACAGCTTATCTAAAGCTACCTCACTACCCCTGTCACTTTATTTGAACTAACTCTGCGGTTGCAAACCAGATCCATGTACACTTCCCTTACCGTATCTGCACATCTACCAGTACCATGCTCATAAGTTGGTATCCTAACCTGCACAAGCCTATCTAACCCTTCTTCAAAATCCCTGTTTTGAACAACAACAAAAAAGATCAGTCTCCTCCTAGTCCTTTCTAAACTACTCTCTCTACGTTTGAGCTTTTTTAGCAGCAATCTACTGGGACTCTTTTCTGACAGCCTCTGCCTGCACTTATTCAGCTTTGACTGCAGACTCCTAACCTTTACCTCAGCGTCATACAATTTTTTACCCCTCTCTCTCCACTCTTTCTCCAGCCTATCTTTCTCCTTAGTGAGATGATCAAATTTTGCCTGCTTTTGTTGTTAGTTTGTTTTTGTTGGTCTGAGCCTATTCAGTTATTCAAATGTAACTTCGTTTCACAACATATACGTGTCAAAATTGATAGAGCTCTTGCTAATTCACATTAAGCTTTCAAAGAGCGCAGGTTCTGTTCTTGCATGAACAAATCCTTAACTTTAAGCAGTTTGATCAAAAAATTTATGCTTTATTTAATATCAAACCACTGATGTACTGATTTAAGCATTTATTATTAAATCATGGACAATTCAATCTTTCCGTATACTTACTGTTAATAACATCATATTGTAATTTCAAAACTCGCCTCTGCATGGTGCTCAACGCTGAACTTTGTTCTAAATGCTTTATTTTGGTAGAAAACGGAGACCGATTTTGCCGCGCACCAAGTCTTGAAGTCTTCTTGCCTACCTGTTCCCATACTTTTTCACGGTCACACTTTGATTCATTTTGAAGTACACCCCTGTACCTACATGACCTTAAGTGGAATAAGCAATCAGTCAACAATTGGTTATTTAAAATACGTGCTATATACTTTACTTGTGTTGCTACTAATTTAAATTTTATCTGTCGGTCGAGGCCTTTCAACTCTGACTTGTCCTAAGCCTTTGAAAGATTCTCAGAAAAAATTATAAAAATCGATCGAAGGCAGAGAAAGAACTGCTCACTCAAAGTTTTCCGTGCCTTCACTTCTCCAGGACAGCGGTAAAACACACTTCATTTTCCACTATAGCTTGCTAGATAGTTTGTTTTGATTTAGAAATCAGTCGTGTGGATTGAAATCCTTAAAGCGAGACCTATTTTCATTGTTTTATGTAGGCCTATGGTAATGTCAGTCAGTTTGGCTACTATTACATAGGCCTATAACACATTTAATTTTAACTTTAGCTATGCAGATTGATTGTGAATGTAAGTGATGCTCATCGGTAACGTTATCTGTACCAAGATAAAAGGCAACCTAGTTGTTGCATTCTTGAGCGGGGTAATTTTAAGTAGGCCTATCAAGGCAGTTAAGAATATATTAATGATCAGCGGATATGAAAAACTGTTCATATTTAAAATACTTCCGCTAATGAAGAACTATGCGTGATAAGAGTTTGAGGTAGCATATTGTTTGCCGTGAGAAAATCTCCTTTCATCTTTTGTTTTCCTCTATGTCCACTGAAGCGTTGGTTTCCTTAAAGGTTGCATTGAGTGGCATGACCAGTATTTGTGACCACAGATGCTTGCCTGAAAAATCACTGCATTAAGAAAACAAGAAAACCTATTTATTAGTCAGATGGTTTATTGCCTTAAGGTTTGCAGAGCAGACTGCAGAAATTAGCAGATCGGCTACGCGTAGACAGCTAAAAATACAAGATCAATACAATACAAGATCATCATCCTCATCATAAATGAAATATAGGCTATAATATAGGATTTTGTTGGACCGAGAGCTTTGACTTTTGCAAGATCGATTGGGAGAGAACTGTGGGGGGAGGCAGGGAAAACTATCGTATTTCAATGAGAGAATATGCCTGTTTATTACCGGTTTATAGGCTAAATTAGCAGATATGTACAAATAATACTGAGCAATGATCTTGCAATGGGACCTACATTTTACTGAGATGTTTTGAAATGTGTTTTCGACCCGGTGATTATCTGGCACTGATTATGCGTGTACAAACGCAACTGCAAGCAGTACTTTGGCAAACTATCGTTCGGCGCAGGTGTAGAATTGTTGTTGAGGTGTAGAAGTTGTTTGTTGTTGACTGTCTCGGAGCCGGTGTAGAATTGTTGTTGACTCGGGCCGCGTCATAAAAAAGCTAAGTTGTTTGACACGTTCGCGGTTTTCAGCATACACGTTTTTAATGTTTTAGCCTTAATTTAGGTAAACGACCATGTAACTGTAAAGGCAGTGAGTTTTTCAAAGTATCTGTAGCAACATATACATTATTTTTCCCAGCCAAAGAAGTAAACTAATGTCAAAGTTGGCCATAGGAGGTTTGAGCTTTTTGAAGACGGCGTGGCTACACCGAAATATCAACTCGGTAAAATTAAAAACCTTTTTTTGGACACTAAAACTGTCACTTTTAGATCAACTGAAAATTTATGAATTTGTTTTTATTAATAAACGTTTAGTAAGTAAGACAAATTTGGAGCATTAACTGTTTAATCACTTGATTTTAAAAAACTGCCTGCCTACTCTAACACAAGTTAATTCTGTGACAAAACTAGCCTCATACTTATCACTTTCATCTACAGCTCTTGCCTCTGTAACGTGACTAGACATGGCGTCAATATGTCTACATGTTGTAGGCATACCAAATACTTAACCATCAAATGGCACTCTCGTTTTCATGACATAACTTGCTCCTGCGGGACCTCATCCTACCAACAGCCAAAAATAAATAATTTATAATTATTCAAAATTTTCGGCTAGCCTTGATCAGACTGCTCTGGTGAATTTACTTGCAACCCAAAAGATCTTTTCAGAGCCATCCATCTTCCGAGCAAAATAGCATTCCCAATTACACAATTGGCTTAAACATTTGTTTAAGTATCTCAGTGTTTTGCTAACGAAATGAAAAGACGGCGCAACAGATATAGCCAAGCCTAAGCAATGGCATAATATAGTCTCGCCAACAATATCGTCCTCCATACTACCTCCTACCAGTTCGCGGCCATTCAAAATCTTATAATTTACAATAAAACAGTTCACAGAATTGCAGGCAATTAATATGGTGTTCAGAAAATATTATACTGCATGTAAATGCTTAACCATATTTAAATTATTGAGGTAGGAATTTTAGTTATACAGTAGGTTAAGTCAATGCAAGTCGCACTGCTACATCGCGGTGGTTGATTAATATTAGCCTGCATATTATAAGAATGCATCATATTCCCTCACAAGTAGCTGTTTTTGCAGTAGCTGCTCTGGTCCTTTCTCTATGGCGTTAAATTTGTGCCACAAGTCTGTGCGCGTGAAGTGATATGTTGCGCAATAATAATAATAATATGTAACTATAGTAGCAGATTTGTATGCCTAACATAAATGCATAACTTGCATACATTTGATGATTAGGCTTCATACTATTATGTGTACTAATAATATTACTATTATTATATTATGTGTGGCGATCAATATGAGTTGACGGGGATGAGGACGTGAGCAACCATTCTTAATGTGACATATTTCGTTTCACTTTTGTGACAGGTAGCTTATATTCCCTTTTTTCATTTAAATGCCAACCTTGGTAATAAAGTAGGCTAGTATATTCAGGCCTATCTGGCTTGCCCGCACGTTTATATAGGCTATGAAACAACACGGTGAAAGTCATTAGGACGTACTTTATTGAGGAATTCGACCGTAGCCTATATATCTACTTGCCTCCTACCATGCTGAACCAATGAGCGATTGTTTGACGCACTGAGAAGACGCTTCGCACGACGCGCTGTTAGGATTTAGGAGGACTCCCCTTCAACACGTCGGCGGGCCTTGGTGAGCTACGCTTTCCCAAAAACCCCTTTTCTGCGAGACGTTTACGTGCTGAATGTGAGCTGGCACAGATTTTCCGCTCTATGCTTGACTGTCGGCCGAGTAACCTGGGTGTTTTCAGTATTGAATCCAGAAGAGCAAAAGTAGTTACTTGATATGGACAGGTTTATAAAGTATTTTTACCACCCTCCACCAAAACAGTAGAATACGGCTATTCTAAAGGAGTCCTATTTATCCTATTCTAAGAGATGACATGTTTGAGTTTTTTTCTCTTTACAAGGAAAGCTAAACAATATTTTCTGTGCTCTCAAAATCTATATGATATTGCGTTGCCTCTTTACTGTTTCAAAAATATTAATATTATTAATTACTATTATTAATATTAGATATTTAAGTAGTGGTGGAATAAGAGCTGCAAATTGCATTTGTTTTAATTTATACGTTTCTTTATACGTTTCTTCTCACCTGCCATTCAGTTTGTAAAAGGATGTCTGTTTATCTTTATAATGGTGAACAATAATGTGTTAAACTGATGTCATCAATACCCCTGTGTAACCCGGTGGTAAAAAGATACCTTTAGAGTAATAATAAAGGTAATGATAAAGGAACAAGGGTAGACTACTAACTAATGTGATAGATCAACATGTATAGTGTGATTGTAGATCATTCAATTGAAATATATACAGTATAATGCAATAGCTTTTAAAACATAAAAATTAACATAGGCTGGCGTTTTAACTGAATATAAATTGGGCAAATCAATAATTCATCCAAAAACTAAAAGTAAAGCCACTACTTTAACTTTTAAAAACAGCACATTTATTTAAGATGGTACATCATCACAACAGTACATAGAAATGTAGCCAAGCAGAAGAGCAAACAATGATAGCAATAGATGACTTAGTGAATATACTTAGTGGACTAATGTCAATATATAATTAATAATAAATGTTATTAAACTGATTAATATTCTGTGTGCAAATACTGTGGTGCATCTGGTGGCCTAGTCGTTCATCAACTGTCCAAGTCCCTCACGTTCAAGTTCCAGTGAATTTACTGTGGGGGAGACACAATCAAATTCTGCAGGAAAACACAAACGGCACTCATAAGGTCATGTTAATTAGAGATTTGGACGTCCAGAACAACAAATAAAAAGCAAGATGGAGTTAAAAAATTTGCCATGGCACAGTAGATGAGTACATACAAATGTAAACAGTTGAGCGTGTACATATTTGAATTTAAAAAAAGGATATTGAAACACACACCAATGGACAATTGAAGAGACTGCAATGCCTTGTCTCAAGTATCCAACATTTGGGATGATTATGGCCTGAAAATGGGCAACGTTGAGTTTATTAGTATGTTTCATTACATTTAAAGTGTTTAGCCTGAGCAGAATGATTAAGAGCACAACATTTTAGAAAACCCTACCTTGTTTGTTTGGCAGTAGTTCAGAACCATTCTGAAACCAGACAAAAAAAAAGAACAATGACTTGACAGATCAACCAACAAAAATATTTTTGAGACATGGCTTAGTTTTCCTACACAATACTTTAAAGGACTTAATTAGATTGAAGCTTACTTCAGAAAGTTCCAATGATGAGGAGACCTTGCAGGAAGCTTCTGACTTGCCTGTGAGAGAAACAACAATCCAAAGGTTTGAACGTGAACAATAATATACATTTTAATGTACTCAATACCACGAGTAGCACTCTGGAAGACGATGAACCATTATTAAACAATTATATTGAATTACTGCCGATGGCTTGCCAATGTTTAAGAGCTCTTCTGAGCAATTTCAGCCAATTCTATGCACCCCTAAGAACCTTACTTGTAGAGATGACATGCATTATCATGGGCCTCCACGACTGGTCCAGACCGTTTAGCCTCGGGTCCGTGGAAAAGGATTTTCAAAAAGCCATCTTGTCCATGCAATCAAATAGTATTAAGCCGGTCAGAGAGATTCGAGAACAGAAAGGAAGTTTCAGCAGATACTAATGATACAAAAATGTTTTTAATTAGTGGTTAATAGGCTGTCCAACTCTTCCTAATACTGTGAATTGGACAAAGTAGGGATGAAAGCATGTGAAAACAAATGTGTTCTACACTATTAATCAGTCAACAAGCTTCCCTTCTTCTTAATATTAGCAAGAACTATTTATATAAACAAGACCTACAAATGTATGCAAAATGTAACCAACTTTGATGATGAGGGCACCTCCAGTAGCTAGTTCTATAGAAATAAAAAACAACCATATTAGACAGTTTCATAAACAAACATTAATTAACGTGTGGGATTCAAATAGTCTTGAATCAACTCAACGTCCATTAACATTAGGCAAACCAAAATTTCATCTAGTTGGAAAATAATGAATGAATAAATGATCGGGGTTCACACCGCAGCATTAATTGTAAACTAATTGCAAATGTTTTTTTTTGCTGTTTACCATTACCGTTAGCTAACGTTAACGCTGGTGTTGGCTAATGTTAGCTAGCTAGTAAACCAAGCACTTCGTTCAGATTAAAAATATAGCATTAACACTCACATAAACAAAACGTGCTTGGGCAAGTATGGTTAAGAATAACTAACGTTAGGTTTACACATTTTTGTCACCTACTTATGTTATGTACAGCAACATTAATTACCTTTTTGTGTTAGTCTCCCAGAGAAAGAAGAAACTGTCATAGTCATTCGAAAACCGTTGGAAATTCCAATTTGAACCAGCTGGCTCGTGCTTGTGCCTTGAGTGATCGCAATCTGATGGCTGGCCGAGCTTCGAACGACGCACACTTTGAGTTTGTGGGTGACGTTCCAGTTAGGCTGACCGATGAGATAGAACTCGATGCAATGCCGATGTTTCTATGTTTCGGGCTAACATTGGCCCAACGTATGTGTATTATCTGAGACAGTGTTTGTATTAGAT
>JAPMUY010003450.1:10000-12500 GCA_026901105.3 Galaxias olidus
AGGGGGGGGTAGACTGACACCTCCCTTCTCTGAGCATGAAACACATTAACATCCCGACACTCTAAGTCTCAACTATCCTCTCTCACACACACACACACACACACACACACACACACACACACACACACACACACACACACACACACACACACACACACACACACACTGTGTAAACACTACACACACACACACACACACACACACACACACACACACACACACACACACACACACACACTGCGTAAACACCACACACTCATATCCAAGGGCAAGCCGCACTCCTTGTTCGAGGCAGAGGTAAAACATCCACACAAACAAACAAACAAACAAACAGACAAACAGACAAACAGACAAACAAACAAACAAACAAACAGACAAACAAACAGACAAACAGACAAACAGACAAACAAACAGACAAACAAACAAACAAACAAACAGACAAACAAACAAACAGACAAACAAACAAACAAACAAACAGACAAACAAACAAACAGACAAACAAACAGACAAACAACAAACAAACAAACAAGACAGACAAAAACAGACAAACAAACAGACAAACAGACAAACAGACAAACAAACAGACAAACAAACAAACAAACAAACAAACAGACAAACAAACAAACAGACAAACAAACAAACAAACAAACAAACAGACAAACAAACAGACAGACAGACAGACAGACAGACAGACAGACAAACGGACAAACAGACAGACAGACAGACAGAGAGTAGTAGAGGGTGATCCAGATGATCTGGTCCAGTAATGGAGGACCACCAAAACTACCCCACTGAGCTAACAACACGCACACACACACACACGCACGCACGCACGCACGCACGCGCGCACGCACATACAAACACACACACATATACAAACACCTGTACACACGCACACACACACACTTATACATACACCTGTACACACGCACACACAAACTCAGTCAGACACACACAAGAAGTACCTGTAAGAAAAGTGTGTGTGTGTGTGTGTGAGTGTGTGTGTGTGTGTGTGTGTGTGTGTGTGTGTGTGTGTTTTCTGACTGTGTGTGTTTCTGATTGCGTGAGGTGGTGTGTGTGTGTGCGTGAAGCTGTGCGTATTTGACTGAGTGAGACTGCGTGAGGTAGCGTGGGTGCGTATGTGTGTGTGTGCGTGTCGGACTGCGTGAGGTGGGTGTGTGTGTGTGTGTGTGTGTGTGTCTGACTGCGTTAGGTGGTTTGTGTGTGTGTGTGTGTGTGTGACTGTGTGTGTGTGTGTGTGTGTGTGTGTGTGTGTGTGTTTGTGTCTGACTGCGTGAGGTGGTGTGTGTGTGTGTGTGTGTGTGTGTCTGACTGAGTGAGGTTGTGTGTGTGTGTGTGTGTGTGTCTGACTGCGTGAGGTGCTGTGTGTGTGTGTGTGTGTGTGTTTCTGACTGCGTGAGGTGGCGTGTGTGTGTGTGTGTGTGTGTGTGTGTGTGTGTGTGTGTGTGTCGGACAGTGGAGGCAGCTTGATTATCTGCTAATGTCCGAGAGCTGAAATGACTGGCCATTTGGTTGATACCGCTCAGCTAGACAGATAAGACCGCTGTGACTGTTTGGAGACTGAAAACCATCACATCACGCTGGGGCTGTTCAGACACTAACAGATGATACAGAGAGAGAGAGAGAGAGAGAGAGAGAGAGAGAGAGAGAGAGAGAGAGAGAGAGAGAGAGAGAGAGAGAGAGAGAGAGAGAGAGAGAGAGAGAGAGAGAGAGATAGAGAGAGAGAGAGAGAGAGAGAGAGATAGAGAGAGAGTGAGAGAGAGAGAGAGAGAGATAGAGAGAGAGAGAGAGAGATAGAGAGAGAGAGAGATATAGAGATAGTGAGAGATAGAGAGAGAGAGTGTGAGTGATAGTGAGAGAGAGAGAGAGAAACAGAGAGAGGGAGAGAGAGAGAGAGACAGAGGGAGAGAGAGTGAGAGAAACAGAGAGAGGGAGAGAGAGACAGAGGGAGAGAGAATGAGAGAAACAGAGAGAGGGAGAGAGAGAAACAGAGAGGGGGGGGGGGGGGGGGGGGGGCAGAGAGAGAGAGAAAGAGAGGAAACAGCCAGAGGAATGTGTCCAGGCATGTGAAATAGTTTTATAACTTCCATTTAGTATTTCTGTTGTTTTGTTGTTGTCGTAACTGTTGTATTCACTTTTGTTGCTTTGTTATGCTTTGGCAATGTGGATGATTATTTTACTATGCCAATAAAGAGCTTATGAATTGAGAGAGAGAGAAAGAGAGAGAGCGAGAGAGAGCGAGAGAGAGAGGGGGGGGGAGTTACAGGGGGGGTAGAAAGAGAGAAAGAGAGAGAGCGAGAGAGAGAGAGAGAGAGAGAGAGGGGGGAGAGAGGAAGAGAGAGGGGGTAGAAAGAGAGAAAGAGCAGGATGAGGAGAGGTGAGGAGGAGTTGGAATGGATGGGTAGATCATGGAGAGAGAGAAGGGGTTCGAAAAAGAAAAGAGGGAAGAGAGAGGGGGATGGAGAGAGGAGAGGAGAGG
>JAPMUY010003450.1:20000-25000 GCA_026901105.3 Galaxias olidus
GGTACGGTTAGCACGACAACATTCATTGAGGGGCTAACGCTACAGTTAGCATGACAACATTCACTGAGAGCTAACGCTACGGCTAACACAACAACATTCACTGAGAGCTAACGCTACGGTTAGCACGACAACATTTATTGAGGGGCTAACGCTACGGTTAGCACGACATCATTCACTGAGGGCTAACGCTACGGCTAACACAACAACATTCACTGAGAGCTAACGCTACGGTTAGCACGACAACATTCATTGAGGGGCTAACGCTACGGTTAGCACGACAACATTCATTGAGGGGCCAACGCTACGGTTAGCACGACAACATTCATTGAGGGGCTAACGCTACGGTTAGCACGACATCATTCACTGAGGGCTAACGCTACGGCTAACACAACAACATTCACTGAGAGCTAACGCTACGGTTAGCACGACAACATTCATTGAGGGGCCAACGCTACGGTTAGCACGACAACATTCACTGAGGGGCCAACGCTACGGTTAGCACAACAACATTCACTGAGGGGCCAACGCTACGGTTAGCACGAAAACATTCATTGAGGGGCTAACGCTACGGTTAGCACTCTCATTCACTGAGGGGCTAACCTACGGTTAGCACTCTCCTCCCCCTCTCCTCCTCTCCTCTCCTCTCCTCTACCCTCCCCTCTCTCCTCCTCTCCCATCCTCTCCTCTCCTCTCCCCTCCCCTCCCCTCCTCTCCTCTCCCCTCCCCTCCCCTCTCTCCTCCTCTCCTCTCCTCTCCTCTCCCCTCCCCTCTCTCCTCCTCTCCCATCCTCTCCTCTCCTCTCCCCTCCCCTCCCATCCTCTCCTCTCCCGTCCCCTCCCCTCCCCTCTCTCCTCCTCTCCTCTCCTCTCCCCTCCCCTCCACTCCCCTCGACTCTCCTCTCCTCTCCTCTCCCCTCTACTCTCCCCTCCCCTCCTCTCCTCTCCCCTCCCTCTCTCTCCTCCTCTCCTCCCCTCCCCTCTCTCATCCTCTCCTCTCCTCTCCCCTCCCCTCCCCTCCCTTCCCTCCCCTCCCCTCCACTTCCCTCGACTCTCCCCTCCCCCCCCCTCCCCTCCCCTCCCCTCCCATCCTCTCCTCTACCCTCCCCTCCCCTCCCCCCCTCTCTCCTCCTCTCCTCCCCTCCTCTCCTCTCTCTCCTCCCATCTCACCTCCTCTCCTCCCCTCCCCTCTCTCCTCCTCTCCTCTCCTCCCCTCTCTCCTCTCCTCTCCTCTCCTCTGGTTGGAGAGTTAAAGGGTTTATACCGCCATGCTGCATCCATGACTCCAATCTTCAGCGGAGAAGAAGCAGGCCTCTGCCTTCCAAATCTCATTTGGCTCCGAGGCCTATGTAACTACCTTCATAGATAGAGAGGGCATCGCTACCCTGAAGGGAGAGAGAGAGAGAGAGAGAGAGAGAAGGGGGGAGAGAGAGAGAGAGAGAGAGAGAAGTGGGGAGTGATAGAGAGAAATTAAGTGTAAAGAGACAGATTTAAGGATAGAAAACGAGGGTGAAATAATGTCAAGGAGGAGCAGCGCTCACGGGGTAGAAGGAAAACAAACAGGAAAACCAAAGAAAATGTTTAAGGAAAGGAAAAGAGACGGAGACGGAGACGGAGAGGTAAGAGAGAGGGAGGACCGTATCACCTACAGACTCACGGAGCGAGGGATTGATAGAAAGGAGGATTAAAAAGAAACGGAAGGGTACAGACGTAGAGAGAGGGAGGACTAGTAGTGAGGGAGGGAAAGTATGAAAAGAAGGATTGTTTTGGGAAAAGAGAGGGCGTCTGGAGATGTGCAGGGATAGAGAGAGAGAGAGAGAGAGAGAGAGAGAGAAAGGCACATTTTACAAAACTATAAAAAGACGCACATGCACACACCAGCAGACCAGCTTAGACAGTAAGAGTATGTAGCAGGGTTAAGGGTCAGGGTTGGGTTTGGGTTTAGGGTTTAGGGTTTGGACAGTAAGAGTATGTAGCAGGGTTAAGGGTCAGGGTTAGGGTTAGGGTTAGGACAGTAATAGTATGTAGTAGGGTTAGGGGTTAGGGGTCAGGGTTAAGGTTAGGACAGTAGAGTTAGGGGTTAGGGGTCAGGGTTAGGGTTAGGGTTAGGGTTAGGACAGTAAGAGTATGTAGTAAGGTTAGGGGTTAGGGGTCAGGGTTAGGGGTTAGGGGTTAGAGGTCAGGGTTAAGGTTAGGACAGTAGGGTTAGAGGTTAGGGGTCAGGGTTAGGGTTAGGACAGTAGGGTTAGGGTTCAGGGGTCAGGGTTAGGGTTAGGGGAACATGAACAAGTATCTGTGTCTTAAAGAAAAGAAGAAGCGAAAGAGAAAGAATTATGAACAATAATAATAATAATAATAATAATAATAATAATAATAATAATAATAATAATAGTAATTGTAATAGTAATAATAATAATAATACAACAGCTATCAAACCCAACACTCAGTCTGAGTGATACCACGGCAGACAATTTGCACCAGACTTGCTCAACCAACATATATTACGACAAACTTGCTCACACACATAGGACACACAGACCGACTCCAGGTGAACTGGCAGTGACTGGTCAGGGCACTGGTAGGAGAATGGAGCATGTTTTTTTGATGGTGGGAGGAAACCCACACAAACACGGGGAGAACATGCAAACTCCACACAAAAAGGTCCTTGGCTCAGGTGGGGTTTGAACCCAGGACCTTCTTGCTGTGAGGCAAAAATTTAATTAAATAAGGATACAGAAAAGAAATAAAAGAGAACAAAATAATGAAAGGAATAGAAAAGTACAAAGGGAGGAATAGAGAGAGAAACATGAAGAGGAATGGAGAGGGCTAAAGAAATGTGTTTTTAAAAGTGTGAAAGAGAGAGAGAGAGTGAGAGCAGAAAGTCTGACTGATTTAGTAAAAACCCTCCTCTGACACGGTGCTGTAAAGACTTGTACGCAGGAAGGAGAGAGAGAGAGAGGGGTGAGAGAAAGAGAGAGATGAGAAAGAGAGAGGGATACAATAAGAGAGGGGTAGGAAAAAGAGGACAAAAGGGAGAGAGAATGAGAGGGAATAGAAAAAGAGGGGTATGAGAGAAAGAGAGGGATGAGAGAAAGAGAGGGGGAAGAAAGCGAGCTCGGAAAAAGGAGAGAGAAAAGAGGGAGCAGAAGAGAGAGAAAAGAGGGAGCAGGAGAAGAGAAAGAATTCCCTCCTCAGTCTGTTCTCTTCAAGCTCAGTCAATATTTGTCTGCAGTCCTTCTGCCTTTGATTCACTTCACTCTATCCATTTCTTCCGTAACCAGTCTTCCTTTCTTCCCCCTCTTCTTCCTCCTCATTTCTACTTTCATCTCCTTTTCATCCTCCTCCTCCTCTCTCCTCTCATCCTCTCCTCTTTCGTTCAAGTGGTTTTCTCATCTTTGCCTGTGTTCCCGCACAGAATGGGAAGTAGTTCAGACTGAATCAGGTCACAGATATAAATCACCATTTAAAGGGTTCTTCTTGTTGCTAGGTCACTGGACTGTCACAACAACAGCCGCCTGGTGATCGCCGTGGTAACCCATCACCACGACTAGCCCCTGGCGGTCACCTTGGTAACTAATCGCAACAACCACTCCTGACAATCACCATAGTAACAAATCACACAACGACTCACCACTGACAAATGGTATCCACGGTAACAAATTAACAAACAAACTGCTCTTCTATTGGCCTCTGTTCCTGTCACCATGGTAATGTTGTCCACGTGCCTTCAGGCATTGCTTTAAGTCAAATCCTTGCTCATTCTAAAATGTACAGAGGTGAATCACTTGAATCACTGATTCATATCCCTGTTTGATCTAACGTTCCAAGGTACTCCCATTGATTACTGATTCAAATCCCTGCTGGTTCTATAATGTACCAAGGTGAATCACTTTGATCACTGATTCAAATCACTGGTAGTTCCAAAGTGTAGAGGTGAATCACTTTGATCACAGATTCAAATCCCTGGTTAGACGTTCGATTCTGAAACTAAAAGGCACAGCTGTAGATTGACTCTGAGCTTAAAGAATGTCCATGCCAAACATTTGAAGAACAGCAAGTTGGACTGTGTGCCAGTAGACCATTTAGGAACCCTCCACTCCTCCTGTCCCCACAGACCTCCTCTCCACCCCTCCATCTCTCTCTCTCTCTCTCTCTCTCTACATCCTCTCTCTCTCTCTCTCTCTCTCTCTCTCTCTCTCTCTCTCTCTCTCTCTCTCTCTCTCTCTCACTCTCTCTCTCTCTCTCTCTCTCTCTCTCGCTCTCTCTCACTTTCTCTCTCTCTCTCTGCATCCTCCTCTTCCCCCTGTCCTCTCCAACCCTCCATACCCCCCCCCCCCCCCCCCCTGTCTCCCAGTGACTCTCTCTGCCTCTCACCATGCCACAGTGAGCCAAACGCTGTGCCGGGAGACAACACACCACACACTCCAGAGCCAAAATACCACAGCCCTGATCTGGACACCAACAGGATGGACATTAACCTACCATCAACATAATCACCTCACCTCAACACAGAGAGAGGGAAATAGTTGTATTAGGTACGGGAATGGGCCCCTTCGATTACACAGTACTCTGAATGACACAGAACTCTAACAGCATCACTGAGTTTTCTCACTGCTATCCAAACACTGTCCTGGCACACGGCCATGGATATGCTTTATGCATTTATTTTTATAGATATGTTTTTGTTATATGTGAGGATTATAGAGAACTATACTTATATATTCCTAATCACACAGAAGATCTCCAGGAATAATCCCTGAAGTTTCCACAATTCTTTAGTTTCTTTCTCTCCTCTCCTCTCCTCCTCTCCACTCCTCTGTCTCCTCTCCTCTCCGCTCTGCTCTCCTCTCCTCTCCTCTCCCTCTCCCCTCCTTTCCTCTCCTCTCCTCTCCTCCCCCCTCTGCTCTCCTCTCCTCTCCTCTCCCTCTCCCCTCCTCTCCTCTCCTCTCCTCTCCTCTCCTCTCCTCTCCTCTCCTCCCCCTCCTCTCCTCTCCTTTCCTCTCC
>JAPMUY010003450.1:30000-42500 GCA_026901105.3 Galaxias olidus
GCGACCGCTGGAGCGCTGGGCTGTGAACGCAACAGGTGCCGTGAGAAAGAAACAGGTGAACAGGTGAGGAAGAGAGGGAGGGGGGGAGGAGAGGGAGGGAGGGAGGAGGAGAGGGAGGAGAGGGAGGAGAGGGAGGAGAGGAGGACGGGAGGAGAGGGAGGAGAGGGAGGAGAGGAGGACGGGAGGAGAGGGAGGAGAGGGAGGGAGGAGAGGGAGGGAGGGAGGGGAGGGAGGAGAGGGAGGGAGGGAGGAAGAGAGGGAGGGAGGGAGGGAGGGAGGGAGGAGGGAGGGAGGAGAGGGAGGGAGAGAGAGGGAGAAGAGGGAGAGAGGGAGGGCGGAGAGGGAGGGAGGGAGGGAGGGGAGGGAGGGAGGAGAGGGAGGACGGGAAGGGAGGAGAGGGAGGAGAGGGAGGGAGGGAGGAACGGACGGGAGCTAGGAAGGAGAGGGGAGGGAGGGAGGGAGGGAGGGAGGGAGGAGAGGGAGGGAGGGAGGAAGGGAGGGAGGGAGGGAGGGGAGGGAGGGAGGGAGGGAGGGAGGGAGGAGAGGGAGAGAGAGGGAGGGAGGGAGAGAGAGGGAGGAGAGGGAGGGAGGAGAGGGAGGGAGGGAGGGAGGGAGGATGCAGGAGAGGATGGAGGAGTCCCTGGTTGTTGAGGGAGAGAGGGAGGGAGAGAGAGGGAGAAGAGGGAGGGAGGGAGGGAGGGAGGGAGGGAGGAGAGGGAGGGAGGAGAGGGAGGGAGGGAGGGAGGAGAGGAAGGGAGGGAGGAGAGAGCAGGGAACCTTGTCTCTGTGTGGACTGTGGGTCTGTTCTTTTAAAGCAGCAGGAACACACACACACACTTAGACTGTTAATACACTGGAGGCTCTGAATACACTCATGTAGGAAATGTCACAGTAACCCAGCCAATCAATCAGCCAGTCAGTTAGCAAACCATCCATCCACCCAGCCAATCAATCAATCAGCCAGTCAGCAAACCATCCATCCACCCAGCCAATCAATCAATCAGCCAGTCAGTTAGCAAACCATCCATCCATCCAGCCAATCAATCAATCAGCCAGTCAGCAAACCATCCATCCACCCAGCCAATCAATCAATCAGCCAGTCAGTTAGCAAACCATCCATCCATCCAGCCAATCAATCAATCAGCCAGTCAGCAAACCATCCATCCACCCAGCCAATCAATCAATCAGCCAGTCAGTTAGCAAACCATCCATCCACCCAGCCAATCAATCAATCAGCCAGTCAGTCACCCTGCGACCCAGCCAGCCAGCCAGCCAATCAGCCAGCCATCCATCTAGCTAGCCAGCCAGTCAGTCACCCATTCATCCATCCATCCATCCATCCATCCATCCATCCATCCATCCATCCAGGCAGCCAGGCAGGCAGCAGGGGAGTGGTGCTGTGAAGCGACACTGATGTATTGGACTATTCCCCAGCACTGTCTGCTGTAATGGGACAGGATGAATGGCTGCACTGGTTGTGACGGAGATAACTCCAGGGGAGGAGAGGCCAGCCGGCCGACCGGGGCTCCAAGTGGGTGTGTGTGTGTGTGTGTGTGTGTGTGTGTGTGTGTGTGTAGTCTGGCACCCCACCCCACTATAACCCCCCCACTAATTCTCCATCACTCCTGGTCTTATCCCTCCTCTATATCCTATTAGGACCAATCTGCTACTTCACCACACCATCCTCTCTCTCTCTCTCCCTCTCGCTCTCTGTCTCGTTCTCTCTCTCTGTTTCTCTCTCTCTCTCTGTTTCTCTCGTTCTCTATCTCTTTCTCTCTCTCTCTCTCGTTCTCTCTCTCTCTCCTCTGCCCCTGTGTGACTGTGAGTGTGCTTGTGTGTTTCTGAGTCGGTAGCTCACCCCAGTTCCTCTATCACTCTAAAGCCTTTACTCTCTCTCCTGCTGCCCCCCCCCCACCACCATCCGCTCTCATTCTCTCTCTGTCTGTGCTGTGTGCGTGCGGTGTGTTAGTGTGTGTGTGTGTGTGTGTGTGTGACACAGGCAAAGCACGCCCCATAACACTTAGCTCTGCTGGTGGAGGCCAGGTGAAGCTACTGCAGACCATTTAACCTTGTCACCTTTGACCTCTGCTGTTTAGCCTCAGGTTCTACTGCTTCCCACTGATGTACACCGCAGGACTACATTCTTACCGGTTAGCTGGTTAGAACTAACTTACCAGGTACTGGTTAGCTGTCTGTGTGTGTAGCAACCAAACACTGTTTTTACTGGTTAACTCTGAGCGCATGGTAACCAAACACATTTCATATTGGTTAACTCTGTGCATAGCAACCAAACACTGTTCTTATTGGTTAACTCTGTGTTTAGCAACCAAACACTATTCTTATTGGTTAACTCTGTTGTAGGGAAACCAATCCTCAAACCATCCCCCTCATTCCAGAGAATCAAAGCATGGTCTCTCAACACAAAGGGTCATAAAACCTTAACTCTATTCCAGCAATTCCAACTGCTACTTTAAGGATTTATGAATTGGGATTAAGAAACTGTCGCAAAGGAACAATCAATTAAATTATTGGACATTGACAATGAGAAGAAATTGTAACATCAATCGTTTGTATTTTGTAATAATTATATATTTTGTATTGTTTTACTAAGCTAACTAACATAATTAGCCTAGTCATGTTTGGTATCCAAATGTCCACCATGATATTTTGTAAACTTTGCCAACGTTTATATAGAACATATTCTTAGCATACAGGTATAAATAGAAAGAAAATGATTTGAGCTAATCAAGCTGAAAAACCTTATCTCATACAGTGAGATAATTTACACCTCTAGTCCCTGACCAGTGGCCAATCAGGTGACCTCAGCCACCTTTTGGAAACCCCCACTCAATCTTAAATAGAGTTCTCATCCAAGGAACCTGGCTTTTTAAGATCCACACGTAACCTGGGAAGGCCGCCCTGCGTTACACGGGTTGATAAAAATTGCACCCAACCTTATTCCTTGACCACGTGTCTGCAAGCAATTCTTTGGACAAAGGATTTTAGGCCTTTTTCCTCACTACAAGGCCGGAAAACCTTGCACACTTTCAAACTGAACCAGCGCACAATTGTCCTTCCCAGAAAAGGACAATTAACACGTCAAAGAAGACAAAAAACCCACGTTGCTTTTCCATGTTTATTCAAACAAGGAACTAACTTTCAGAACTTTACCAAAGGAACCACGGACTTCTCAAATTGGCTCCAGCAGCAACAGCAAGCTAATAAAACCAATCCTTGAGCCACAGCTCCGCCTTTCTTCTCACAGTAACGTAACCCATGCTTTTCATACGTTGAGCGTTGGATGCTAAAACTTAAATAATTTCTGATGTGTTATGCTTACCATAATTTATCAATATTTGAACTGTTATACTGTGTATGTTTAGCTACTAACCACTTTAGTTTATTAATGTCATCATTTAGTCATTCTTTGTAGTACTGTAATTTTCATGTGTTTTAGACTAGTAAATAAATAGAATTGCTTTGCAACCAATCCCAGCTGTGTCATATCTTCGTTTCCATACAATCATTTATTCTCGTAACTTAGAACGTCACTACTTCAGAATTGAGACTAAAACTTCAACTAGGCCTACTTATTAAATTAATGCCAAATCAGACCTGGTTTCCCATCGAGCCATGCAATAAGCTTAAATCTTTGGGTGGTGCCCCCTTGATTATCTAATATCAAATTGATCGATTATAATATTAATTTATGAATTAATTGATAATCTACAAAATTGATAAAGAGTAGTTTACACATAAGTAGTGAACCAGAAACCCTACACTGTGTATAGCAACCAAACACTATTCTTATTGGTTAACTCTGTGTCTATGGCAGCCAAACACTGTTCTTATTGGTTAACTCTGTGTGTGTAGCAACCAAACACTGTTCTTATTGGTTAACTCTATGTGTGCAGCAACCAAGCACTGTTCTTATAGGTTAACTCTGTGTGTGTAGCAACCAAATACTCCTCTTATTGGTTAACTCTGTGAGCATGGCAACCAAACACTGTTCTTATTGGTTAGCTCTGTGTCCGTATGGCAACCAAACACTGTTCTTATTGGTTAACTCTGTGAGCATGGCAACCAAACACCCCCCCCCCCCCCCCCCCCCATCATTCATCATGTGTGGGCCCAGTGGTTAATAGCTTTAAAATGGAATATCCCGGGGTGAGGGTTCAGAGTAAAGGGGGGCGGGTGAGAGTGTGTGACGGGGTGAAGTGACAGCGGGGGGGGGGGGTCCATTTCCTAGCGCCAGCGCCGCCGGACGCCGCGGTAACTGATGACCCGTCGCCACGGAGATGGCCGGCGCGGCAACACATCTGATTTGACCACCGTGGGTTGGTTCTGTTAAAACCATTAGCTCTGGAGAAGGCCCTCCACTGCTGCTGGCTGTGAAGACGTCAGCTCCATTTAAAGAGGGTCACTGCTGGATGAGTGGAGGAGCAGCCATGTTTTTAATAGATACTCCACACTAGGACAGTTATCTAATAAGAACGGGAAACGGGAATAAAAAGTATTAGATGTGGGATATCAACAAAAAAAAGAAGAAGTTAACTCTTATGTCTCAGTGTATGGTCTGCAGAGCTGGTCAGCTTAGCGTTGTATTACTTAGCAACTGATGCAAACCCTGTAACAGTCATAAAGAACGTCAACCTTTACCACGTCATTCTGGCCTCATAGCTATAGGATAAACATTCATAATCTATATCTCTCTATCTATAATAGTTAGGAACACACCAGCTGCATCATCATACTGGCCTCATAGCTATAGGATAAACATTAATAATCTATATATCTCTATCTATAATAGTTAGGAACACACCAGCTGCATCATCATACTGGCCTCATAGCTATAGGATAAACATTAATAATCTATATATCTCTATCTATAATAGTTAGGAACACACCAGCTGCATCATCATACTGGCCTCATAGCTATAAGATAAACATTAATAATCTATATCGCTTTATCCATACTATTATTATATAACATTAATGGTCTATCTCTCTTATCTATAATGGACAGGAATACACCTACTATTATTATATAACATTATTAATCTATTTCTCTATACCACGTCATACTGGCCTCATAGCTATAAGATAAACATTTATAATTTATATCTCTTTACAACATCGTACATAAGATAAACATTATTAATCTATATCTCTTTACAACATTGTACCTTTCAAAAACAAGGTTACAAGGTGCATAATCATAGCATAGAATTATAGCACAGCATCCCATATTTACCTGTACTGATTTAAAGCATGTTGGTGAGGGTCACTTCTAGTAGTTAAATTTCTATCTGCTGACCAGCCTGATTGAGCAGGCTGGTCACATGGGGCGTGTCACATCCCTCAGCCGTCCAATAGCGTTCAGCGATGGTGACAGCTAGCCGGCTTTGAAGTTCGGACCACTGTAGGGTCTGCTGGATCAAAGCTAACTAGATACCAGAGGGTCACACACACACACACACACACACACACACACACACACACACACCAGTGGTCCCCGCTAGTACGAGTAACGTGCTCTGAGGATGTAGGAGAACTCTGTCGCCTTCAGCCAGCACTGACATTCTGCATCTGGTGTGAGTCTGAGAGTATAGCTAGCAGCAGAACAGCAGCTCCTCACACGCTGTTACGGACCTCGAATGGGAAACAGGCTTCGTGACAGCTTGCTGGTAAAACATGCCAAGCGTTAAGGCAGGTTTCTAAATGAAGGGATACAAGCATACCACGTTTCACTTATTTATTTATAATCACACTGGAAGTTAATAGGATTCCGAATGGTGCCAAAGAAAAGTAATAAACACAAAAAGGCTAACTGCCTAACCAAAATTGCCAACAATAAATACAGTGGGCGGCACGCCTTCCTAAACTAGTGAGCTATACAGAGTAAGTTACCCACGTGGTGTATCATGTACACCCATGGGTCTCTTTACCTGTCCCTTTGCTCCTGCGGGAATTAACGAAAATAATAACTGAAACACTGCGCTGGGCAGGAATAGGGCAAAATTAGGAAGTGTAAATAAACAAAGGCCGCTGGCCATAGGCCATCTATAGGCACGTACAGGTACCAAAGGAAAACACTGTCGTGCAATTAACAGAGGACTATCAGTGGACTAACTAACAGAGGACTAACTAACAGAGGACTAACTAACAGAGGACTATCAGTGGACTAACTAACAGAGGACTATCAGTGGACTAACTAACAGAGGACTAACTAACAGAGGACTAACTAACAGAGGACTATCAGTGGACAAACTAACAGAGGACTAACTGAGGACTAATTAACAGAGGACTAATTAACAGAGGACTAACTAACAGTGAACTAACTATCAGTGGACTAACTAACAGACTAACTAACAGAGGACTAACTAACAGAGGACTAACTAACAGAGGACTAACTAACAGAGGACTAACTAACAGACTAACTAACAGAGGACTAACAGACTAACTAACAGAGGACTAACTAACAGAGGACTAACTAACAGTGAACTAACTATCAGTGGACTAACTAACAGAGGACTATCAGTGGACTAACTAACAGAGGACTAACTAACAGAGGACTAACTAACAGAGGACTAATTAACAGAGGACTAACTAACAGAGGACTATCAGTGGACTAACTAAATGAGGACTAACAGAGGACTAACTAACAGAACACTAACTAACAGAGGACTAACTAACAGAGGACTAACTATCAGTGGACTATCAGTGGACTAACTAACAGTGGACTAACTAACAGAACACTAACTAACAGAGGACTAACTAACAGAGGCCTAACTAAGTGGACTATCAGTGGACTAACTAACAGAGGACCATCAGTGGACTAACTAACAGAGGACTATCAGTGGACTAACTAACAGAGGACTAACTAACAGAGGACTATCAGTGGATTAACTAACAGTGGACTAACTAACAGAGGACTATCAGTGGATTAACTAACAGTGGACTAACTAACAGAGGACTAACTAACAGTGGACTATCAGTGGACTAACTAACAGTGGACTAACTAACAGAGGACTAACTAACAGAGGACTGTCAGTGGACTAACTAACAGAGGACTAACTAACAGAGGACTATCAGTGGACTAACTAACAGTGGACTAACTAACAGAGGACTAACTAACAGAGGACTATCAGTGGACTAACTATCAGTGAACTAACTATCAGTGAACTAACTATCAGTGAACTAACTAACAGTGGACTAACTAACAGTGGACTAACTAACAGTGGACTAACTAACAGAGGACTAACTATCAGTGGACTAACTAACAGAGGACTCTCAGTGGACTAACTAACAGAGGACTAACTAACAGAGGACTATCAGTGGACTAACTAACAGTGAACTAACTAACAGTGAACTAACTAACAGAGGACTATCAGTGGACTAACAGAGGACTATCAGTGGACTAACTAACAAAGGACTAACTAACAATGAACTAACTAACAGAGGACTATCAGTGGACTAACTAACAGTGAGCTAACTAACAGAGGACTATCAGTGGACTAATTAACAGAGGACTAACCAACAGAGGACTATCAGTGGACTAACTAACAGAGGACTAACTAACAGTGAACTAACTAACAGAGGACCATCAGTGAACTAACTAACAGAGGACTAAGTAACAGTGGACTAACTAACAGAGGACTAAGTAACAGTGGACTAACTAACAGAAGACTAACTAACAGTGGACTAACTAACAGTGAACTAACTAACAGAGGACTAACTAACAGACTAACTAACAGAGGACTAACTAACATTGAACTAACTAACAGTGGACTAACTAACAGTGGACTAACTAACAGAAGACTAACTAACAGAGGACTAACTAACAGACTAACTAACAGAGGACTAACTAACAGAGGACTAACTAACAGAGGACTAACTAACAGAGGACTAACTAACAGACTAACAGACAGTGGACTAACTAACAGAGGACTAACTAACAGAGGACTAACAGTGGACTAACTAACAGTGGACTAACTAACAGAAGACTAACTAACAGAGGACTAACTAACAGACTAACAGACAGATGACTAACTAACAGAGGACTAACTAACAGTGAACTAACTAACAGAGGACTAACTAACAGACTAACTAACAGAGGACTAACTAACAGTGAACTAAGTAACAGAGGACTAACTAACAGTGGACTAACTAACAGAAGACTAACTAACAGACGTCTAACTAACAGTGGACTAACTAACAGACAGATGACTAACTAACAGACTAACTAACAGAGGACTAACTAACAGAGGACTAACTAACAGAGGACTAACTAACAGACTAACAGACAGTGGACTAACTAACAGAGGACTAACTAACAGAGGACTAACTAACAGAGGACTAACTAACAGTGGACTAACTAACAGAAGACTAACTAACAAAGGCCTAACTAACAGAGGACTAACTAACAGACTAACAGACAGATGACTAACTAACAGTGGACTAACTAACAGAGGACTAACTAACAGAGGCCTAACTAACAGTGGACTAACTAACAGACTAATTAACAGTGGACTAACTAACAGAGGACTAACTAACAGTGGACTAACTAACAGAAGACTAACTAACAGAGGACTAACTAACAGAGGACTAACTAACAGACTAACAGACAGATGACTAACTAACAGAGGACTAACTAACGGACTAACAGACAGTGGACCAACTAACAGTGGACTAACTAACAGAGGACTAACTAACAGACTAACTAACAGTGGACTAACTAACAGAGGACTAACTAACAGAGTACTAACTAACAGTGAACTAACTAACAGAGGACTAACTAACAGAGGACTAACTAACAGAGGACTAACTAACAGACTAACTAACAGAGGACTAACTAACAGACTAACTAACAGAGGACTAACTAACAGAGTACTAACTAACAGTGAACTAACTAACAGAGGACTAACTAACAGAGGACTAACTAACAGAGGACTAACTAACAGACTAACTAACAGAGGACTAACTAACAGACTAACTAACAGAGGACTAACTAACAGACTAACTAACAGTGGACTAACTAACAGAGGACTAACTAACAGAGGACTAACTAACAGAGGACTAACTAACAGACTAACTAACAGTGAACTAACTAACAGAGGACTAACTAACAGAGGACTAACAGACGGTCAAACTGGGAAAGACGGAGTGGTACTACAAACGGGTCAACATACAATCACTGACACAAACAGGTTGACAGACAACAAACACAGAACAAGCTCTCTCAACAGGGTGACTGAGGGACGAACACAGAACAAGCTCTCTCAACAGGGTGACTGAGGGACAAACACAGAACAAGCTCTCTCAACAGGGTGACTGAGGGACGAACACAGAACAAGCTCTCTCAACAGGGTGACTGAGGGACAAACACAGAACAAGCTCTCTCAACAGGGTGACTGAGGGACAAACACAGAACAAGCTCTCTCAACAGGGTGACTGAGGGACAAACACAGAACAAGCTCTCTCAACAGGGTGACTGAGGGACAAACACAGAACAAGCTCTCTCAACAGGGTGACTGAGGGACGAACATAGAGGACAAAGGGGAAACTCTGCCGACTGGAGTCACAGGCGGAGTATACATAGGATTGGAGTCCACTGCTGATTGGCTGATAGATGATTGATGATGAGAGGGTTGATTGACAGCAGCTGTACCTGGATGTAGAGTGATAGTGAGAGCAGAGAGAAAGAGGGAACACCCACACAATACCAGGACACACACCACTAGGTGAGCGTCCGTAACACACACACACACGCGCGCACAGTCTCACCATCAGCACCCAACATCAGCGACCTCTCTCTCTCCTACACACACACACACACACACACACACTCTTACTCACATCCACAGCTAATATGTTGGAGGAGAGAGACATATCTAAATACAGACCCTAAAATCTGGTGGAGTGACTAAGTGTTTATCTGTCAGTGGGTGTCTCCACAATATCCACATGGACTGTACTGTTCGTTACGTTTCATTTCGTTTCGTTTCGTTACGTTTCGTTTCGTTCCGTTCTGTTCTGCTCTTTTCTGTTCTGCTCTGTTCTGTTCTGTTCTGTTCTGTTCTGCTCAATGAAGAGATCCAGTCTGCAGACAAAAATAAATAATAATAAATAGTAATAATGATTAATAATGAAAATAAAGTGCTGTGCTCCTTACACCTCCTCTTCCTCCTCTCCTCTCTGTTGCTTTCTCTTCCTTTTTTTCTTTCACTTTTTTTTTATTTTGTCTCTAGCTCTCTCTGTCTCTCCCTCTCTCTCTCTCTTTCTTTGTCAGTGACCTCTCCACCAATCCCCCTGTCTTTCTCCTTTCTCTCTTCCACATCTAACCCCCCCCCTCCCTTTATCTTTGTTGACTTACCATATAGCCTAGGGTATAAGTGTGTGTGTGTGTGTGTGTGTGTGTGGTGTGTGTGTGTGTGTGTGTGTGTGTGTGTGAGTGTGAGTTTGTGGCTGATGGGTTTTCCAGTCCTACTGTGTTTTTCATTTAGTGTAGTTTCCTCTGTAGAGGCACTTCATGTAACACAGAAAAACACACACCCACACACACACACACACACACACACACACACACAGAGCAAATAAACATGTACTGAGCAGGTTCCGTGTGTATATTACACACCACCTGACAGTTATTATTATATCAGTACTCCATAACGTTTCCACGACCTCATGCATATTCACACACACACACACACACACACACACACACACACACACACACACACACACACACACACACACACACACACACACACACTGCACACACACACACACACACACACACACACACACACACAGGTGTGATGCACATCTGAAGTCAATCAGCTGCTCCAGAGACTCTGAGCCAATGAAGACACTGACTGATGAACTCCTTTTAACAGACAGCTCTACACACACACACACACACACACGCACACACACACACACACACACACAGCTATACACACACACTGAATGATGAACTCCTTTTAACAGACAGCTCACACTGCTGCTCCGGTTACCACACACACACACACACACACACACAGATACACACATAGGCCCCATAGAGAGACACACATTCTAACACACACACACACACTGATACACACATAGGCCCTATAGTGAGACACACATTCTAACACACACACACACACACACACACACACACACACGTAGACAAACACACACACTGATACACACACATAGGTCCCATAGAGAGACACACATACTAACACACGCAGACAGAGACATATAATCCCCCCCTCTCACTCTCTCTTTCTCTCTCTCTCTCTCACAAACATACAGACACAGCCAAAACATATAATCTATTTCTCTCTCTCTCTCTCTCTCCCTCTCTCACACACACAAAAAACAACATATAATCTAAATGTATCCCTCTCCCGAACACACAGACCCACACAGACACACAGCCAAAAACGTGTAATCTCTATTTCTCTCTCTCTCTCTGTATGTCTCTCTCTCTCTCTCTCTCTCTCTCTGTCTCTCTCTCTCACACAGACACGCACATACACACACACATAGTGGGCAGCAGAGCAGGAAGTGTGCAGACCCACAAAGCCGAATGGTTTCCTCTTGGACTGTTATTTTATCACGGGAGGAGGAATGACGGTGTTGGTCTCCCAGACAACCAGCCCATAATACTCCTTCCAGACGGGAAGAAAAACAAAACGTGAGCCAGAATCTGGGAATGGTCCTCTAGGGACACCGTACTTCTTTACACACTATGGTGAAACTAGAACATCGTCAGGACCTGAATGACCCTCTGAGGACACCGTATCTCTTTACACACTGTCTATGGTGAAACTAGAACATCACCAGGACCTGAATGACCCTCTGAGGACACCGTATCTCTTTACACACTATGGTGAAACTAGAAATGGAGTCAGATGCACTCAAAGCTCATATAAATGTGGGGCGGGGGAGTTGGCATCAAAGAATAACATCTGCACAGTCACGATGACTATAAAACAGCAAACAACCACAACAAAGTATCTATTTTCCTTTTGTTATATTTGCTCAATTTATTTCTTGAAAAACTACAACTAGAAAATTGAGTAATACACCAAGCACATAACGGTTCAATTGACCCTCCCATGGTGCCATAGAAGTTAACTTAACGGCCTATGTGTTGTATGTGAAGAATTACGGACACAGCAAAATGATGTAAAACCCCTTTACTGGACAACCATTATGACATCACAGTGGAGTAAATTCCTTTACTGGACAACCATTATGACATCACAATGGAGTGAGGCCCTTTACTGGACATCCATTATGACACCACAATGGAACAAACATATTTTACTGATCAGTCATGATGACATCACAATGGAGTAAGGTTAGAAAAGCCTGATGACATTATAAATGAGTAAGCTATTCTCCTGGACACCATTGTGACATGACAACACAGTCACACAGGTACCCTAGCCAGGGCATCAGCACATCAAATGAATGGGTTAATGAACGCCTGGAATATTTCC
>JAPMUY010003450.1:47500-57500 GCA_026901105.3 Galaxias olidus
CAGAAGGTCGATGATCGATTTTGTTATCGTATCATCGGACCTGAGGCCATATGTTTTGGACACTCGGGTGAAGAGGGGGCAGAGCTGTCAACTGATCACCATCTGGTGGTGAGTTGGGTCAGGTGGCGGGGGAAGCCTCTGGACAGACCTGGTAAGCCCAAGCGTGTAGTGCGGGTGAACTGGGAACGTCTGGAGGAGTCCCCGGTCCGGGAGGCCTTCAACTCACACCTCCGGCGGGGCTTCTCTGGCATCCCTGTGGAGGCTGGGGGCATTGAACCGGAGTGGGCGATGTTCAAAGCCTCCATTGCTAAAGCTGCGTCTGAGAGTTGTGGTCTCCAAGTCTTAGGTGCCTCAAGGGGCGGTAACCCTCGAACATCCTGGTGGACACCGGTGGTCAGGGGAGCCGTCCGATTGAAGAAGGAGGCCTTCCGGGACATGCTGTCCCGGGCGACTCCGGAGGCAGTTGCAAGGTACCGACAGGCCCGAAGGACTGCAGCCTCGGCTGTGGCAGAAGCAAAGCAGCGGGTGTGGGAGGAGTTCGGAGAAACCATGGAGAAGGACTTTCGGCTGGCGCCAAAGCGGTTCTGGAAGACCATCCGACACCTCAGGAGGGGAAAGCAGGGAACCATTCAAGCTGTATACAGTAAGGATGGGACGTTGTTGACCTCAACTGACAAGGTGATTGGGAGGTGGAAGGAGCACTTTGAGGAACTCCTGAACCCGACAAACCCACCCTACATAGTAGAGACAGGGCTGGAGGATGATGGGGGATCAGCATCAATCTCCCTGGCGGAGGTCACTGAGGTAGTCAAACAACTCCACAGTGGCAAAGCCCCAGGGGTTGATGAGATCCGCCCAGAAATGCTGAAGGCTTTGGGTGTTGAGGGACTGTCATGGATGACACGTCTTATCAACATTGCGTGGAGGTCGGGGACAGTACCTAAGGAGTGGCAGACCGGGGTGGTGGTTCCCCTGTTCAAAAAGGGGGACCGGAGAGTGTGTGCCAACTACAGAGGCATCACATTACTCAGCCTCCCGGGAAAGTATACTCCAGGGTGCTGGAAAGGAGGGTTCGACCGATAGTCGAACCTCGGATTGAGGAGGAACAATGCGGTTTCCGGCCTGGTCGTGGAACAACGGACCAGCTTTTTACCCTCGCGAGGATCTTTGAGGGGGCCTGGGAGTATGCCAATCTGGTCTACACGTGTTTTGTGGATTTGGAGAAGGCGTATGATCGGGTTCCCCGGGAGATACTGTGGGAGGTGCTGCGAGAGTATGGGGTGAGGGGGTCTCTACTCAGAGCCATCCAATCTCTCTCTCTGTACTCCCAAAGCGAGAGCTGTGTCCGGGTCTGCGGCAGTAAGTCGGACTCGTTTCCGGTGAGGGTTGGCCTCCTCCAAGGCTGCGCTTTGTCACCTATCCTGTTTGTGGTATTCATGGACAGGATCTCACGGCGTAGCCACGGGGGAGGGGGGCTGCGGGTTGGTGGGCAGAGGACTGCATCACTGCTTTTTGCAGATGATGTGGTCCTGATGGCATCATCAGTCTGCGACCTGCAGCTCTCATTGGATCGGTTCGTAGCCGAGTGTGAAGCGGCTGGGATGAGGATCAGCACCTCCAAATCTGAGGCCATGGTTCTCAGCAGGAAACCGATGGATTGTCTACTCCAGGTAGGGAATGAGTCTTTACCCCAATTGAAGGAGTTCAAGTATCTTGGGGTCTTGTTCTCGAGTGAGGGTAAAATGGAACGAGAGATGGCCGGAGAATTGGAGCAGCGGGTGCGGTGTTGCAGTCGCTCTATCGCACCGTTGTGACGAAGAGAGAGCTGAGCCAGAAGGCAAAGCTCTCAATCTACCGGTCTATCTTCGTTCCTACTCTCACCTATGGTCATGAAGGGTGGGTCATGACCGAAAGAACGAGATCGCGGATACAAGCGGCGGAAATGAGTTTCCTCCGGAGGGTGGCTGGCATCTCCCTTAGGGATAGGGTGAGAAGTTCAGCCATTCGTGAGGGACTCGGAGTAGAGCCGCTGCTTCTTTGCGTAGAAAGGAGCCAGTTGAGGTGGTTCGGGCATCTAGTATGGATGCCACCTGGCCGCCTCCCTAGGGAGGTGTTCCAGGCACGTCCAGCTGGGCGGAGGCCGCGGGGCAGACCTAGGACCAGGTGGAGGGATTATATCTCCACACTGGCCTGGGAACGCCTTGGAATCCCCCAGTCAGAGCTGGTTAATGTGGCCCGGGAAAGGGAAGTTTGGGATGCCCTGCTTGAACTGCTACCTCCGCGACCCGACCCCGGACAAAGCGGATGACGATGATGATGATGATGAGTATGTATTTAGTATGCTGAGTATGTTTTTTGTATGTGGAGTATGTTTTTAGTATGTGGAGTATGTTTTAGTATGCGGAGTAGGTTTTCAGTATATGGAGCATGTTTTAGTATGTGGAGTATGTTTTTAGTATGTGGAGTATGTCTTTGTGTGTGGAGAATGTTTTTCGTATGTGGAGTATGTTTTAGTATGTGGAGTATGTTTTTAGTATGTGGAGTATGTATTTAGTATGCCGAGTATGTTTTTAGTATGTGGAGTATGTATTTAGTGTGCTGAGTATGTTTTTAGTATGTGGAGTATGTTTTAGTATGTGGAGTATGTATTTGGTATGCTGAGTATGTTTTTAGTATGTGGAGTATGTTTTAGTATGTGGAGTATGTTTTTAGTATGTGGAGAATATTTTGTGTGGCGTATGTATTTATGTGGAAAAAAAGCAAATTTTCCTCTTCTCAAAATGTATAATTATTTGCGGGACAATTCAATTCTCCTCAAAGTTTATGCAAAACATCTCAAACTATCACTTCACGCTCACAGAATTCTGGCACACATATAACGCCTTAAATATGTGCAGGTCTTTGATTTGAAGATTTGATTTTGTGATATCTGCAGTCTGTCTCAGTCTCGTTCCTATTGGTCTCCTCCAACAGAGGCATGGGCTGAGGACGTCATGACCAGAATCAGATTGGGGCTTCAACCTGTCTGTCTCCAGCTGGACTGATTGTGATTGGTTGGAAGGATCAGGTGGGCGGTGCCAACACATATTTCGTCAAACTTAATCACATGTAGCAGGAACATAGGCAATCAAACGCAAACATTCTCTCTTTGTCTCTCTCTCACACACACACACACCCACACATACACACACACGCACCCACACACACACACGTAGCAGGTACTGCATAAGAAAATATATAATCTTATGCAAACAATTTCTCTCTCTCTCTCGCACTCTCTGACACTATGCCACACACACACACACACACACACACACACACACACACACACACAGGTAGCAGGTACTGCATAAGAAAATATATAATCTTATGCAAACAATCTCTCTCTCTCTCTCGCACTCTCTGACACTATGCCACACACACACACACACACACACACACACACACACACACACACACACACACACACAGGTGGCAGATCGATGGAAAACGTGAAGTTCCATTTCTTTCCATTTGTCTTATGGTCACAGTGTGTGGTCACACAAACAGACAGACACACGCACACACACACACCTAAACACACACACCTAAACACAGACACACACACCTAAACACACACCTAAACACACTCACACAAACACACACCTCTGTTTGAGGTCCATCTCAATGCCACGCCTCAACAGACCCAATCAGAGCAGAGCCTTTGTTTTTCCTGCTCTCTGTCATCTTATTTTCCTCTCTTTTTCTCTCTCTCTCTCTCTCTCTCTCTCTCTCTCTCTCTCTCTCTCTCTCTCTCTCTCTCTCTCTCTCTCTCTCTCTCTCTCTCTCTCTCTCTCTCTCTCTCTCTCTCTCTCTCTCTCTCTCTCTCTCTCTCTCTCTCTCTCTCTCTCTCTCTCTCTCTCCTTCTCTGTAGGGGCCAAAACACTTCCATCTGAATATTCTCTGATCTCACTGTGGAACTAAAACACAAACATACACACACGCACACACACACATATATGTACGCAGCATCAATAAACACTGTAGAAGTATAAGCCTGTGTGGTATGTGTTTCCGTGCAAAGCATGAAGTGTGTGTGTGTGTGTGTGTGTGTGTGTGAGGGGTGTGTGTGTGAGGGGTGTGTGTGTGTGAGGTGAGGGGTGTTTGTGAGGGGTGTGTGTGTGTGTGTGTGTGTGTGTGAGGGGTGTGTGTGTGTGAGGGGTGTGTGTGTGCTCTGAGGTGGAGGGCAGTAGACAGAGTGAGTGAGTTACTGCAGAGCCTCTAAGCACAGATTGGACTAACCTTGATTTATACACACACCTAGTCAAACGGAGAACACACACACACACACACACACACACACACACATAGTCAAACGGAGAGAACACACACACACACACACACACACACACACACACACACACATCCCTTGTCTAATGGGTAGGAAAAGAGACACACACACACACACACACACACACACACACACATCCCTAGTCTAACGGGTAGGAAAACACACACACACACACACCTAGTCAAACGGAGAACACACACACACACATCCCTAGTCTAACGGGTAGGAAAACACACACACACACACACACACACACACACACACACACACCTAGTCTAACGGGCAAGAGAACGCAAGCACAAACACACACACCCAGTTTAACAGGTAAGAGAACACACACACACCTAGTTTAACGGGTAAGAGAACACACACACGCACACCTAGTTTAACGGATAAGAGAACACACACACCTAGTTTAACAGGTAAGAGAACACACACACAAACACACACCTAGTTTAACAGATAAGAGAACACACACCTAGTTTAACGGATAAGAAAACACACAAACACACACCTAGTTTAACAGATAAAAGAACACACACACACACACACCTAGTTTAACGGGTAAGAAAACACACACACACACACACACCAGACACACAGCAATAGGCTAACGTCTTTTCTTGAAGCATTTCTATTCCCTCTCTTTGATTCCCCTCTTTTTCTACCTCTGTTCCTCCTTCCTTCATCCCCCTGTTTTCTCCACCATAAACTATTCAGAGCTTGGCTGACTTTTATTGGACAGCGTCGTTTTCAGCGTAGGCTCTACAACAACACAGTTAAAGTGTCCAGGGTCATACATCTTACACACACACACACACACGTCTTATCTGCCACCTATCCATTTCACTCTCACATGTCCACATTCTGACACACTGACTGTCTATCAATCTGTGTCGTGTGTGTGTGTGTGTGTGTGAGTGTGTTCACTCTGATACAGTGTCGTGTGTGTGTGTGTGTGCGTGTGTGTGTTCACTCTGATACAGTGTCGTGTGTGTGTGTGCGTGTGTGTGTTCACTCTGATACAGAGTCGTGTTTGTGTGTGTGTGTGTGTGTGTGTGTGTTTTTGATAAAATAAAGTGTGTGTGTGTGTGTCATTGGTAATACAAAGTGTGTGTGTGAAGTGTGTGTGTGTGTGTGTTTGTGTGTGTGTGTGTGTTATTGGTAAAACAAAGTGTGTGTTTGTGTGTGTGTCATTGGTAAAACGAAGTGTCTGTGTGTGTGTGTGTGTGTGTGTGTGTGTTATTGGTAAAACAAAGTGTGTGTGTGTGTGTGTGTGTGTGTGTGTGTGTGTTACTGGTAAAGCGCAGAGTGTGTGTGTGTGTGTGTGTGTGTGGTGCGTAGTGTGTGTGTGTGGTGCGTAGTGTGTGTGTGTGTGTGTGGTGGCGCGTAGTTAACACTCCATTACCTGTCCATTCTTTCTGCTCCTTTGCCTCTGAACATTCAGCTCACAGAGCGTGCTAATTACCAACAACAACAAACAAACTAAAGACAGAAACAATTAACACATCCAATCTACTGCTTCTTTAATCTGGTCCCTCCCTCCCTCCCTCTCTCTCTCTCTCTCTCTCTCTCTCTCTCTCTCTCTCTCTCTCTCTCTCTCTCTCTCTCTCTCTCTCTCTCTCTCTCTCTCTCTCTCTCTCTCTCTCCCTCTCTCTCTCTGTCTGTTCCTCTCTCTCTGTCTCTCTCTCTGTCTCTCTCTCTCTCTCCCTCCCTCTCTCTCTCTCTCTCCCTCTGTCATCTAACCTGTGATCTGTTGTCTTCTGAGGGGTTGGGCAGTATTCATTCGTGCTTGGTTCCCACGGCGACGGAAGATGAAAAGACTGACCTGAGAAAGAGAGAAAGAGAGAAAGAGGGAAAGAGGGAAAGAGAGACAAACAAAGTCTTCACAGAGGACGTGTAATTACAGCTGGGCTCAAATGATGGAGAGAGCGGAGAAATGGAGGGGTGGAGAAGAGGGGGGGGGTGAGAGGAAGAAAACAGAAGAGAGGAAGAGGAGAGAGAGAGAGAAAAAGCAAATGAAGATAAATTCATTCTGGACAGAGAAACAGAAAACAGGAAGAAACATACAAGAAAAGGAAAAGGTGAAAGAAAGAGAGGTGATAGAGAATGGAGGGATGAGAGAGGGAGGGACAGTGAGGTGGAGGTAGAGAATGGAGGGATGAGAGGGACAGTGAGGTGGAGGTAGAGAATGGAGGGATGAGAGAGGGAGGGACAGTGAAGTGGAGGTAGAGAATGGAGGGATGAGAGAGGGAGGGACAGTGAGGTGGAGGTAGAGAATGGAGGGATGAGAGAGGGAGGGACAGTGAGGTGGAGGTAGAGAATGGAGGGATGAGAGAGGGAGGGACAGTGAGGTGGAGGTAGAGAATGGAGGGATGAGAGAGGGAGGGACAGTGAGGTGGAGGTAGAGAATGGAGGGATGAGAGGGACAGTGAGGTGGAGGTAGAGAATATAGGGATGAGAGAGGGAGGGACAGTGAGGTGGAGGTAGAGAATGGAGGGATGAGAGGGACAGTGAAGTGGAGGTAGAGAATGGAGGGATGAGAGAGGTAAGGACAGTGAGGTGGAGGTAGAGAATGGAGGGATGAGAGAGGGAGGGACAGTGAGGTGGAGGTAGAGAATGGAGGGATGAGAGGGACAGTGAGGTGGAGGTAGAGAATGGAGGGGTGAGAGAGGTAAGGACAGTGAGGTGGAGGTAGAGAATGGAGGGATGAGAGGGACAGCGAGGTGGAGGTAGAGAATGGAGGGATGAGAGAGGGAGGGACAGTGAGGTGGAGGTAGAGAATGGAGGGATGAGAGGGACAGTGAGGTGGAGGTAGAGAATGGAGGGATGAGAGGGACAGCGAGGTGGAGGTAGAGAATGGAGGGATGAGAGGGACAGTGAGGTGGAGGTAGAGAATGGAGGGATGAGAGAGGGAGCGACAGTGAGGTGGAGGTAGAGAATTTTAACACAGAGACAGCGTCTGGTCACAACGAATGGACAGCAGAAAACTATTAACGTCCAAAACTATAGAGAGAGTGAGGGGGAGGGAGAGAGAGAGAGAGAGAGGGAGAGAGAGGGGGGGGGGGTGAGTGAGGGAGGGAGAGAGAGAAGGGGGGTTAATGGAGAAAACAGATGTTAAAAAGACGGAGGGAGTGAGAGATGGAGGGTAAAGGGTGCGGGCGCACGCACACACACACGCACGCACGCACGCACGCACGCACGCACGCACGCACGCACGCACACACACACACACACACACACACACCTTGGTCCTATTACATGGAGTTCTTGCAGTCTCTGTAAACTCCATAACTCCTCATCATTTCCTCTGAACCTCATGAAACAGACACTCACACACACACACACACACACACACACACACACACACACACACACACACACACACACACACACACACACACACACCCTGAACCTGCACAAGATACACACACATGCTCGCTCAACCCTCACAAAAACACACACACACACACTCAGACAGACACAAAGGCACACTTCATCATATGGCTTCCATTGAGACACTCAAAGGACTGCTTTGATTTTCTCTCTTCCTCTTTCTGCCCGTAAAGCTCTATTCCCTGTGATACGAGGGAGTTCCAGTATGTTCTATTAGAACTCCATAAACACAAACACACACACACACACAATAAAACAAAATGGCTGCCATGAAGACACGTGCACACACACTGAGTCACACAGAGATCTCCATCCACAGAACAGGCCTTTCATGTTTCAACCCTACAATCCCAGCGCTCAGTCATCATTTAACACTACAAAAGAGACATCCACCCAGGGAGCAGGAGCGCCACAGTCCCTCCCCCACAACGGAGCTCTCCTGGTGGGATACGTGGTGGAGCTTTGTGCCCGTCCTCAATCGGAGCCTGACGGAGCCCTTCACAGCACCCCTCCATTGTCTGGCGCATCCTTCCAGGAAGCACACTCTGGAAACCCGGAGGCACGGTTCATACACTGTAGACGGATTGTGTGAGAGAGAGACACACACACTCACACACAGAGGCAGACAGACACTCACAGACAGACACACACACACACACACACACACACACACACACACACACAGACAGACACATACAGACACACAGGCAGACAGACAAACAGGCACACTCAAGAGAAATACACACACACACGCACACACATGCAGACAGACACACTCAAGAGAGAGACACTCACACACACTCACACACTAATCCAGTTTCATGGGAATGGGACTATATAACCCAACTAAAAGCTCTTCCCCTCTCCTACTCTCCCTCCTTTCCTCTCGCTGCGATCTCTTCCTCCTACTCTCCCTCCTTTCCTCTCGCTGCGATATCTATAGACTAGGCTGTGCTGTGCTGGGCTGAGCTATGGGCTGGGCTGGGCTGTGCTATGCTGGGCTGTGCTGGGCTGTGCTGGTCTGTGCTGGGCTGGGCTGGACTGGACTGGGCTATAGGCTGGTCTAGGCTGGGCTGGACTGGGCTATAGGCTGGGCTAGGCTGGGCTATAGGCTGTGCTGGACTGGGCTATAGGCTGTGCTGTGCTGTGCTGGGCTGGGCTGGGCTGTGCTGGGCTATAGGCTGTGCTGGACTGGGCTGTGCTGGGCTGTGCTGGTCTGTGCTGGGCTGGGCTGGACTGGACTGGGCTATAGGCTGTGCTGGACTGGGCTGTGCTGGGCTGTGCTGGTCTGTGCTGGGCTGGGCTGGACTGGACTGGGCTATAGGCTGGTCTAGGCTGGGCTGGACTGGGCTATAGGCTGGGCTAGGCTGGGCTATAGGCTGTGCTGGACTGGGCTATAGGCTGTGCTGTGCTGGGCTGGGCTGAGCTATGGGCTGGGCTGGGCTGTGCTAGGCTGGGCTGTGCTGTGCTGGGCTATAGGTTGTGCTGAACTGGGCTGGGCTGGTCTGGTCTGTGCTGGGCTAGGCTGGACTGTGCTGGGCTAGGCTGGACTGGGCTGGGCTATAGGCTGGGCTAGGCTGGGCTGGATAGGGCTATAGGCTGGGCTAGGCAATAGGCTGTACTGGACTGGGCTATAGGCTGTGCTGTGCTGTGCTGTGCTGTGCTGGGCTGAGCTATGGGCTGGGCTGGGCTGGTCTATAGGCTGTGCTGTACTGTGCTAGGCTGTGCTGTTCTGTGCTAGGCTACGGCAAAGACCAGTTGACTTATCACACTTAAAGAGAACAGGATGAGCAAGAATATACAAAACCATTTCTTTATTTCATCATGTTACATGCTTCTTACAAAGATTTAACAGGGCTCTTTATTTTTACATAGGAATGACAAAAACATCTGGAGTGTGCAGGAATCTGTTATAATATTTTAATAAGTTATAATATTTTATAACAGTAACACTTTTTTTTGGTGCCTTGGTTTTAAAACAATGTGCAATAGGATGAGTCCTTACTCTAGTAAAAGGCTGCAGTGTGTCACTACTATGTAGAATTATGGGATGGATTCAGTAACCGGGTGACTTTCTACATGCATGTATTTAGGAGAACATGGCTGTGGGATCTAGAATCTCTGTTTCTATGACGAGGCCAAGCAGGGCTGGTCAGAGCTGGATCAATATCCTACCCAATCAGTATCACCAAAGATAAACTATAACTCGCAACATTTTATAGAGTTTAAAGATTAGCAGCTGGCAGTAGGGGGGCTGGGTTATATATACATATA
>JAPMUY010003450.1:62500-67500 GCA_026901105.3 Galaxias olidus
GTGTGTATATGGGTGTGTGTGTGTGTGTGTGTGTGTATATATGCATGTGGGTGAGTGTGTTATATGGGTGTGTGTGTGTGTGTGTGTGTGAGTGTGTGTGTATATGCATGTGGGTGAGTGTGTTATATGGGTGTGTGTGTGTGTGTGTGTGTGGGTGTGTGTGTGTGTGTGTTCTGATCAGGGGGTATTCCTCCACTGCACAAATTAATTAGATCCCAATCAGAATCCCATTAGTGCATGTGGTAACAAACCCAAAACAGAGACTGTGTGTGTGTGTGTGTGTGTGTGTGTGTGTGCGTGAGAGAGAGAGAGAGAGAGAGAGAGAGTATCTATGTGTGTGTGTGTGTGCATGCGAGTGTGGGTTGTGTGAGTGAGTTAGTCTATGACTGAGTGTGTGTATGCCTGTGAGTGTGTGTGTGTGAGAGAATGTATGTGTGTGTGCATGCGAGTGTGTGTTGTGTGAGTGAGTTAGTCTATGACTGAGTGTGTGTATGCCTGTGAGTGTGAGTTGTGTGAGTGATTGATTGAGTCTATGACTGTGTGTGTGTGTGTGTGTGTGTGTGTGTGTGTGTGTTCTGCGAGTGAGTGAGTGAGTGAGTCTATGACTGAGTGTGTGTGTGTGTGTGTGTGTGTGTGTGTGTGTGTGTGAGTGATTGAGTGCCTGTGTGTTTGCATCCCTTGTTGATCAGGCTATTGTAGTTTACAGGGTTGTTGTTTGTGTGGCTGCTGTTTACTGTGAGGTTGTTTGGAGTGTGTGAGTCTCTGTTGTCCTTCAGTCATCTCTCAATGTCACTCAGCTGTTACAAATCCATAATAACCGCTGTTAGAATGTGTACATCCAGCAAACACACACACACACACACACACACACACACACACACACACACACACACACACACACACACACACACACACACACACACACACACACACACACACACACACACACACACACACACACACACACACACACACACACACACACACACAGTGGGGTTGTTAGTTTAATAGTTTAATCTGAGGGAGACTTTCTCTCCCCAGACGAGGGAAAGAGGGAGAGGGAGAGAGAAAGGAGGACAGGAAAGAGAGAGGTGGAGAAGAGAGGGAGAGAAATGTGGAGGAGAAAACAGAGAGAGGGGGGGGGGGGGTAGAGATGGGGGGGGGGCTCAATAAGTTAAGTGGTTGTAATAATGCTCTGCTTCCTGACAAGCTGTTGGCAACCCCCAACCAGCCGCCCTGGCAACTGTCCCCTTGGCAACAGTCCCTCCTGGCAACGACCAACATACCCCGGGGGGGAGCAACAGGCTGGCAGGAGAGAGGACAAAACACAAAACATGCCAACTGGCACCAAGCCAACCTCAGTGTGTGTGTGTGTGTGTGTGTGTGTGTGTGTGTGTGTGTGTGTGTGTGTGTGTGTGTGTGTGTGTGTGTGTTTGTGTGTGTATGTGCGAGATAAAGTTGTAAATCTGACCAAATGGCTAAAGTAAAGAATGCAGAGCAGTGTGTGCACGTGTTTCTTTAACAGTGTGTGTGTGTGTGTGTGTGTGTGTGTGTGTGTGTGTACGTGTTTCTGTAACAGTGTGTGTGTGTGTTTCTGTAACAGTGTGTGATGATTTCTGTACCTGTGTGTGTGTGTGTGTGTGTGTGTGTGTGTGTGTTTGTTTCTATAACAGTGTGTGTGTTAAAGGTTACCTAGTAGAAGATCAGGGCCTGACTGATGTAGCCCCAGGAGGAGGTGGGGCTGAGGTTAGGGGTTAAAGGTTACCTAGTAGAAGATCAGGGCCTGACTGATGTAGCCCCAGGAGGAGGTGGGGCTGAGGTTAGGGGTTAAAGGTTACCTAGTAGAAGATCAGGGCCTGACTGATGTAGCCCCGGGAGGAGGTGGGGCTGAGGTTAGGGGTTAAAGGTTACCTAGTAGAAGATCAGGGCCTGACTGATGTAGCCCCGGGAGGAGGTGGGGCTGGGGTTAGGGGTTAAAGGTTACCTAGTAGAAGATCAGGGCCTGACTGATGTAGCCCCGGGAGGAGGTGGGGCTGAGGTTAGGGGTTAAAGGTTACCTAGTAGAAGATCAGGGCCTGACTGATGTAGCCCCGGGAGGAGGTGGGGCTGGGGTTAGGGGTTAAAGGTTACCTAGTAGAAGATCAGGGCCTGACTGATGTAGCCCCAGGAGGAGGTGGGGCTGAGGTTAGGGGTTAAAGGTTACCTGGTGGAAGATGAGGGCCTGGCTGATGTAACCCCAGGAGGAGGTGGGGCTGAGGTAGTGGATGAGGAGGAGGAGGAGCAGCATGAAGGCGATGCTGGCCGAGGCGTAGATGGCGTTGATCAGGAACATCATCACTGCACAGCCAATGATGCCCAGAACACAGGTGTGCCAGGTGAAGTAACGGAAGGTGGGTCTGTAGGGAGCGCACGCACACACACACACTCAGTTATAGAAACACACAAACACACAGTTATTGAAACACACAACACACACAAGAACAGTTATAGAAACACACACTTTTATAGAAACACACACACACACACACACACAGCTTATAGTAACTGCCCCACACACACACACCCCTCATACCATATGGTAATTATGTAAGGATGTGTTACAAGGGGGTAGAAAAGATATGTTTATTATACTGTCTGATGTTTCACACACGGACCAACGAGTATTAAAGCACTGTAAAAATGTTACTGTCCACACACACAGAGAGAGAGAGAGAGAGAGAGAGAGAGAGAGAGAGAGAGAGAGAGAGAGAGCTCCTCTGGGTGTCAGACAGGACAATGGTAGGAGGACCTGATCACCACACCAAGGTGTGAGGGGGCTGAAGTCATTAAAACACACTGAGAGAGATAATGAAGGTCTTACAGAGGGTGTGTGTGTGTGTGTGTGTGTGTGTGTGTGTGAAGTATTTTAAAGTGCTTTAATGCTCGTTGGTCCGTGTGTGTGAAAGTATAATGGTGAGCGTTGATGTTCTTTAATGTGCGTGTCTGTCTCATTTAAATGTGTGTGTGTGTGTGTGTGTGTTTCATCTAAATGTGTGTGTGTGTGTGTGTGTGTGTGTGTGTGTGTGTGATCACGTACTGACCCCAATCTTCCCAAACAAACAAACTCTAATCACACCTTTAGCGGACGCTAGTCCACGCTAACAGTCCTAGCATCATTTAAAGGGCAGGAGGCACCCGTCGCTAACGCTGCGTAGCGTGACACGCTAATGTGGTGCTTAAGAGAAGCAGGGGGATTTGGGAGATGGGACTTTTAAAGAGAGCGAGAGAGAGAGAGAGAGAGAGAGAGAGAGAGAGAGAGAGAGAGAGAGAGAGTAAATATAACACCCAAATTAAAAAACGACAAGAGACAAGTTGGAAAGTCGTTATCTTTCTCCAGCTGTCATTTACACATTCCAGCTCTCTCTATCTCTCTCTCTTTCTCAATCCGTAGCACTTTCTCTCTCTCTTTTTCATCCTTTCTTTTTCTTGCTCTCCTCTCTTGCTCTCCCCTCTCTCTTAATCGCTCTCCTCTCTCTCGCTCTTTTCTTTCTCTCTGTATTGCTGAACTGAACCTTTTTCTCTTATACTGTACATGCACATTGTAAAAATTGTAATATCTTATTATTTTATTTCTTGCTTTGTATGTTCCTGCTTGCCTTATATAAATTCATTAAATTGCCTGTGCAAATTATTATGAATGGGTAAGATTCTCTTTCCAAACAAGAAATGGAGATCCATTTAAAGGAAAGTCACACAGATGAGAAAATACTCGAGTCCTTCACAATTCCACTCGGATAGTCCACCGATTGAGGAAAGAGTCGAGCAAATGGACTCCAGCCTTCCAAAATGGAGAGGTGGAAAATGCAGTCAGACCTGCAAGAGCAGCATGGGCCCCATCAGGACCTATGTAAGTACCTTACAGACTGCAATACACCTGATGGCCTACGTTTCTCATGGAAAACTACTGAAGCTGGCGTGTGAAAAACAAATTATTCCCAGATCGTGGCGTCGATCCAGTGCAGTGCTTATTCCCAAAGAGAAGCATTCTATTGCCACTAGCAAATAGATGTTCATTTCATATTTCTGGATTTGCTGCACAATCTGTTGTGGACTGTGTTTACCTTTTTGCAGGTCCTAAATGTAAATATAAGCCTGGATGAAGCATGCTACGCTGCGTGGAGTCTCGACTTCTACCCCGGCTCATGTGGCCATCAACAGACACATCACTAAAGTGGGAAAGCTACAAGGAACACACTATTAGGCACTAATTGTGGCGCCACAATCAGGTACTAAAGTGCTTGGCAGAAGGAAGAAACTGCTTTAGTGAACTAGCAGCAGAACAGCCAGGCGGGAAACAACAGGTTCTCCTGCTCTCTCTCTCTCTCTCCCTCTCTCCCCCCCCCCCCCCTCTCCTCCCCCCCTCTCTTAAGGCAACAGTAGGGAGGCAGTGTCCTACTTTCTTTCTTGATCCACACCCAGCCCACCCTGTAACCTCCCACACCCTGTCATACCCCACTGCCTTTCCTTCACTGGGTGTAATTACAGTAAAAGCCTCCACTCTGCCACCAAACTCCCCCTCTCTCTCTCCTTCCCTCCCTCTCTGCGTCTCCCCCCCCCCCTCTCTCTCTCTCTCTCTCCCTCTCTCTCTCTCTCCCTCTCTCTCTCCCCTCTCTCTCTCCCCCCCTCTCTCTCTCCATCTTCCCCTCCCCCCTTTTCTTTCTTCTGTGTCGCCCCTCCCTTCTTTATACTACTCCTTCTCCTCACTCTTTTTCCTACCCCACCCCACGCATCTATCCACCTCTCTCTCTCTCTCTCTCTCTCTCTCTCTCTCTCTCTCTCTCTCTGTCGTTTATCCTCCCTCCATCTCTGGGTGACCGATGTCACAACGCTGACACGGCAATATAATCGTAAAGCATGGCTGCCCATCAAAAGACTGTTAGCCAGTAATGGAGAGGGGAGGCGGCCATGGGCAGAAAGACACGTCATGATTGGACGAGACAGCCGTCACCTTAAAACACCCT
>JAPMUY010003450.1:70000-72500 GCA_026901105.3 Galaxias olidus
ACATTACACTACACTACACATACACTACACTACATTACGCTGCATTACATTACACTACACTACACATACACTACACTACATTACATTACACATACATTACACACTACACTACACTATATTACATTACACTACACTACACTACACTACACTACACTAATTACACCACACTACATTACACCACATTACACTACACTACACTACACTACATTACACTACATTACACCACACTACATTACGCTACACACTAGACTACATTACATTACACTACATTACATTACACCACACTACATTACATTACACTACACACTACACTACATTACACTACATTACACTACACACTACACTACATTACACTACACAACATTACACTACATTACACTACACTACATTACATTACACTACACTACATTTAGCTTTTATCCAAAGTGACTTACAAAGACTGCTTTCAACATAAAAAAAAACATGTACTATGTATGAACACTACACTACACACTACACTACATTACACTACACACTAGACTACACTACATTACATTACATTACACTACACTACATTTAGCTTTTATCCAAAGTGGCTTTCAACATAAAAAAACATGTACTATGTATGAACACTACACTACATTACACTACACTACACTACACTACACTACATTACACTACACTACACACTAGACTATATTACATTACATTACACTACATTACAGTACATTACACCACACTACACTACATTACATTTAGCTTTTATCCAAAGTGACTTACAAAGCTTTCAACATAAAAAACCATGTACTATGTATGAACACTACACTACACACTACACTACACTACATTACACTACACTACACTACACTACACACTAGACTACATTACATTACACTACACTACATTACATTACACTACACTACACACTAGACTACACTACATTTAGCTTTTATCCAAAGTGACTTACAAAGCTTTCAACATAAAAAAAAACATGTACTATGTATGAACACTACACTACACACTACACTACACTACATTACATTACACTACACTACACTACACACTAGACTACACTACATTACATTACATTACACTACACTACACTACATTTAGCTTTTATCCAAAGTGACTTACAAAGACTGCTTTCAACATAAAAAACCATGTACTATGTATGAACACTACACTACACACTACACTACACTACACACTACACTACATTACACTACACTACATTACACTACACACAAGACTACACATTACATTACACTACACTACACTACATTTAGCTTTGATCCAAAGTGACTTACAAAGACTGCTTTCAACATAAAAAAAACATGTACTATGTATGAACACTACACTACACTACATTACATTACACTACATTACACTACATTAGCTTTTATCCAAAGTGACTTACAAAGACTGCTTTCAACATAAAAAAACATGTACTATGTATGAACACTACACTACACACTACACTACACTATATTACACTACATTACACTACACACTAGACTACACTACATTACATTACACTACACTACATTTAGCTTTTATCCAAAGTGACTTACAAAGACTGCTTTCAACATAAAAAACCATGTACTATGTATAAACTCGAGGGTGTGAGTGTGTGACCGTGACTGTGTATATGCGTGTGAGTGCGTGTATGTGAGTATGTGTGTGTGCGTGCATGAGTGTGACTGTGTGTGTGTGTGAGTGTGTCTCTGTGTGTGTGTGTGTGTGTGTGAGCGTCACCTGAAGTTGGGGGCGGAGGCCCACTCCAGCGCCAGGCAGGCCAGGTCTACGGCCGCGTACACCAGGAGGAAGAAGATGGTGACGATGCTGGCAATGGTGTTCAACTTCCCAGAAAACAACACCAGCTAGGAGGAGAGAGAAGCATTAAGATAAATGTCTGCTAGGAGGAGAGAGAGAGAGAAGCATTAAGAGAGACTAAGTGTCTGAGAGACTCTATGGTAAATGGACTGCATTTATATAGCGCTTTTTAACCGGAATGGAACAAAGTGCTTTACAATGTTGCCTCTCATTCACCCATTCGCTCACACACTGATGGTGGCAGAGCTGCCATGCCTATAGGGCCTCCTCAGCTGCTGCTCCCTCCCTCTGGAACGCCGTCCCCATCCCCGCACATCGGGAGCACCGCGGGGTTCAGTGTCTTGCTCAAGGACACTTCGACACATGGACAGGAGGAGCTGGGGATCGAACCGCCAACCCTTGGATCAGTGGACGACCCACTCTACCTCCTAAGCCACAGCCGCCCCCCTATCACTCCCTCACAGGACCCCCAGATACAATAGACTCAGTGTGTAGACACTCCTCTACACTCAGAATGAAACAGGCTCAGTGTATAGCACTCCTCTACACTCAGAGTGAAACAGACTGTGTGTAGACACTCCTCTAGACTCACAGAGTGAAAGGTCAGAAAAGGAGCTGTACAGGTGACAGCAGGTTAATAAAGGAGGTCTACATGTGGCAGGTTAATAAAGGAGTTGTACAGGTGACA
>JAPMUY010003450.1:90000-107500 GCA_026901105.3 Galaxias olidus
CATATAAGCAGCTGACATCTCACGAGACAGACGGAGGGGTAGTGAGGGAGGGGGAAGGGAGAGAGAGAGAGAGAGAGAGAGAGAGAGAGAGAGAAAGAGAGAGGGTTAAAACCAACTCAGAAAGGCCAGGTGGAGTTTACGTGCATGACTTAATGCTCCCATCATACCTACACATGTCAGAGCTCAACAGCAGCAGCAGCAGCAGCAGCAGCAGCAGCAGCAGCAGCAGCAGCAACAACAACAACAACTATTACAACAACAAAAGACTCAGGGGTCTGGGGTCATCCCCCCTTCCTTGACATCCTGTTCATATGACCTTTAATCGAGTCTAATGGTGTCTTCACGGGGAATTAACAACCTGTCAGCTGGGCACTTAACGCATGTGAGCTCACTTTAAAAGGAAAGTGTCAGATAAGTACTATAGTAGACTTCTTTGGACTAGAAGTCACTTCTTTAAAGGGAAAGTGACATAAATACAAGAGTATATTTAATACTAGACTTCTATGTACTAGAAATTACAACTTCAATGGACAAGTAACATGCTAGAATACTTCATTCTACACTTCTTTATACTAGAAGTTTCTCCTTTAAAGATAGATAAAGTAACTTGCTGGAATGCTTCATTCTAGCCTTCTCCAAACTAGAAGGTGTTATTCTGGAGCACTTATCAGGGCCAGACTGAAGGACAGTAAGCTGAAAGTTTGTTCCCCATCACTATAAATAAATACATCATGTTTGTGATTCCTTTTTGCTATCAACATTGTTAAAATGTCACTGACTAGAGATCAAGCAAATAATAAAACAAAAGTACTACCAGGGAAAGCAAAACGATTTGCAAGGTAAAACATTTATCTCTTATTTTAAATCTCCACCATGTCACTTTAGACTAGAGGCTCCATCTAATACTCAAGTAGTAATGGTTCTAGAAGAAAGATAATATAGCTCGACTAAAAGGGAGTACTTCATAAGTTATTACCTGACAGAATAGTTTGGGTAGTGTCATAAATGAGAGGTATACCTTGGAATAAATTAAATGACCAAAAGAGATTATGTTAATTTAGAATTGAATTTTTTTTTCCAACAACACATTGAGCGACTATAGAGAGAAGGCACGGCTTAGGGAATAAAGGATGCACCTGACACGGGGTCAAAGTTTAAACCAGGTGGGCAGGTGAACCAATCACATGGCACAGTCTTGTATCCCTGGACAAGTGCACTGTATTGTAGCCATCATTACGTTTTGGATTCCTCAAATAAACTTTGAGGTTAAGTTTGCATTTTGTAATAATAAACCATATTTATATATAACCATGGCAACTATCCCAAAATGAACGAGGAAATTAAAGATAGCGGGGAATTTTTGGGGATTGCCATTCAATAAATGAATCGTTTATCCAGAAATAGTAACAAATCTTGACTTATTGAGAAGGCACACACACACACACACACACACACACACACACACACACACACACACACACACACACACACACACACACACACACACACACACACACACACACACACACACACACACACATACACACACGTACGTACATTACAATACACACTTTTGAGCACTCACCGATTCTCAAGAATAGCACCACGCTGAACATAGAAAGCAAGGTGGGTATCACTACTCCGAAGAACGTAGAGAGCTTTGGCGGCTGGTTGTGGGGCACCGATTTCCGTTTGGCCACAGCCGGAGATTTCTGCACCGTCTCCCCGGTGGGGCTCGGCACATGATTCCCGGATTCATTGACGCTTGTGGAGAGGCGATAATGCAGGAGAGGAGTGCGTTCTGTCATGTTCGTTGATACGTGAAGCAAAAGGCTACTGCCAGCTAGCAACAACGGGGTAAGTCAACTAACTTAATAACTGGAAACGCTTCGGATTTTATCGGATGGACTTGTTTTGACCTCCAAAATCCCAAACTTTGAAACTACACTAAATCAATGTAACTTCCGTGGAGGTAGCGATGCTCCTGTCCGTTGTGCCAACACATATTAAAAATCCTTGTTTCGCTAGATTTACTAGGTTTGCTCAGTCGATCAAGAAAAAGCGCTTTACCCTACCTCGATTACGAGACGGGTCATTTTAGCAAAACATTTGAATTTCCCAAACAACCTTCCCTAATGTTTCGTCAGTTTTGACAAAAAGCAACAACTAGTCAACTTGTAGGCCTACTCATTGATACTCCTGTATTGTAGCCGCCGAGCCCACAGTTTGTAACAAATTTACAGGATGAGATTGTCATGTGACTTTTATCGTAAGGGTTGTCTCGCCTGTTGCATCTCATCACATGGTCGTGACTGGTAGACCAATCACAGCTCGCCATTCCACAGCTCTCAAACCACACTGCTGCGGTTGTGCAGCGTACTGTAGCGCGTGCTTGTCGGTTTCACGGTCTCTCACCAAGTCTTTTGCTTTCTTTCTCTCTTTTTTTCTTTTTGGTGAATGTGGTCTAAAAAGTTCCCTCACGCTTATGTTGGCGTGATTGATGTAAGCCACCTTTTTATTTCACTTCTGCTCCCCGCCTTCCAGGTATTGCCTAAACCTACCTAATCTTCAAATCGCCAATCGGAATTAAAAACATTATTTCTGAATTGTATAGGGACAGCGCACATCAACGTCACTCCTATTTGTTAAAAGCGATAGGGCGTTAATTAAACTCATGAAATTATATTTAAAAAGTCGTTACACAATAGACTAGCCCATCACACTCGGATAAAGCCTATTATTGACTATTATTTTTATTTTTATCTTATTTATACAGGGTTAACTCCACCGTTATTAAATATACAGGAAGCCTGTGCCACACAACGCACTGAGGAATGGTGAGCCTACTTAACTTAAAGTAGTCGTAAAGGAACGTAATGTCTGATCTGTATTGTCTAATGTTGATTCTCTTCTCTTAACGGCTCAGGTATACTGGCTATAGTTTTATTTCAGTTCGTTGTGTTAACAAAATGCTAAGTAGGACGGGTCAAGATTGTTATACGTGGGATGTTGAAATCACATGTGATCTATATGTTCTGTCAACATAGAAAAGTGTAAAAAAAAACTGGTGATTTTTGCTGTTAATTGTTATGACCGTTACTGACTGACTTCCTGTAATGGACTTCTATGGCTTGCTTGTTGAGGGTCTCCAAAGCCTCGTGCCGGCAGATCATTATGTGATCAATAAGATCATGATATGGGAGCTCTATATTCATATTTATTTCTCCTTCTGTTGTTAAGGATAATTTCAGACAGATTTATTCAATTAAATTATTGGTCAATTATCGATTGATCGATTTGAACGTCAAATGTCAGTCAATCATAGAGCAAGATAAGGACAGGGCAAAGGCATTCTGGAAGCGCTTACTCCTCCTGTATTCCAAACAGTTTGACTTATGTACTTATTATTATTTATTGTATTTATACATGTGTAACCAACTGAGACCAGGTCTCTTTTCTAGCAGATCCCTTTTTGAAATTACAAATTATTTTTGTATTATAGCTGTCCTTCATCTATTGCTTTGCAACTATTGGACTTTTTTTTCCCATCTATACTTGTTCGCCCCATGGTTGCGTCTCTAAAAGGCATTTGTAGTTTATTCAACTTCTCGTTATAGTTCAAAATAAATGCTTGTACAGTAAAGTTGGCAGCGGACTTTCTAAAATAAGACAACAGTGAAATTCTAATCTATCCTATTGCCCTTGTAGGTAAACTTCAGCATCCGCCAGTTTATTTTAAAGCCAGACTTCATTATTGTTTCAAATGTCACCACATCCTGCCATTCGTAAGTATCACCAGCAGAGGGCGCTGAATGCACAGGATTTAATTGCAAATATTAGGACATCCCTGACCATATTGATGGAGTGTTTTGTTGCAAAGGTTTAGACAAGAACAACAAAAAATGTCCAACAACGTCAATGTTTCTGTATTCCAGGCCAGCTCAGCTCAGTCCAGTTTAATCCAGCTCCATCCAGTTCAGACCAGCCCTGCATAGTCCAGTTAATCCAGCTCAGCATAGTCCAGTTCAGACCAGCCCTGCATTGTACAGTTAATCCAGCTCAGCATAGTCCAGTTCAGACCAGCCCTGCATAGTCCAGTTTAATCCAGCTCAGCATAGTCCAGTTCAGACCAGCCCTGCATTGTACAGTTAATCCAACTCAGCATAGTCCAGTTTAATCCAGCTCCGTCTAGTTCAGACCAGCTCTGCATAGTCCAGTTTAATCCAGCTCGGCATAGTTCAGTTCAGACCAGCTCGGTATAGTCCAGTTTAATCCAGTTTTGCCTAGTTCAGTTTAATCCAGTTTTGCCTAGTCCAGTTTAATCCAGTTTTGCCTAGTCCAGTTTAATCCAGCTCCGTCTAGTTCAGACCAGCTCTGCATAGTTCAGTTCATCCCAGCTCTGCTCCCATTGGATTCATCCTGAGGTAATGTTGTTTCCTATTGGATATCTCCCGGGCACACCTGTGGCCCGTTGGACAGGTGAGCTGCTGGAGGTCCCTGACCAGCCACTCCACCTTTCCCTGCAGGAGCAGCTCAAACTGCTGTAAAACCTGGCCCAGACTCTGGGTCTGCCGGATCGGACAGTCTGAGACCAGAACTGGAACTGGTGTTGCTGGGTCACCCTGTGGTACAGTGACTATTACCTCAGTAATGTGTTAATGTGTGTGTGTGTGTGTGTGTATGTGTGTCTGTGCGTGTTTGTGTGTGCGTGCGTGCGTGTGTGCGTGCGTGAGTGTGTTTGTTGCATATGTGTGTGTGTGTGTGTGTGTGTGTGTGTGTGTGTGTGTGTGTGTGTGTGTGTGTGTGTGTGTGTGTGTGTGTGTGTGCGTGCGTGTGTCTCACCTTTATGGACAAATTGTTGGCTATCCGCCGGAAGTTGGAGACTTTGTGCGTCAGCCGCAGCAACACTGACTGACAAGGGGGTGTTGCCTGGATCTTAGTCAGCTCAGCTTCAAAGGACCTCAAAGTCTTTACTACAGCCTGGAGATTCTGCTGCAGCTGCACACACACACACACACACACACACACAATACACACACAAATATAATACACTCACACCAAACACACACACACAATGCACACACACAAATATAATACACTCAGACCAAACACACACACACACACACACACACACACACAAATATAATACACACACACACACAATACATTCACATCAAACACAATACACACACATATAATACACACGATACACTCACAGCAAAAACACACAATACACTGACACCAAACACACACACACACACACACACACACACATGCCCACACCTCAAACCACATATATACATATAAAAAATATACTTACTATACAAATACAAACATACATGAACACACCTTTTTGAAAGAGTTACATGTCAAACAAACTAAGTGACTGATGACCTTTTGTGTGTGTGTGCGTGTGTGTGTGTGTATGTATGTTTGTGTGCATGTGTCTGTATGTGTGTGTATGTGAGCATGTCTGTGTGCATGTGCGCGTGTCTGTCTGTGTGTGTGTGCGTGTGTGTGTGTGCGTGTGTGTGTGTGTGTGTGTATGTGAGTGAGTGTGTGTGTGTGTGTATGTGAGCGTGTTGGATGTGTATAGAGAAGCCCCACCCACCGGGGTGTTCCTCCACACAGCGGGCTGCAGCCCGACACAGGGCAGCGTCAACAGGGAGCTCAGCTGGTCAGAGCCCGGGCAGCCAGCCTGGAGGAACACACAGCAGTGTAAAATAAACGCACCTCTCCACCTCTCCACACACCTCATTCACTCACCATATAGCAATGGGTGTGTTTGTTTTATGTCCCTGATCAGCCCAGGGGAGGTGTTCGGTTCCTCAGTCTAACCACAGATAAATCAAACACACCCCCTCTACGTGATTGACAGGTGTCAACCTATTAATTATATTCGTACCATTGCGTGCTTCAGATCAGTAATTGTTTTCTTGATCATGTCTTCTCTGGAGCGGTTACAGCACACAAAGTGGCTTGGTTTGGTCTGGACGCCAGGCGCCTGAGAAAACACCATGCAGACGACCAAGCGCAGGATACCTAGCCGAGGGCAGAGTAATAGATTAGATCACTTCAAGTGCGATTGGTTGTCCTGACTGAGTTGCTTATTTTATTATTATTATTACTAAACCTTTATTTAACCAGGAAAAGATCCCATTGAGATTAATAATCTCTTTTTCAAGGGAGACCTGCCCAAGACAGGCAGCAGCAAACACACAAAAACAACACATAGTTACAGACATACAGGCATGACACAGAACCAGACAACATTAAGAGCTCAAACTTAAGCAAATGGAACACATAATTAAAAAGACAATTTATAAGGAACATTAAAAGCAAAATATAACTCTGTAGGAAACTGTCTCTATTTCTTTTATCTTGGATTTAAAAGCACTTAATGAGATGAATTCCTTTAGTTTGAAATCCTTTTGCAACTTATTCCATGCAAAGAGTGCAGAATACACCAACCCCCTTTTCCCAAATACCATACGGGCATTGGGTACAGAAAGCCTACAAGTCCTGAGAGCTTAGAAAGTGTTGTCTGGCACTTTTCTGTGCGACTAAAACGCAAGCAGTATGGGAGCAAACCAATAATTGCCTTATAAATAAAAATATACTGTATAATATACCGCTAAAAAGTTGCAGCAACAAGTCGCTTATTTTTTTACATTAAAAGCAAAACACATCTTGCTTTGAAAATAAAAACCCAATTTTAGCCTCGATTTTATTTTTTTAAATTTTTTAACAGGTATGCCTTAACAGTGAGGGAATCTCCTAGATAATTCTACCAGACAGAGCAGACAGACGGAACTCACAGGGAACTGAATATAGTGGAATCTGACCTGACACACACCATCATTTTCACACACAAACACATCGTAGATCGTCTGCATGAGATAAGATAAGTGTACTGCAAAAAAATCTGTGATGAACAAATTGAAGAAAAGGCTTGTAACAAGCTAAAACATATACAAAATAAGAAAATTGATCTGCCAATAGGATAAGAAAATGTAACTTGTTAAGATGAAACAAGAAAATTAGTCTTGTGCTGAAATGATCATCAAACCTTGAAATAAGTGTATATATATATGTATATATATATATGTATATATATATAGTTTAAGTAAAGGGATTTTACAATGCTAAATGTCAAATAATAAAAAAAAAACATTATTATTCTTTATCTCTGTCTCTGTCTAGCCCTCAACCAGCATGCCATTTGATGGCTCAATGGCTTGTTTCTCATCAATAATTCTTTAAAATAAATTTTTTACACTTACATTTTCTAAACAAGACTTTTCAGTTTGTTCTCCTTAAAAAGATGCTGTTGTCTAATGAAGATTACGTTGTATAAACAATTTAATCTTATTTCAAGGAAGGTACGATTGACTAAGTTACTTGATAAGATCTTCATTTTTTTTTGCAGTGAGATACTATCGTCTTGTTGTCCGCCAGCCAAGCAGAGCTCCGGGAGAAGAGTGGTGAGTTGGGGTATGTTGACGCTTAGCGCATTTGTTCCAACACGTTTCTGAGCCGAGGGGCCCTCCTGTTCCGCATTACCTGCAGAAGGACTGCTGGCACTCATGTGATAACACTCCTGTTGCCAACAAACTCAGGAAAGACTTCAATTGGTATGAAGTCTGCTGTTGAGTATGACGCTACAGCACGTGTTTTTTCTTAAAGCGAAAGTTCACCCATTTTCAAACCTTTGACATGTTTTTCATCAGATACTGTATTTTAAACATTGTGTCATCATTTAGCATTTCGCAATCAAACAGCAAAATGTCAAACGAGTTGAGAAAATGACTCTCTATTGCATCATTGGGGTGGTCCTTCCTGAACATTACAGCGGTTTCCAGCCAAGGGGGGAACGTTTACTGGTGCTAAATTTAATTCGCGCAATTATCTATGGGCATTGCGGTGTACAATTAATTAACCATATAAATGCCGGTGGTCGGAAAAATATGTACATTTCACTTACGTTGATCCTATGACCCGAACTTGTTCAATATACTTACTTAATTTAGCCTAAACAACAACATATATTGTTTAAGAAAATCGGTTCTTTTAGATTTTCTAGGTGTTTTATTTATCAAATGCACAGACCAACACAGGGTAATTCTAAACAATGCAACTCTTACAACAAGGCTCCCACCAACTAGTAGTACAAATAATACAAATGTAAAATCTATAAACAAAAAATATACAAAACAGTCTGACAGTAGACTAAAATACAATAAAGTAATTTAGACTGTCCCCTCCCAGAATCGCCACCTTAACATGGTGGAGGGGTTTGTGTGTCCCTGTGACCCTGGTAGCTGTGTTGTCGGGGGGCAGTAGCCCCTGGTAGCTGTGTTGTCGGGGGGCAGTAGCCCCTGGTAGCTGTGTTGTCGAGGGGCAGTAGCCCCTGGTAGCTGTGTTGTCGGGGGGCATTAGCCCCTGGTAGCTGTTTTGTCGGGGGGCAGTAGCCCCTGGTTGCTGTGTTGTCGGGGTTTGAGTTATTATCTGTGAGGTGGAACCCTGGTTATACCTGTATACCTTTGGAACCCTGGCTATAGTCTGTGATGATCTTGAGTGCGGTCCCTCAGACGACAGCAACGTGAACAGTCCACAGCCAGGGTGGCTATAGTCTGTGATGATTCTGAGTGCTTTCCTGAGGCATCGTGTGGTTGGGAAGAGAGGCAACAGGCTGGTTAACACTCCCTTTATAGTCTGAGATGGAACCCAGCCCACACCATGTGTGTCTGAGGTCAGAGCTGTGAAGCTGGATTCCCTGCAGGCTCTTTTAGCATCCCTGATGGCTTTCCGTAGGTCGTCTCTAGACCTCTTCTTTAAACCCTCCAGGTCCCCGGAGCTGCCGGCAGAGGGCCGTGCGCTGAGCTTAGCACGGACATCACCATTTACCCAGGACCTTTGGTTGGTGAAGGTCCACACATTGACCCTTGGCACAACTTTGATGCAGTTTGAAATGTAGTCTAATGCAGAGTCGGTGTGTTCCTCCATGTCCCCATCGACAGCATCGTGGAACATCTGCCAGTCTGTAGTTTCAACACAGTCCTGGAGAGTGGCTATGGATCCTTCCCTGCAACGTTGAACTGTCTGAAGAACCGGTTGTTCCTGTTTAAGGTGTTGTCTGTAGGGTGGGTGGAGATGAATGGAAATGTGATCCGCCTTACCAATGGCAGGGCAGGGGAAGGGTTCATAGCTGTCCTGTATTACAGAATAAAGGTGGTCAAGTGTTTGATCTCCTCCTGGTAAGAAAGTTCATGTGCTGGTGGTAAAACTTGACTCATATTATCCTTATTGAAGACGCCAACAACAATCTAAGCTGCCTCAGGGAGAGCATTCTCTAGTCCATTCATGACTCCATAGATGACCTCAAATGCATGCATTTTATCTGCCTGCTGTGGTATGTAGACTACAGTTATTATAGCGCAGAGAAATTCACGAAAAGGATAGAGGGCAAAAGTATAGGATTGGATAAAAAAAGGTTGTCCTTGTTAACTTTTTGCACTAGCAATAACGTGTTGTGTGAACACCCTTACACACGATACTAAATTAAATATGTTAAATACAAATAAATAAGTAAAATCACACCATACAGCCAAATAACAATCACACTCGCCAAGCCTCAGAGAAGCGGTCACGTGAAAAGTGAACGAAAGACTCGAAAGACAGGATAGGAAACGGAAACTGAACGAGAGTTAAGGAACCAAGTCTCTAAAATGAACTGATCTAACCGTCACTAATTTCCACTAGTATTATAGTGAAAATTTATAAAAAGAGTATCCCCAAGTGACTAACGACTAAATATCAGAGGTGTGGACTCGACTCACATGACTTTGATTCGAGTCAGACTTGAGTCACAGATTGGATGACTTTAGACTCGACTTGACAAAATCCTAAAAAGACTTGCAACTTGACTTGGACTTCAACACCAATGACTCATGACTTCACTTGGACTTCAACACCAATGACTCATGACTTCACTTGGACTTAAACACCAATGACTCATGACTTCACTTGGACTTAAACACCAATGACTCATGACTTCACTTGGACTTAAACACCAATGACTCATGACTTCACTTGGACTTAAACACCAATGACTCATGACTTCACTTGGACTTAAACACCAATGACTCATGACTTCACTTGGACTTAAACACCAATGACTCATGACTTCACTTGGACTTAAACACCAATGACTCATGACTTCACTTGGACTTGAGCATTTTGACTTGAAAATACTTGATACCTTCCCCCAAGCGCAAAGATTCAAAAGTATGTTATTTCAAGTGTTTCACGAATACATTGATTTCCCTTCATTTCCTGAATCAAAGTTAACGCTATTCAGCAAGTCAATACTTAATTCCCCAGGTCCACTTTGTTTAAACCAATCCGACAGCATCCAATCACGTTGCAGGAGAGAACCATGAAGAACTAACGTTAGTTGGAAAAAATGATTAACATATTTCGTTTGCGTACAAAAACTATGCAGTGGCCAACAAAAAATGAATTGTAGTAGGCCTATGCAAAACGTGCGGGTCGAAAATTACAGACGGAGACGCAACTTCCAATTTCGTTCAACGTTTGAAGTTGCGCAAAGTTGAGGCACTGTAAATTGAGGCTAATATTAGGGATGGGCGGATCGATTGGGAAGTATCGATCCTATCAATCTTGAAGTTTATTTTTGAAAATCGATACCATGTGTTTGCTGTAGCCAGCATGGTTTTATAATCATATATCTATTAGATTTATGCTAAAGTGAAAAAGATAAATGTTGTAGTAATATTGTATCGTAGGATCTACTTCACCCCCCGCCCTGTCTCGCCCCTCCATGTATTGCAGCGCTCTCGAGTCAGTTCACCCAACTACGAGACAGTTCTGTTGTTGTGGCTATATGGTCTTTCTAACAGGCAGACGAACCAAAGTCAAAAGAATTATTTGTGGTTCAGCGTTCACTTAAGGGTATTTGATTAGCCCTGATGTTAAGTTGACATGTTTGAAGCTTGAAAAAGCTAGTAGTTGAACTGAACATTTGTGGAACATTGTAGAACAATTTAACAATTTTCTTAATTGCTGCTATTAAACAGAAAACAGAGATAATTTTGTCCCGTTTCTTTAAAACTGATGTAATGACTTTCAAATATATTGTTTTATGACAGCATTTACCTATTTTAACAATAAACAGAAATCACAAAGATATCCCCTATTTATGTACACAATCATACTTTCCAAAGTATCTGTATTGGTATCGGGATACTTGACATAATATCGCTTGGTATCAGATCGAAAACAAAATCTGTGGTATTGCCCATCCCTAGCTAATATTAACATAGTTGGCGAGCTAACGCTGCTCCTAACGTTACTGCTGCCCCAAAAATAAATAAAACGCATACTGGTTAAATATGAAGTGCAATGTCAGCACTACTTTTTTCTGATTAAGTTCAGTCGCGCTTGTTTTAACAAACTTGTTTTAACAAATGAATAGGTCTACACATTTTAAAAAGCATGCATGCTTTGTGTAAATTTTATATATTATTACCCTGTTGTTAAAATGTCGTTACATTTGGTGAAGAGCGCATTGGGACTTGTTTAGGACTCGAAACTCAAAGTTTAGGACTTGGGACTTGACTTGAGAATTGTCAGTCTTGACTTGAGACTTGACTTGGGACTTGCCTGTCTTGACTTGGACTTAACTTCGGACTTGATTGCAAAGACTTGAGACTTACCTGTGACTTGCAAACAATGACATGGTCCCACCTGATCTGCATGTCAAATGAATGTAAAACTTTTTTTTTTGCATTTTTATAAGAAAATCAACTTTGTCTACCAGTGCACGATCAATATTTGAAATCAGAACTTTAGTGTAGTCATGTGTCTCAGCTAATTTAGTTTCCAACTCATAACATCAATAATTATGTGGGGATTTTTCTTAACATACTAAATATAGTCGTTAGTCATTAAGTAAATAATGGGTTAAGAAAACGGTAAAGAAATTACAATCAAATTTATAAAATGACTACAATAGATAATTTGTATTTGAAGTCACCTACTGCTTGGCTCCATCACCTGCTTCGGCGCGCATGACTTCTGTCCATAGCGGTCTTTTTCTTTGGAAGCGTGCGCATCCGTGGTCAATTGAGCCACTCCCGCTTAACGCGCATTAAGTGAGCTGATCTTTCGAAAGACGCACCGGTTAAGGTGTTTTAACATCTGTAGACTGTACGGGACGCCCACCACACGCCATTCTAATACTGTGCGCGCAGGGTTGGGAGTCCGTTCGCCTCGCAAATCGAAGTTAGGTTACTCTGAAATAGCTACTGCAATCTTCAGATTATGTACATGAATCTTGACATTTGTTCAGGAAATCCAAAAAAGCCGGGGCTATATTTAAATTGTAAAAAGAAAGAAGTATAAACCCTACAAGCATTTAGGCAATCGGTAAAATGGTGGTACATTCTATGAACTTAACATTTGAAAAGTTAATATTTGACAGGTGGATGCTCTGTCAACCGCAGTGCAAACAACGTGGAGCAACTGGGTGTCATGGAAAACGGGCTGACGTGAACAACGTCTGGACAGACTACCCAAAATCCAGTAAATATTGTTATTAATGTTACCGCATGATAATATTCCTCCCAAGAACCTGAAGAAAATGTAGTCCTCTCTGTAAAAAATGTGGCCAATCATAAACATACCATATGGAAATAATCAAAGTTTACTTATAACTGGCTGGTTTGTCTGGCCATATTAAAAAGCATGTTGCCAGAGACTGGAGTGAGCGGTGTGTGTGTCATTACAATTCGTCACTAGACGTCTCCGTTCCGTAGTCTAGGCTTGTTACCACACGCAAGCAGCATTACTTTAAACATTTTTAGCTAGCCAGCCGTGTTTGTATAGGGGCACTGGTAGACTTCATCATGCAAACGTCATTCCAGGTTTGGTCTATTCAAATTTACAATGTTTGATTTTATAATCTCTAAACCACGCACTGCTTTCAATGCAGGTGCAAGTCATTTAAATGCTTATGTGCGTCAAAATGGATGAGTGGATCGCTGTCTCTGCTCTCTACTACAACATTACTACTTCTAATTCTGTGGTCTGTTTTGATATGGCTGCTTAGATTGTTGCAACAGTCCCCAACCTTGTCAGCCATGACAAAACACCATTTGCCAGCTAGATACACTGAACTTGAAACATTATTATTTATATTTATTTTATTTACACAGGGTTAACTGACTGAAACCATGTCTCTTTTCCAGCAGTGCCCTGTTTAAAGGCAGAATATATAAAATACAACAACAAAAAATAAATAAATAATAAGCAAAAATTTATAAAAATGTTTACAATACAATGTTTACAATACAGTACAATATTTAAGTTTAAACCGAAACAAAAACTCTCTTCATATCCCAAATCCTCCTGTAAAAACAGAAACAAATTCTCTTCAAATTCTCTTTCAATTCCTGTTGAATCTTGTTCCATTCATCTGAGACAAAAAAAATAAAAAAACTGAAGCTGATTTACTTGTTATTAAAGTTAAATTAAAGTTCTGTGTTCACTTTGCTGTTTACTTGTTATTAAAGTTAAATTAAAGTTCTGTGTTCACTTTGCTGCTTTCAAAGGTGACATAGTCCTGTGAGGGTGTCCTATGACTACCGGATTTGCATTTTAATAATGAGGTAAGGTAAAAAGGGAACTTGCCCAGAAATGCCTTGCAAACAATAAAGAGGATGTTTTTCTCTCCTATCACTAAGAGAAGACCATCCTACTTTTGTATACTGCATACAATGATGAGTTCTAAAACTATCCCCAGGTACAAAACGCAAAGCACAGTGGTAAACTGCATCAAGGGACTTTAAAATAGTTGGGGCTGCATGCATATACACAATATCACCATAATCCATGACTGACGAGAGTAGATTTTACAATTGTCAGTCTATTTTCAAGTGAAAAGCAAGACCATATTCTATATAGAGCTCCAAGTCTGATCCTCACCTTCTTTGTGAGTTCAAGCACATGTGTCTAAAGGGTACGCTAACCATGCCACTTAAAAGTCAATAAAACAAAGGTTCAAACTACTTTAGTTTCAATTAATTCACACAAAAGGTCAGGAAACTATGAACAAAATGAACAGTTCATGAAAAAAATACTTTCATATCTCCAAAACAAGTTTTTTTTAAATAAATGCAGCAGATTGTAAGTCTGGCAGGTGGGTGAGGGTCTAATGGAGCATGTGCAGTATGTGTGTCATCAGCATGTTTCTGATTGGAGGAATAGGAATTGTTGTAACCGTCCCCAGTCTACCTTAAAGTATTGATAGCTTCAGGGGTCGTATTTTAGTTCCCTTTTCCAACATTCCAACATCCAAATTATGTAATATTTGTCAGCCAAGAGTAGTCCAAAGCCACCACCAGCCAATCCAGAGCCACCAGGAAGTGTTACTAAGGCAACGGACGTGACATGATGAAATTATCTGTCTCTCAGACTGTGTGTGGGGGAGACAGCCGGCTGCTGCTCACACACATAACCTTAGGAGGCTAAGGGTGCTCTATATGGTTAATGGGAGTGTGTCCCCCTCTCACTGTGTGTGTGTGTGTGTGTGTGTGTGTGTGTGTGTGTGTGTGTGTGTGTGTGTGTGTGTGTGTGTGTGTGTGTTGCACCTATCAACATGCGTGTAAGGGATTTGGCTAGAGCTCATTGCATTAATCAGCCCTTTATTTGTGTGTGTGTGTGTGTGTGTGTGTGTGTGTGTGTGTGTGTGTGTGTGTGTGTGTGTTGATAGCTCTCTGTCCCTGTGTAATGGGGAATGCTTTCATTCTCACAGTCTTTGTGGTTAAACCCGTTACCACGGCAACACAAAGCATTGGGTGGCTAATAAAAGCCTGTGCGTCTCTCTCTCTCTCTCTCTCTCTGTGTCTGTCTCTATCTCTCTCTCTATCTCTCTCTCTCACTCTATCGCTCTTTCTCTCTCTCTCTCTCTCTCTCTCCATTTCTCTCTCTTTTTCTCTCCCCATGTGTTTTGGACAGCACCATGCAAAGAGCTGTGAGGAACAGGAGAGATACCAGAGAACAAAGAGAAGGAGATTAAACATGAACATCGTTTTGCGGTCGCTCTCCGACAGAGCCGTTCTGCCGTGATCCCAGCTGCCTCTGATAGGATCTTAAGCCTCTCCCTCTCCCTCACAGAACAAGAGCCTTTGGAGAGATTCTGAAATCTTTTTGGAGACAGTGGGATATCTTTTTGGAGAAAGTGAAATAATATATTTTTGGAGACAGTTGGATATCTTTTTGGAAACAATTGGATAATATATTTTTGGAGACAGTTGGATATCTTTTTGGAAACAATTGGATAATATATTTTTGGAGACAGTTGGATATCTTTTTGGAAACAATTGGATAATATATTTTTGGAGACAGTTGGATATCTTTTTGGAAACAATGGGATAGTATATTTAAAGAGAAAGTGGGATAATATTTTCTTGGATTCACTGGGATAACATATTTTTGGATGAAGTGGAATAATATCTCTGTGTCTGTGCCAGCAGGAAAATATCTTCTATGGACTGTGAGGATGACTAGCCAGTGAGCCCTTTGGTGACATGTTTGATATCTGAGTGTGTGTGCGTGTGCGTGTGTGCGTGCGTGCGTGCGTGCGTGTGTGTGTGTGTGTGTAAGCTGAATACCACAGAGGTCTCTAACCTACAGTCATGTTGTGGAGGGCTTAAACTCTGGTCTGACCTTTGACCTTAGACTGCTTGGCTGAGGGATGTCTGCTGTGGTGTGTTTAAACTCTGGTCTGACCTTTGACCTTAGACAGCTTGGCTTCCACACGGCATCAGAGCACCAGAGGACCAGCTGAGCAGAGATTATTGTCTTTGGCTCCTCAGTCCATTGTTGAGCAGCGTATATTTAGATTGAAGAAGCGCTAACAACAGTGTCCTTCCTCGTCATGCAGCAAGACAGGAAAGCAGTGGCGTGCTTCAGGACTAGAAAAGAGGAAGAGGAGAGGGATGATGAAGACGAAGACGACCACGTCGTCCTCTTCGGCTCTGCCTCCCTTTGCCCTTCTTGTAAGTTGAACTTTGACCTGCCTCTGATCCTGCCCTGCTCCCACACCCTGTGCAGTCGCTGTGTAGGCGACGGGGGGCGGGGCCCGGCGGGGCGGGGTCGTCGGCCGTCCCCTCCTCTCAGCGCCCGGGGCCACACCCGGGGCCACACCCGTCCCGTGGTTCTGTGTCCCTGCTGTCAGGATGCTGTGGAGCTTCCTTGTTGGGACTGGACCTCTGCCAGGCGCTGTCTGCCCGCCCACCCCACCTTCATCAGCGGGCCTCCTCCTCCTCCAGCTGCTCCTGCACACAACCTGAGAGCCTTCATCAGCGGGCCTCCTCCTCCTCCAGCTGCTCCTGCACACAACCTGAGAGCCTTCATCAGCGGGCCTCCTCCTCCTCCTCCTCCTCCTCCTCCAGCTGCTCCTGCTCCTGCTGAACCCACCAGGAGAGACAGTGACCAGGGGGCATCGCAAATCCACCCGAACACCCGTGATGTCACAGGGCCCAACTCTATGAATGGTGGGTCAGATCATGATTTTAAGTTTTCAAACGTTCAAACAAACAACTTGTTAAAAAAATTACTAACTTCTTAACCTAATAAAATAAAAAATACAATTTGTCTGAAAGTAGAGGCCTCTGACAGAAAAACACTTGAGGTGTTTGTACTGTTAACTTTGTGTATTTAGTAACCAACAATTGTATCATAATATGATATAGGTCATACCTTTCTATGAATAATCTGTTTAATACAATTCAGAAATTATGATTTATGAGTTGCTCTCTAAGTGGTGCTTTAAGGAAAACTTCCCAGATCAAACCAATCCATGTTAAATGACTCCCGAGTGGCCATAGAGATTTTAAAAACATTATTGTTTAAACATGCATTGATGTAGAGCTCTAAGCCTGAGAAATAGGTCTACGTTACGGGCCAATTCTTTTGCCCCCGCAGCTAGTCAGTCTGTTTTACTCCAAGATCCACGATGCATTGCCTGTGCCTGCTCATCTAATCCTGCCCCTACCTCAGCTGCCTACCAAATAGGATTACAAATGGGCTTGTTTTTTCCCTGCACCCACAGAGAGCGGTTCCTATTCTTCACCACTAGATGGCAATGTTGATTTAACGGAGGACGACATGGAGAAATCTGTAACAGGTGGAAATCAAAATACTTTTAATTCTATGTATATGTCGATTGGTGTTAAAATGATATTAAGTTGATTGCTAATATTAAATAAACAACTCAAGGGAAGTTTGTGAGTCAAATAAATAATGAAAAGGTTAATTTTGTACAACTTTAGTGTTGAAAACTATTAACTGCAGCTTGGCCTTATTGTAGAATCTAACTGCTGCCTGCAGGGTTTAGACAAAATGAAAAGATCTTCCTCCAGCTCTTAACATCCTTCATCTTCCTCTTCCTCATCCACCTCTTACTGCTCCTCCT
>JAPMUY010003450.1:112500-117500 GCA_026901105.3 Galaxias olidus
ATTCACCTCTTTCCGTTGCCAGGGGTAACACATGAATTAGTCTTACAAGGGGACGGCAACGCGGGCTGCGTCCGATTACCATCATTATCGAGCATCAACATAATAGTGGCTGTAAAGTCATCTTTTAGTTGTTCTGTCAGTAGCTATTTAGAACCAAATTGTGGGTGGTAAAATGTCCGTCCTAGAAATACATCCTGATTGTAATTTACCTGTTAATTAGCCTATTAGATAGGCCTGGTCTCCGAAATGTAGGTATTGCTTATAGGCCCTATGTATTGCACGACTGATTTTGCCGTTTTGAAAAGAAAAAAGTCTGTAAGCTTAAAACTTTTTTGTTGTGCTTAGTTTAATAAATATTAGAATTCCCATTGTGTTTAGTCATCCTTTGTATTTAAACTGAAACGGTAGATGCACTCTTTACCTTAGCATCGGTTATAATTGTGTTTTTCAAGTCGTGGGTATGCTATGGGCCATAGTATAAAATAATATAATACCCCGACAATATGCCTTTACAAATTTAATAATGACTTATTATAAGGTGTAGATTGCAGATATATCCCTTGGAGTGTAACTCAGACGGCGAAGAAATGAAAGGCGACTCTACCGAACATCACCGCGGTATACATTCACACCTTTTACTCCACCGACAAAACAGGATGCGGTCCCGAATATGTGCCATTCAGAGAGAAAGAGGAGAGAGAGACGGGAGGGGGGGGGGGGGATTACTGTGGTACAAAGCATCCACTTAAGCATGCAAGATGTCTGAAAATGCGATAAAATGCCTACACATGGTTATTTGGTTGCCTATTACGCTCCGTCTGGCACGAGCCCGCGCCCCTCAGTGTAAGCATATACAGGCTCGTCTTGAAAAGGACAGTCCAATGCCCCAACTTCCCCCGCCCCCTCCCTCTCCCGCTCTCTTTTTTTTTTTTTTTTTTTTTTTTTTTTTTTACAACTATGTACGTTCCATTAGCCAGTAGCCTACATATTTTTTGTTTTACTATTTTGTTTACAAGAAAGATATACGACTATGTTAGACACTGTTTTGGGAAAAGCAGCGTGCGGCCTGTTTCTAATTTAGCCCCCATCGGAATTGTTGTAACTTTAGTCAGGGTCATAAAACCCCGGTCACGGTTAATTGATTTTATTACGCTGTTTCTTGGGATAATCGCAATGACATCCGACGGTGTCTTTAATGTCCCGCTCTCTCTTTCCCGTAGTCCCAAAACCCCTTTCATATAATTAGAAACATATTCAGAGCTTAAGAAGACGTCGTTTAAATCCGACAGGACGTGCTTTCTCACAATATAAGAGACACGCCATATTTGTTAAAGATACAACAGTTAAGCTGAAAGTCCAGCCGTACATGATAGTGATATGCTCAGGCACTTTAACCTGCACTTTACTAAACTGTGCCTTTACTGTTATTTTGATATTTTCATAGACTATATTCGAGTTTATTTTAATTGAGTATAAAATAGGCTTATGCTCAAGTCTGATGGACTAAGCCAATACACAAAAACACCGCCCTCGTTATTGGACGTGTGACTTTTGTAATTGAAACTGTTACTCGTTAACGCCAGTAGACAATTTGCAATTGCCCGGTCTGGGCAATGAATAGCCGCGCTTTGCATTAACTAAAATAGTCGCTTATCACCCAATGATGACGTGCAAATAAACGATTATCGATTCCCATTCACGGGAGCGCGCACTGGGTGCAGAAGACGGGCGTGTGAATTCTTTCACCTCCATGAAATTTACTTCCACTGTCTCAATGGAATGATTGAATAACAACAGTACTGAGTTTTCACACTTTTCCATATCATAAATGCTCCGCGGGACTGTGTAGTGATTCCAAACTTTCTATTTCCCATTGACTAGTTTCGATAAAACTAAATCGTTTTGTTTTCTGCTGGCTATCCTCTTGGATGTGGCTCTAAATACGATTTTTGTTTTGTTTTTTTTATAGTTTTTTGCTGAATTTAAGATATTATTGTTTCCGTATGAAACACGTTTATTTTCATATAGTGGGAAAAATCACCAGGTAAAACGGACAACTTGCTGTTTTTTATTTATTTATTTTATTTATTTATTGGTCTGTCTGAATCACAAAGTTTAGCATGTGGATGAGAGAGTGTGTTAGGTGGAAGGGTTGCGCAGTTTCCGGAGCGCGACAGACAGGAGTGTCGGTGCACAATCGGTGATATATGACCTCTCATATTCAACAGGAGCCAATCTCCCCCTTGCAACCACCCCCTCCCTGTAAATTTGTATATTTAGCTCTTTTTATGGCTCTTCAGTGTAGCCCACCCTGAGTTGTTATTTTGAAAAGAAGTAGAATCGAGAATATATGATTGCATTATTTTGTAGGATGGCCTAAAATGAAGTAATCTATAGCATGTTTACAAGGCATATGAAGTCTATTATATGGTGTTTATTTATTCTACATGCCATAACTCGTTGATAATTGTAACAAATAGCATAAATATAACTTGATTGCCATGACCCTTGCGGGGAACTTGCCAAGGTAAATCACCACGCGAGGTGGAATATAAACTTGACCCGCGGAGTCTGAGCGCTCGTGTCTGCCTCCTCAGGGACCAAGATTCGAATGACCTCACACGCATTCTGGCGCCTGGGAAACTGAATGTGTGGCTTTTTCTCAACTTTCAAAACATTTTCCTTTTAAAACTCACAGCCTATAACAACTTAAGTCTCTGTTATGCTGTTTACCATTTGAGAACATAAATGTGCTCTGTTTAGCTTAATATGATGTAGCTTTTATATTGCAAAAGGTTAAGTAGTGGACAGGCCTTTAACTTTCAGTAATATTACATTGCTTCAGTAAATGCCAGTAAGTCTAAAATAAGAGTACCGGCTTATTCGAATTGAAGCGAGTTGTCATGAGGTATTCGAGCTATTTTCCTTCGTTTCTGTTGAGTCATTTAGGTCTGGAAACTTTGAAGGCAGTTGTGTAAATACAAGCCCGTTTCCACACCAGCCACAGTGACATTCCTCTTTACTGTACGTGTGTTCGGAATGTTTCATCTTTTTCTCACAGAGTGTTTTTCATTTGACACATCTTATGGTTGATTGGCAATAACGACCTGGGACGCATTTGACCCCCCTTTCCTCTTAGTATTTTTATTCATTTTTTAACATCCCCCTTCTTCTGTCACTGACTTCCCTCCTCCCATGTCCCCCCTCTTTTCCCCCTCTTGGGCAATATAAAGGGGGACCCGAGGGGACTGGACATGAGCTTAGAAAATATTTTCAGTTATAGTTAATTTCTTTCTCTGTCTCTCTATCTCTCTCTCTCTCTCTCTCTCTCTCTCAGCCTCCCTCTGCCTCCCTCTTTCTCACTCTTTCCCTCGTAAAACCTGGCTGTCATACATTCGAATTGTTGTTAAAGAAAGAAGTCTGGACACTTGGACGCAAGGATTTTATTTTCTTGGCCGGAAATAACACACTTTATATTAACACTTGAAGAGACTAATATAACTGCACACTACAGGAGAAGGTGCAGAAATAGATGTATTCTCTATAGACTACAAGGAAAGGGATTTAAAAATAATAATAGAAAGTCTGAGCGTGCTTTAGTTTCTTCTGTTTGCTGGGATGCGGGTTCGCCGCGCGCTGAGCTCCTTGCTCCTGCTGTGTTTGATGAGTTGCGCGTGGCTAAGCTGTGGTGGCGCCTCGCGGCCAAAGGCTCCTTCTCTGCCCATCCAATCGGAGAGAGAACCGATGCCATCCAAAGGCATGACCGGTAAGAGAACTGTCTCAACCTTTTCTGCACATTTTACTGTAGTACCTGAAGGTATTAACACGTGTATTCAAATGTATGAAATCGACTACTACGATGTAATAACGACGTAATTGTTTATTTTTGTGTTTGGAAAGTGTTTTGTATTACAAAAAGGAATTTTGCACTCTCATAAACTTGCATGAACGGTATTAAGCCGGACTCTAAAATCTTGGTCATGATGATTACTTTCGATGCCATCTGATCATGCGCAACTTAGGAGTGTTTACGTGCATGGAACCTATCGAGTTAAACGGAAACGAAATGGCACATCATTTGTTTATAGTGTTATCACTCGGAATACGTTATTGTATATTTGTACAAGCTGTGCGATGGGCTATAGCCACTTCCCAAAACTATAACAAGGTAGACCTAATAAAGTTGCTTTTTGACACGTACCTGCAAACTTGTTTCGTTCTTTCGTCTTTCACGCACGCGACCTAGGTGTTTGCTGCTCCAAAACCGAATTTATAATATTAAATAAGGCGGTGAAGTAAGTGCCTCCCTGTACCGTTAAAATTATACAGAAAGTGAATTTGATCTCTGTAAAACGTTAGCTGTACTATCCACTGCTATATGCTCGATTAAGGTGTGTGTGTGTGTGTGTGTGTGTGTGTGTGTGTGTGTGTGTGTGTGTGTGTGTGTGTGTGCGTGTATGTGCGTGTTTGTGTGTTTGTGTGTATGTATGTGCGTGTGTGTGTGTGTGTGTGTGTGTGTATGCATGTGCGTGTGTGACGAGAGAGAGATAATCCCTTTTATTTTTCATCATCATCCAAGCCAGAGAGTTTATCTGACCTTTGACCTGTGTTACAGGCTGTTCGTTTGGGGGAAGGTTCTATTCAGTTGAGGACATGTGGCACCCTGACCTTGGAGAGCCCTTTGGGGTCATGCACTGTGTCCAGTGTTACTGCGAGCCAGTACGTTCTCTCTACACTACATTACATTAGATTACATTACACTGTGTTAAGTTACATTACATTACATTACATTACAATAGATTACATTACAATGCACTGTGTCCAGTGCTACTGTGAGCCGGTACGTTCTCTCTACACTACATTACATTAGATTACATTACACTGTGTTAAGTTACATTACATTACATTACATTACATTACGTTACATTACAATAGATTAGATTACAATGCACTGTGTCCAGTGCTACTGTGAGCCGGTACGTTCTCTTTACTGTACATTA
>JAPMUY010003450.1:150000-152500 GCA_026901105.3 Galaxias olidus
TGTAGTGTGTAGTGTTGTGTAGTGTGTAGTGTAGTGTTGTGTGTAGTGTGTAGTGTGTAGTGTGTAGTGTGTGAGTGTAGTGTGTGAGTGTGTAGTGTGTGAGTGTGTAGTGTGTAGTGTGTGAGTGTGTAGTGTGTAGTGTGTGTGTGTGTGATGTGTGATGTGTGTAGTGTGTGTGTGTGTGTGTCTACAGTACATGCTGTATAGACATCAGTTTGATGTGTGTAGTGTGTAGTGTGTAGTGTGTAGTGTATATTGTGTAGTGTGTAGTGTGTAGTGTGTAGTGTGTAGTGTGTGATGTGTGATGTGTGTAGTGTGTAGTGTGATGTGTGATGTGTGATGTGTGTAGTGTGTAGTGTGTAGTGTGTGATGTGTGTAGTGTGTAGTGTGTAGTGTGTAGTGTGTGATGTGTGTAGTGTGTGATGTGTGTAGTGTGTAGTCTGTAGTGTGTAGTGTGTAGTGTGTGATGTGTGTAGTGTGTAGTGTGTAGTGTGTAGTGTGTGATGTGTGTAGTGTGTCGTGTGTGATGTGTGTAGTGTGTAGTGTGTAGTGTGTAGTGTGTAGTGTGTGATGTGTGTAGTGTGTAGTGTGTAGTGTGTGATGTGTGTAGTGTGTCGTGTGTAGTGTCGATAACCACTGGCTCTGTACCAACCTCTGTGCCCGCCTCGTCAGTTCTCTGTGCCCACCTTGCTATAATAATGACACACACACACACACACACACTCACACACAAACACTCACCCACACACACTCATTCACACGCAGAGACACACAGAGATCAGTACATGCATTCCCACAGATACACACAAGACTATTTCAATACACACACACACACGCACATATACACACACACATTTTTATATTAAAGCTCACACACATTCACACACACACACACACACACACACACACACACACACACACACACTCACAGTGGGGTAGTGAAAATGAGAGGAAGAGTGAGTGTGAGGAAGAGTAAGACGCTGTCAGAGACGACTCATCTCTCTCCACTGCAGAGAGAGAGAGAGAGAGAGAGAGAGAGAGAGAGAGAGAGAGAGAGAGAGAGAGAGAGAGAGAGAGAGAGAGAGAGAGAGAGAGAGAGAGAGAGAGAGGAAGAGGGTGGTAGGGCGACAGAGCAAAGATGAGAGAGAGGGCGGAGTAGGAGATGGAGAGGAAGAGTGAGTCGCTGTCAGACACTTCTCCTCTTCACTGCAGGACGGCTTCAGCCCCTCAGGGTTTAAAACGCAGAGACATGAGGGAGACAGAGGAAGAGAGGGGGAGAGAGGAAGAGAGGGGGGAGAGAGGAAGAGAGGGAGAGAGAGAGAGAGGGGAGAGAGGCTGAGAGAGAGAGAGAGAGAGAGGGGGGGGGGCAGGGGGACAGGTGGAGAGAGGAAGAGAGGGGGGAGAGAGGAAGAGAGGGGGAGAGAGGAAGAGAGGGGGGAGAGAGGCTGAGAGAGAGAGAGTGAGAGGGGGGGGGACAGGGGGAGAGAGGAAGAGAGGGGGGAGAGAGGCTGAGAGGGGGGAGAGTGAGAGGGGGGGGAGCTGAGAGAGAGAGAGGGGGGGGGACAGGGGGACAGGTGGAGAGAGAGGAAGAGAGGGGGGAGATAGGCTGAGAGAGAGAGAGAGAGAGAGAGAGGGAAACGACAAATGACTTGAGCTGTGCAGTTCTCAATGTGTTGATCTCCTTTTCAAGTTTTAAGAGAGCGCTTGGTTTGTCCCTGTAGTGTTCCCTGTCCGCAAGTGGGTGGGGTTTGCTTTCCAGCCTGGCTTCATCCGTTTGATTTGGGGTTTTGTTTTTCCGGTAAATTCCCTCCCCAGCTGACCACAGAACAAAGATGGAGGCCAGGGTCGTTAGGCGGCTCCGCCCCAGACGCCGGGAGTCCTGGGTAGTGACAGGCAGGACTAACCCTGTGCGGGAATGTGGGGTCAGCTTCCTGTTAATGGAGTCAGCTTCCTGTTAGAGGAGGGATCTGCACGAATGTGGGGTCAGCTTCCTGTTAATGGAGTCAGCTTCCTGTTAGAGGAGGGATCTGCACGAATGTGGGGTCAGCTTCCTGTTAATGGAGTCAGCTTCCTGTTAGAGGAGGGATCTGTTTGTCTTTATCATACGCCCATATACGGACATAAATACACACACACAGACACACCCACAACACCCCACACACACACACACACACACACACACACACACACACACACACACACACACACACACACACACACACACACACACACACACACACACACCCGGTTCCAAAACCTGATGGATCAAAAAACCTCACTCATTGTTTGTAATGAAATCAACTCAGGCTTTTAATCCAAGAAGAGAGACCAGTCAGCACGAAACTCCAAGGTCACTCACACACACATCTTCATCATCACACACACACACACACACACACACACACACACACACTCACTCACTCATCTCTCTCTCACACACACACACACACACACACACACACACACACACACTCACTCATCACACACACACATCTTCATC
>JAPMUY010003450.1:160000-185000 GCA_026901105.3 Galaxias olidus
CCCCCCAGTTGTAGTTTGTCTCGAAACCTCTCCTCTGATCAGCTGCTGTGACTCCTACAACTCTCAGAGTTGCTGTGACTCCTTTGACTCTTAGAGCTGCTGTCACTCTCAGAGCTGCTGTCACTCTGCGTGCTGCTGTGACTTTCGGTGCTGCTGTGACTTTGATGACTCTGAGAGCTGCTGTGATTCGGAGTGCTGCTGTGACTCCTCTGACTCTAAGTGCTGCTGTGTCTTTAAGTGCTGCTGTGACTCTCAGGGCTGCTGTGATTCCTTTGACTCTAACAGCTGCTGTGACTCTAAGTGCTGCTGTGACTCTGGTGACTCTGAGTGCTGCTGTGACTCTCGGTGCTGCTGTGACTCTCAGTGCTGCTGTGACTCTAAATGCTATTGTGACTCTGAATGCTACTTTGACTCTGAGTGCTGCTGTGACTCCTTTGACTCCAAGTGCTGCTGTGACTCCGTTGACTCTAAGTGCTGCGGTGACTCCTTTGACTTTCGTTGCTGTAACATCGCACCCTGATGCCCTGTGGTTGCTGAATCGCTGTGATTTTTAGCTCCGCTCAAAAAATAACAACAACCCTCACCAAATAAACGTTTTCCTTCTAAAGAGTGGTGCAAGGACCTTTGACCCATTAAAGAATGCCTCAACTTTTAGGGAAGAGCAAAATAAACAACATTGTATATCAACTCAGCCAGAATAGTTTTATTCCTTTCTGTAAACCTCTATACAAACCTTATATAAACTGTAAAAAAAAAAAAAACGAGCAATGGCCGAATTCAAAGCCTATAAATGAGAACCCCTGAACTGGGATTCTCCTTGTGTACTGTGTCGAGTGAAATGGTGGTGTTTAAATACAGGCTGCTGGAGTATGAACTAAGAGGCCGAGTCATTCACGCACAAGGTGTTCAGACACTTCAATAATTGACTAGCCTCTCTCACCCTTCCTCACCCGGTGTCTCACCCTGTCTCTCCTTCACCACCCCTTCTTTCCCTCCCCCCCTTTTCTTTCTCTCTTTCTTCCTCCCTCCCCCCTTAGAAACATTTCCTCAATGGAAAACAAACAGTATTTTTGAGAGAAGAGGTAGGTTTGTCCTCGTGACTGTGTTGTGAGGGTGTACGGATCGTCTACCGCACCATGTATTATTCTCAACAACAAGTTTCTCAGAAACGGAATCATATCCTCTATAATTAGAAAATCGTTAATACACATTGCAGCCATACTCAAACTCTGCGTCAAAATGAAAAATGCTAAGATATATTCACAGCTGGTACGATCCTCCTTGAATTATTTTAGGTTGATGTTTAATTTATATAATAATTATTATATTTGACTGTTGCGTGGTCCATTGGTTCTTCCTCTTGTCCGTTTGGTTAGCGCTCGGCAAAGGCCTTCAAAGAACATAAAACCAAACGAAACAGTCTCAGTTGGTGTTTCTTTAAAAGAGAAAAACTTTTCTTAAGTTTTACCACCCCCCTGCTGTAGTTCGATAATGGTAGGGCTTCAGAACACCTTGATCCCCAAAGCCACCTGATGAGTTCGACAGGCAGCTAAAAATGCAACTGATGTTTATTTATTAACATAAAATGTTTAGATGAGCAGATTATCCATCGAGAATACAAATGATCACGTTATTTGAACAGACATTGAAGATTTGGAGCAAGAAGTACTTTCTCGCTGCAGACAGTTGGAAGTAGCAAACGCTTAACTTTCTCTGTATGGACAAACTTTAGAGAACAGACTGTACCATTTAAGCTTGGGAGACGGGGGTGAGTTGCGCAACTCAAGTCCCGCCTCGCAGTTAAAAGCTTCATGGAGATTTGGGTATTTAAAATGAAAGAACTGAGTTTCACGGCATTTTCAAGACACAGTTCCACTCGAGAGCTCCTTCAGCGTATACGTACGTCAAGTAGTAGACAAATGCTTTAGCCATTATTCCCCGAACAGTGAGGTTGTGTCGCACGCAGCAGCAGGAACATTGCAACAAGTCCCATTCATAGTCAGCCGGTGTAGAGTGAGCGACAGCCCGCCTGACAAGCCGCAATGGCAGGCGAGGGAGCCGACCAACGAGCGCTTCAATATGAACAAACTTTGGTAAGTTTTGACGCCGAGTAAAACTTCACGCGCAGTGTTTGGGAGTTGTATTTGTGTTGTTTACTTTGACTTCCACTGTGTTTGACCTGAGATTATGCATGTGTTTTTTTTTTATCGCAATCTACTAGAGATTTTGCCCTTTGTGACCATGATAAGAGTCCCGACCAGATTATTCAGTCTTTACCCAAGTGTCAGTAGGCCTATGTATTATTGATGGCCAACAATATGATAGTCTGAATTAGCGTTATACACACGCTGGGTGCAAAGTCAGTGTTGTCTCGTGCCAGCCTCTCTGTGAACTCCGTAGAAACCGCTGTCCAGTAGAGATGGCTCTATTGTCCAAACATCTGGGCGCGAGCCTAAGAGCATAACAATCCCCTATCTGTCTGTCAGTCCTCCCGCTGTGCCACACTGGAACACGATAGCTCTCCTCGATGTGTGCAGCGCATGCCTTTACATTTACATAGCATTCGCTTACATAAAGTGTCTGTTAAACTCGTGTTGCCTCCCCCCATAACTATATTGCTGTGGAGTTTTGTCAGTTGTTCGACACAACAGGTTGTTGATATTAATACAAGGCTAGGTAGGAGTCTATTTAGTTGCTTAGAAGACTTGAGGAGGAGAGAGGCTGGTCTCTATACAGTAGCGCGCGCGATCAGTGGGTGCACGGTGAGCGTGCCCAGGCAGCAAGGGCTCCGCGTCGCGTGGGTAGCATCGCTACGTAGGCTGCGGCGACGCAACAATGGGCGCCTTCTAATCTGCTGCACAGCCCAGCTATTAGTGCTGACAGTCTCGAATTACAATAAACACAGTGTTTTAGCCTAGCAACAGATATGTCTATGATAATAAACATAGAGCTCTACGTACGTGACATTTTGTCCCAAATACATATTTTTGTACAGATGGCCCTTGACCTGTCCTGATTGCATGTGTGAAGCTATATGAAGAGTCTGGGTGGGAAAGTGTTTGTTGGACGTCATAATTGACCCCTAATTGACCCCTGGTACTCATGGATTTGTAATGGATACTTCTGAGAAGTGTATTTCCACTGGACTCTGAATAAGGCGGCCACACCTATATGTTCATAGGCCGTCAGTCTCTCAAAGGCAATAAATATTATAAACGTTCACACTATTGCCCCTTCTTAGCTTGTATAATCTGACAAGGGCCTTGTCTGGTCAATGACACACACACACACACACACACACACACACACACACACACACACTACTGGCAACACGGTGGCTCGGTGGTAAGCACTGTTGCCTCACAGCAAGAAGTTCCTGGGTTCGAACCCCAGCCGATCCAGGTCCTTTCTGTGTGGAGTTTGCATGTTCTCCCTGTGTTTGTATGGGTTTCCACCGGGTGCTCCGGTTTCCTCCCACAACAATAAAAACATGTTTAGGGCTAATCCTCCCGTCAGTGCCCAGACCGAGGCACTGGCATAGAACTGGATAGAATTGTGTTGAGTGGCAGTGCGTCTATAGCTGTGTTGAACTGTGTCAGGCTGTGTGGCAGTGCGTCTATAGCTGTGTTGAACTGTGTCAGGCTGTGTGGCCTGGACTCTGAATAAGGCGGCCACACCTATATGTTCATAGGCCGTCAGTCTCTCAAAGGCAATAAATATTAATTGAACTGTGTCAGGCTGTGTGGCAGTGTGTCTATAGCTGTGTTGAACTGTGTCAGGCTGTGTGGCAGTGCGTCTATAGCTGTGTCTATAGCTGTGTCAGGCTGTGTGGCAGTGTGTCTATAGCTGTGTTGAACTGTGTCAGGCTGTGTGGCAGTGTGTCTATAGCTGTGTCAGACTGTGTGGCAGTGCGTCTATAGCTGTGTCTATAGCTGTGTCAGGCTGTGTGGCAGTGTGTCTATAGCTGTGTTGAACTGTGTCAGGCTGTGTGGCAGTGCGTCTATAGCTGTGTCTATAGCTGTGTCAGGCTGTGTGGCAGTGTGTCTATAGCTGTGTTGAACTGTGTCAGGCTGTGTGGCAGTGCGTCTATAGCTGTGTCTATAGCTGTGTCAGGCTGTGTGGCAGTGTGTCTATAGCTGTGTTGAACTGTGTCAGACTGTGTGTGTGTGGCAGTGTGTCTATAGCTGTGTTGAACTGTGTCAGCCTGTGTGGCAGTGTGTCTATAGCTGTGTTGAACTGTGTCAGCCTGTGTGGCAGTGCGTCTATAGCTGTGTTGAACTGTGTCAGCCTGTGTGGCAGTGCGTCTATAGCTGTGTTGAACTGTGTCAGGCTGTGTGGCAGTGCGTCTATAGCTGTGTTGAACTGTGTCAGGCTGTGTGGCAGTGCGTCTATAGCTGTGTTGAACTGTGTCAGGCTGTGTGGCAGTGCGTCTATAGTTGTGTTGAACTGTGTCAGGCTGTGTGGCAGTGTGTCTATAGCTGTGTTGAACTGTGTCAGACTGTGTGTGTGTGGCAGTGTGTCTATAGCTGTGTTGAACTGTGTCAGGCTGTGTGGCCTGGACTCTGAATAAGGCGGCCACACCTATATGTTCATAGGCCGTCAGTCTCTCAAAGGCAATAAATATTAATTGAACTGTGTCAGGCTGTGTGGCAGTGTGTCTATAGCTGTGTCAGACTGTGTGGCAGTGCGTCTATAGCTGTGTTGAACTGTGTCAGGCTGTGTGGCAGTGTGTCTATAGCTGTGTTGAACTGTGTCAGGCTGTGTGGCAGTGTGTCTATAGCTGTGTTGAACTGTGTCAGGCTGTGTGGCAGTGTGTCTATAGCTGTGTTGAACTGTGTCAGCCTGTGTGGCAGTGTGTCTATGACTGTGTTGAACTGTGTCAGGCTGTGTGGCAGTGTGTCTATAGCTGTGTTGAACTGTGTCAGGCTGTGTGGCAGTGTGTCTATAGCTGTGTTGAACTGTGTCAGGCTGTGTGGCAGTGTGTCTATAGCTGTGTTGAACTGTGTCAGCCTGTGTGGCAGTGTGTCTATGACTGTGTTGAACTGTGTCAGGCTGTGTGGCAGTGTGTCTATAGCTGTGTTGAACTGTGTCAGGCTGTGTGGCAGTGTGTCTATAGCTGTGTTGAACTGTGTCAGGCTGTGTGGCAGTGTGTCTATAGCTGTGTTGAACTGTGTCAGGCTGTGTGGCAGTGTGTCTATAGCTGTGTTGAACTGTCAGGCTGTGTGGCAGTGTGTCTATGACTGTGTCAGGCTGTGTGGCAGTGTGTCTATAGCTGTGTCAGGCTGTGTGGCAGTGTGTCTATAGCTGTGTCAGGCTGTGTGGCAGTGTGTCTATAGCTGTGTCAGGCTGTGTGGCAGTGTGTCTATAGCTGTGTCAGGCTGTGTGGCAGTGCGTCTATAGCTGTGTCAGGCTGTGTGGCAGTGTGTCTATAGCTGTGTCAGGCTGTGTGGCAGTGCGTCTATAGCTGTGTCAGGCTGTGTGGCAGTGCGTCTATAGCTGTGTCAGGCTGTGTGGCAGTGCGTCTATAGCTGTGTCAGGCTGTGTGGCAGTGTTTCTATAGCTGTGTCAGGCTGTGTGGCAGTGTGTCTATAGCTGTGTCAGGCTGTGTGGCAGTGCGTCTATAGCTGTGTCAGGCTGTGTGGCAGTGCGTCTATAGCTGTGTCAGGCTGTGTGGCAGTGCGTCTATAGCTGTGTCAGGCTGTGTGGCAGTGCGTCTATAGCTGTGTCAGGCTGTGTGGCAGTGCGTCTATAGCTGTGTCAGGCTGTGTGGCAGTGCGTCTATAGCTGTGTCAGGCTGTGTGGCAGTGCGTCTATAGCTGTGTCAGGCTGTGTGGCAGTGTGTCTATAGCTGTGTCAGGCTGTGTGGCAGTGCGTCTATAGCTGTGTCAGGCTGTGTGGCAGTGCGTCTATAGCTGTGTCAGGCTGTGTGGCAGTGCGTCTATAGCTGTGTCAGGCTGTGTGGCAGTGCGTCTATAGCTGTGTCAGGCTGTGTGGCAGTGCGTCTATAGCTGTGTCAGGCTGTGTGGCAGTGCGTCTATAGCTGTGTCAGGCTGTGTGGCAGTGCGTCTATAGCTGTGTCAGGCTGTGTGGCAGTGCGTCTATAGCTGTGTCAGGCTGTGTGGCAGTGCGTCTATAGCTGTGTCAGGCTGTGTGGCAGTGTGTCTATAGCTGTGTCAGGCTGTGTGGCAGTGCGTCTATAGCTGTGTCAGGCTGTGTGGCAGTGCGTCTATAGCTGTGTCAGGCTGTGTGGCAGTGCGTCTATAGCTGTGTCAGGCTGTGTGGCAGTGTGTCTATAGCTGTGTCAGGCTGTGTGGCAGTGCGTCTATAGCTGTGTCAGGCTGTGTGGCAGTGCGTCTATAGCTGTGTCAGGCTGTGTGGCAGTGCGTCTATAGCTGTGTCAGGCTGTGTGGCAGTGTGTCTATAGCTGTGTCAGGCTGTGTGGCAGTGTGTCTATAGCTGTGTCAGGCTGTGTGGCAGTGTGTCTATAGCTGTGTCAGGCTGTGTGGCAGTGTGTCTATAGCTGTGTCAGGCTGTGTGGCAGTGCGTCTATAGCTGTGTCAGGCTGTGTGGCAGTGTGTCTATAGCTGTGTCAGGCTGTGTGGCAGTGTGTCTATGACTGTGAATTGTGTCAGTGTGTTTGATGTCAGACAAACCCAGTGACTCATGGACTAGCCTCACAACAGAGAGAACTGTTTATGATCCTTTGTACCACCACTTCCCTTTCTCTCTGTGTGTGTGTGTGTGTGTGTGTGTGTGTGTGTGTGTGTGTGTGTGTGTGTGTGTGTGTGTGTGTGTGTGTTTTGTCCAGTCCACAGCGTGCAGTGACCCGCTGACTCAGCACTGGACGATCTGTGAGTCTGTCACCCTGGCTCTGTCCCATGCTTTGTGTTGTGTTGTGTGTGTGTGTGTTGTGTGTTTATGTGTGTGAGCACAAGTTCGTTGTGTGTTTGTGTGTGTGCATATGTGTGTGTGTGTGTGTATGTACACGTTGTGTGTGTGGGCACAAGTTCGTTGTGTGTTTGAGTGTGTATGCATATGTGTGTGTGTATATGTACATGTTGTGTGTGTGGGCACATGCTCTAGCTCTCCTAAAGCCTCTTCCTTCACGCTCAGCTGCTTAAGCACTCCTCTCTCTCTTTCTCTCTCTCTCTCTCTCTCTCTCCCCCTCTTTCTTAGTCTATCTCTCCCTCCCTTTCTCTCACTCTCTCTCAGTCTCTCGCTCTCTTTCTTAGTCTCCCTCCCTATCGCTCGCTCTCTTTCTGCCCCACCTCTCTCTCGTCCTCTCTCTCTTCCTCTCCCCTCTCCTCTCCCCCCCCCCCCCCCTCTGTGCTCTGTCACAGAGTAGGTGTTCATACCGTGAGGTCTTTGTGCTTTGTGTCTCTGCTGAGCCAGCTGGCTGTGTGGGCATCTAATGGCCGGTGCCACTGAGCACCACACTGGACTTCACTTCCCAGGATGCACCACACCATACTTAGGATTTGTTCAGTGTTAGATACAAATGTTTTTCAGTTGCTGTGGTATTTTATTATATTTTTATATATGTTTATATATGTTTAACATTTTTAATATTGATTTTGTGGCGTCACATTGAAAGAAACCTGTTAGTTCCGTCAGTAGATTGACTCAGGATAAATAATGGTTTATTAATAAAATAACACTAACAGATATTATAATTAATAAAATAACACTAGCCGATATTATGACATTACATACAACATAATATTGTAATTAATAAAATAACATTACCTTCAACACTGACCCTATACAGGCTAACAACAGCTCAGATAATAGAGAGTCGAATAGATCATTTTAGACATATTAGATTTGTTAACAAATTAGATCTGTTAACATGCAACTTAAGAGATTTGTTAATACATACAACTAACTTATAGATATATTAGTGGGGTGATCGACACACACACACACACACACACACACACACACACACACACAGTGACAGTACACAGAGAGAGGCATGTGGTGGTACAAAGGATCATATGGTTACTCCCCTAGAGAGTGCACTATGGGGTTCCATTAATGCCAAAATTATGCAACTGCCTTTGCGTTAGGAGTTGCCTAATGCTTTGGCTTTGGGCATTGCGTTGGTCGTCGCTTTGCGTTTGGAGTTGCCTATTGCGCTGGCTTTGTACAATGCGTGTGGCGTTGCTTATTGCTTTGCGTTTGGAGTTGCCTATTGCGCTGGCTTTGTACAATGCGTGTGGCGTTGCTTATTGCTTTGCGTTTGGAGTTGCCTACTGCGCTGGCTTTGTACAATGCGTGTGGCGTTGCTTATTGCTTTGCGTTTGGAGTTGCCTATTGCGCTGGTTTTGTACAATGCGTGTGGAGTTGCTTATTGCTTTGCGTTTGGAGTTGCCTATTGTGTTGGCTTTGTACAATGCGTGTGGCATTGCTTATTGCTTTGCGGTTGGAGTTGGCTGTTGCGCTGGCTTTGTACAATGCATGTGGAGTTGCCTATTGTGTTGGCTTTATACAATGCGTGTGTCGTTGCCTATTGCTTTTGCTTTGTACAATGTGTTTATGGTTGCCTATTGCGTTGTCGTTTGCTACACAGGCTACACACAGAATGCTAAGCTACACGCGGCCTTCAACCGGCGATTTGTTAACATGGACCTAGTCGACCGTTTAGGAGTTGGAGTTCATCAAATAAATTGTTTTAGCTTACCGCTAGCCACCCTGACAGTTTTCGTAATAACTCTGATTTAACCTATTCAGTTAACAAGGGACCGGGTGAACAGCTAATTCATAGAATCAAGCGTATTAATTTAATTTAACGAAAACTGTCAGAATGGCTTGCTCACCAAGAAAATGATGGGCTGCCCTGTTATTTTTTTTTAATCATGTATAAAACGTGCAGGCTATACACATTTTAAAGCCAGGAAAAACATTACATGAAAAAATCTGATTAATGTATGCCTTAGTGGTAAGCTAAAACAAGTTAAATGATGAACTCCAACTCCTAACTAGGTCTATGTTAACAAATCGCTGGCGGAAGGCTGTGTGTAGCTTAGCATTCTGTGTGTAGCCTGTGTAGCAAACGACAACGCAATAGGCAACCATAAACACATTGTACAAAGCAAAAGCAATAGGCAACGACACACGCATTGTATAAAGCCAACACAACAGGCAACGCCACACGCATTGTACAAAGCCAGCGCAATAGCCAACTCCAACCGCAAAGCAATAAGCAACGCCACACGCATTGTACAAAGCCAACACAATAGGCAACTCCAAACGCAAAGCAATAAGCTACGACGCACGCATTGTACAAAGCTAGCGCATTAGGCAACTACAAACGCAAAGCAATAAGTAACGCTACACACATTGTACAAAGCCAGCGCAATATGCAACTCCAAACGCATTGTACAAAGCCAGCGCAATAGGCAACTCCAAACGCATTGTACAAAGCCAGCGCAATAGGCAACTCCAAACGCAACGCGACGACCAGCGCAATGCCCAAAGCCAAAACAATAGGCAACTCCTAACGCAAAGCCAGTTGCATAATTTTGGCATTAATGGAACCCCATAGTGCACTGACTAAACAGTCACATAGGCAACGCCCACACGTGTGTCTGTGTTTGGCTGTGTGTGTGTGTGTGTGTGTGTGTGTGTGTGTGTGTGTGTGTCCAAGTACTGATGCAGTGTGTATAGAGAATCTGAATCAGACTCTGATGGCCTTCAGCATATGATAAGATAGTATTTATTGTCTTCCTCCTCGGGGTGTGTGTGTGTGTGTGTGTGTGTGTGTGTGTGTGTGTGTGTGTGTGTGTGTGTGTGTGTGTGTCTGATAGGAGGCATCAGGCTACAATAGCTCTTCTACGTCCTAACTTGGCTTTGGCCACTGAGCTAAAACACCAAGCTCTGTATCAAACACATTGGGGTTCTTAAACAGCTAAATCTTTTGAATATACAATATATAACAGTGCTTTCTCTTATATTACAACGATATAATGAAACTCATTCATATTAAAGTACCCTGTTAAGTAATGATTATATGGCTCCTGGAAATTTGAGATCGCTATATAATTTTACGTCAATGGAGGTCTCTGTGTTGTGTGTGTGTGTGTGTTGTCTGAGAGTGTGTGTGTCTGTGTTTGTCTGTGTTGTCGGTGAGTGTGTGTGTGTGTGTGTGTGTGTGTGTGTGTGTGTGTGTGTGTGTGTGTGTGTGTGTGTGTGTGTTCAGTCCACACCCCCTTGGTAATGAGTAACCCAGTGTGTTTACGTGGTGGGTCTCTCTCTCTCTCTCTCTCTCTCTCTCTCTCTCTCTCTCTCTCTCTCTCTCTCTCTCTCTCTCTCTCTCTCTCTCTCTCTCTCTCTCTCTCTCTCTCTCTCTCTCTGTCTCTCTCTGTCTCTGTCTCTCTCTCTCTCTCTCTCTCTCTGTCTCTCTCTCTCTCTCTCTGTCTCTCTCTCTCTCTCTCTGTCTCTCTCTCTCTCTCTGTCTCTCTCTCTCTCTCTTCCCTGTGCTAGTCGTCTCTACAGCCTTTCTTTGTTTGATGTCCAATATGAAAAGCAGTGACAGGATCCACACACACTCTCACTTTCATCAGTACTCCATTAGTTTCAACTTTCAGGGTCAAAACGCTGCTTGACCAACGCGCTGGTGTGTGTGTGTGTGTGTGTGTGTGTGTGTTCACTGGCAGCAGAAAGGGGGTCTTGCGTAAGCTCTCTTGGTGGTGAATGGTCTCGTCTCAGGGCGTCAGATCAAAAGCCCAAGGAGACGTTCTGGAGTGAGATGGACGTCTTTCTAACAACCCAGCCCACCTCCCTCACACACACACACACACACACACACACACACACACACACACACCAACGTCAAACACTTCAACTCACAAAGGAGACTTAGTTTGTTGCTTTGTGTTTATATTCGAAGTTAAGGATCTGTCTGTGTGCGTGTGTGTGTGTAGCAGCATATCATTGAGAATGATTAACTGCTAATTACACAACTTTGGAAATCAAACAGCATGAATGTGTCAGCCTCAATCTTTGATCAGTGAGGTAGGTAAGGAACAGTGTTGAGATGGGGCCTTCCTCTTTTGGTCAGTGAGAGGCGAGGGAGCAAAGGAACAGTGTTGAGGGGTCCTTCACCTTTGACCTCTTTGGAGGACAGGATATAGCTTCATGAAAACGGACAGATAATAACTTTAATAACCTGTGATGATGTGTTACTTTAATACTTTAATAACCTGTGATGATGTGTTACTTTATTACTTTAATAACCTGTTTAACTGGAGGATGACCAATGAAATGAATTAAATCTGAACTAACTGCAATGCATGGTGTCAATCAAAAGCAGAGTTTGGAGTTTTCAACTCATCCTGTTGCACTGCTCCCTCTCAAACAGACACATACACACACACATACTGCAACACCCCCCCACACACACACACACACACACACACACACACACACACACACACACACACACATACTGCAACCCCCCCCCCCCCCCCACACACACACACACACCTGTCCTCGATACTGTGAGGAAGAATTTCCATTTATATGGGCTCATAGTTGCTCCTGTCACTGCCTCACACACACACACACACACACACACACACACACACACACTGTAGAACCCAGGTACTTTGAGGTGTCCCATGGGGATTTTAGCTTGAACGCTTTGCGTTTCATGTCTCTGTGATGGACACACACACACACACACACACACACACACACACACACACAGACGTTCACAGTTTCCCATTGGATTGGTTTAGATAGACAGTCCTGTTAGAAAGAACAGATCATATCATGGAGTTAAGCTGCCTCCATACGTTCAACACAACACTGGTTCACTGGACTTCTCTGTAGGCACTGACACACACACACACACACACACACACACACACACACACACACATTCTATGTCCAGTCTCTAGGAGGTGTTTGTAGATGGAATGCTGTAATGCTTATCGTTGTCCTTGGCTGTAGGTGTGATTACAGCTCACTCACCAAGTTGACAAATCAAGAGATGTCCCGCCTGTGTATCTCTGCTATCAGCCGTGTGTGTGTGTGTGTGTGTGTGTGTGTGTGTGTGTGTGTGTGTGTGTGTGTGTGTGTGTGTGTGTTTGAGAGATTGTGTTTTTTTTTCTGGAGATTTAGTGTTTGATGTCTGTACCTGATATTACTTCCATGAAGAGGATTTGGAATAGAACAGCTTGTTTCCATTCTCTCGTGTGTGTGTGTGTGTGTGTGTGTGGTGTGTGTGTGTGTGTGTGTGTGTGTGTACACTGAGGATGGCATGCTGACTGGCACACTGTAAAGCCTGTCTGAGTGACAACGATATCTTCACTGTTGACAACAAGGGTGTGTGTGTGTGTGTGTGTGTGTGTGTGTGTGTGTGTGTGTGTGTGTGTGTGTGTGTGTGTGTGTGTGCGTGTGTGTGTGCTGTTTTGGTGGATTGGTGAACTGTTCACCATTATTCCTTGTATTATATTCCTTGTATTAATTTCCCATATTTTGCTATTCCTTATTTTGTTATCATCATCATCATCTTCATCCGCGTTGTCCGGGGTTGGGTCACGGAGGTAGCAGTTCCAGCAGGGCATCCCAAACTTCCCTCTCCCGGGCCACATTAACCAGCTCTGACTGGGGGATTCCAAGGCGTTCCCAGGCCAGTGTGGAGATATAATCCCTCCACCTGGTCCTAGGTCTGCCCCGCGGCCTCCGCCCAGCTGGACTTGCCTGGAACACCTCCCTAGGGAGGCGGCCAGGTGGCATCCTTACTAGATGCCCGAACCACCTCAACTGGCTCCTTTCTACGCAAAGAAGCAGCGGCTCTACTCCGAGTCCCTCACGAATGGCTGAACTTCTCACCCTATCCCTAAGGGAGATGCCAGCCACCCTCCGGAGGAAACTCATTTCAGCCGCTTGTATCCGCGATCTCGTTCTTTCGGTCATGACCCATCCTTCATGACCATAGGTGAGAGTAGGAACGAAGATAGACCGGTAGATTGATAGCTTTGCCTTCTGGCTCAGCTCTCTCTTCGTCATAACGGTGCAATAAAGCGACTGCAACACCGCACCCGCTGCTCCAATTTTCCGGCCCATCTCTTGTTCCATTTTCCCCTCACTCGAGAACAAGACCCCGAGATACTTGAACTCCTTCACTTGGGGTAAAGACTCATTCCCTACTTGGAGTAGACAATCCATCGGTTTCCTGCTGAGAACCATGGCCTCAGATTTGGAGGTGCTGATCCTCATCCCAGGCTTACTGCCGAAGACCCGGACACAGCTCTCGCTTTGGGAGTACAGAGATTGGATGGCTCTGAGTAGAGACCCCCTCACCCCATACTCGCAGCACCTCCCACAGTATCTCCCGGGGAACTCGATCATACGCCTTCTCCAAATCCACAAAACACGTGTAGACCGGATTGGCATACTCCCAGGCCCCCTCAAAGATCCTCGCGAGGGTAAAAAGCTGGTCCGTTGTTCCACGACCAGGCCGGAAACCGCATTGTTTCTCCTCAATCCGAGGTTCAAATTTTGGTCGAACCCTCCTTTCCAGCACCCTGGAGTATACTTTCCCGGGGAGGCTGAGTAATGTGATGCCTCTGTAGTTGGCACACACTCTCCGGTCCCCTTTTGAACAGGGGAACCACCACCCCGGTCTGCCACTCCATAGGTACTGTCCCCGACTTCCACGCAATGTTGATAAGACGTGTCATCCATGACAGTCCCTCAACATCCAGAGCCTTCAGCATTTCTGGGCGGATCTCATCCACCCCTGGGGCTTTGCCACTGTGGAGTTGTTTGACTACCTCAGTGACCTCCGCCAGGGAGATTGATGCTGATCCCCCATCATCCTCCAGCTCTGTCTCTACTATAGAGGGTGGGTTTGTCGGGTTCAGGAGTTCCTCAAAGTGTTCCTTCCACCTCACAATCACCTTGTCAGTTGAGGTCAACAACGTCCCATCCTTACTGTATACAGCTTGGATGGTTCCCTGCTTTCCCCTCCTGAGGTGTCGGATGGTCTTCCAGAACCGCTTTGGTGCCAGCCGAAAGTCCTTCTCCATGGTTTCTCCAAACTCCTCCCACACCCGCTGCTTTGCCTCTGCCACGGCCGAGGCTGCAGTCCTTCGGGCCTGTCGGTACCTTGCAACTACTATTTTACTACTATACTACTACCTTGCAACAACTATTCTGTTATTCCTTGTATTAATATCCCTTGTATTAATATTCTTTGTAATAATATCCCTTGTCTTAATATTCCTTGTAATAATATTCCTTGTATTACTCTTCTCTGTCTGGGATCTTGACTGGAATTCCAACACTCCTATTGGCTGAGAAAAGAACTGGTAATTGGGTTGGAGGATTTAGACAGGATGAAACCCGCAGCCAATCACGAGACAGAATCAGACACACCAACAGCCAATGAGAGTGGGTTAAGGCCATTTAATTTTAGAAAGAATAGACCAACTGTTATGGAAATATAAACAAAGAACAATGACACACACACACACACGCACTCACAGAATGTAGGTAGGTGGATGCAGAAATAAAGTGTGTGTGTGTGTGTGTGTGTGTGTGTGTGTGTGTTTTGTGTGGACGTTAGTCATCTGATTGGACAGTGAGTAAGGGTTGTGATGACAACCAGACGAACACACGCAAACCTAACACTTAAAACTAACACTCCAAACTGATGTAGCGCTTTGACCCTGCCTCTCTCTCACTCTATCTGTCTGTCTCTGTGTCTCTGTCTCTCTCTCTCTCTCTCTCTCTGTCGGTCTTCTCTCTTTCTCTCTCTGTTTCTGTCTCTCTCTGTCTCACTCTCTCTCTCTCTATGTCTGTCGTCTGTCTCTCTGTGTCTCTATGTCACACACACACACACACACACACACACACACACACACACACACACACACACACACTTTAACCTCTCCAGGTTTGTAATTAAGGCCTTTTAAGAGCTATTCATGATTGTTACTTCTCAGGACTGCTTGGACTACTGATTAAATACAATCCAACTCCCTCTCTCTCTGCCTCTCTATGTCTCTCTATCTATCTATCTATCTCTCTCTCTCTATGTCTCTCTATCTATCGCTCTCTTTCTCTCTCTATCTATCTCCTTCTCTCTCTCTCTCTCTCTCCGCCCTCTCCCTCATCTTCACTCTGTCTCCCTCTCTCCCTACCTCTCTCTCTCTCTCTCTCTCTCTCTCCCTCCTTCTGTCATAGCCGTTACTTAAAGGTGGAGACCAAATTGAGACAGTCTATTTTTCAACTGGACCCTTTGAACAAAAGGTGTTTCCTGTAGAATGTAACTAGGCGTTAGGTAAGATGTGTCTCCTGTAGAATGGAACTAGGCCTTAGGTAAGGTGTGTTTCCTGTAGAATGGATCACGGCCTTAGGTAAGGTGTGTTTCCTGTAGAATAGAACTAGGCCTGAGGTAAGGTGTTAGAATGGAACTAGGCCTTAGGTAAGGTGTGTTTCCTGTAGAATGGAACTAGGCCTTAGGTAAGTTGTGTTTCCTGTAGAATGGATCTCGGCCTGAGGTAAAGTGTGTTTCCTGTAGAATGGATCTCGGCCTTAGGTAAGATGTGTTTCCTGTAGAATGGAACTAGCTCAATGCTCTTCCCAACGCCATTCCCAAAGCTATTTCCAACGGTATTCCCAACCCTATTGCTGAAGCTATTTCCAACGGTATTCCCAACACTATTGCTGAAGCTATTTCCAACGGTATTCCCAACACTATTGCTGAAGCTATTCCCAACGGTATTCCCAACACTATTGCTGAAGCTATTTCCAACGGTATTCCCAACACTATTGCTGAAGCTATTTCCAACGGTATTCCCAACACTATTGCTGAAGCTATTCCGAACGGTATTCCCAACACTATTGCTGAAGCTATTCCCAACGGTATTCCCAACACTATTGCTGAAGCTATTCCTAACACAGCTTCCCGAACACCAAACTCTTGAAAGTCGTCGGTCCAACATGAACAATATCCCTCTTTCATGGAGATTTGAAAAACACAAGACAAACAGACCTACTTTGGCCATTTCTTTCAAATGTATTTTCCCTGTTTGTTGTATGCACGAGCAGAAGGTCTGTTTGTTGTATGCACGAGCAGAAGGTCTGTTTGTTGTATGCACGAGCAGAAGGTCTGTTTGTTGTATGCACAAGCAGAAGGTCTGTTTGTTGTATGCACGAGCAGAAGGTCTGTTTGTTGTATGCACGAGCAGAAGGTCTGTTTGTTGTATGCACGAGCAGAAGGTCTGTTTGTTGTATGCACAAGCAGAAGGTCTGTTTGTTGTATGCACGAGCAGAAGGTCTGTTTGTTGTACGCACGAGCAGAAGGTCTGTTTGTTGTATGCACGAGCAGAAGGTCTGTTTGTTGTACGCACGAGCATAAGGTCTGTTTGTTGTATGCACAAGCAGAAGGTCTGTTTGTTGTATGCACGAGCAGAAGGTCTGTTTGTTGTTGACGACCTTTCCCCTTTAGGCGAGAGTTCTAGAGGACTGAACTGAAGGTCTTACGTTGTCTATAGAGAGTGGAAAAGCTTGTCTAAATGTCTTTTCACTCTCATCGTCATAGCTACAGCTTCAGTACCACTGGAGGAAGAAGGCCCCTCTCTCTGTCTGTGTGTGTGTGTGTGTGTGTGTGTGTGTGTGTGTGTGTGTGTGTGTGCGTGCGTGTACTGTATAGTGTGTGTGTGTGTGTGTGTGGGTGTGTGTGTGTGTGTGTGTTGTGTGTCTGCGTCTCTGTAGTGTGTGTGTGTGTGTGTGTGTGTGTGTGTGCGTACTGTGCAGTGTGTGTGTGTCTGTGCACTGTGTAGTGTGTGTGTGTGTGTGTGTGTGTCTGTATACTGTTTACTGTGTGTGTGTGTGTGTCTGTATACTGTTCAGTGTGTGTGTGTATGAGAGTGCGTGTGTCTGTGTCTGTGTCTGTATACTGTGGTGTGTGTGTGTGTGTGTGTGTGTGTGTGTATGTGTGTGTATTAGAGAGTGTGTATGTGTGTCTGTGTCTGTATACTGTGGTGTGTGTGTGTGTGTGTGTGTGTGTGTGTGTGTGTGTGTCTGTGTCTGTATACTGTGGTGTGTGTGTGTGTGTGTGTGTGTGTGTGTGTGTGTGTGTGTGTGTGTGTGTATTAGAGAGTGTGTCTGTGTCTGTATACTGTGGTGTGTGTGTGTGTGTCTGTATACTGTGTGTGTGTGTGTGTGTAATGTGTAGTGTGTGTGCTGTAGTGTCGTGTAATTCAGTGTGAAGGTGTGAAGGCTGCTGAAATAGAGAGATTAAGTTGGATTGTACCGCTGAGCTATAGGGGGCAGACCCACACACACACACACACACACACACACACACACACACACACAGGCTAGCCTATATAAGCACACAAACACCTTCATCCATTAAGAAGCCATTTTGGTGTTAGTTTGTCGACGTTTGTTTTGCAATGAATCGTTTTATTATGAAGGTATATATTTATATATTACAGTATATGGCTCTGTTCAGATCATTGTTATCTCTACTTAGTAATGAATAGGGTTATAAAGGGGTTATAAAGGTTTATATTTATTCATTGTGACTGTTAGTCAGTGATTTACAGGAAACTATCTCTGGATTATATAGTGTGTCTTCAGTGGTTACCACCATGTGTTCCTCCAAACAGACAGGCTCCACCCCCCACTATGGCTACCGTTACCATGCAACGACCGAGTCTTGACGTTTTAACCGAAGTTTAGATTTTAAAAAATGTGTTTGTGTTTTTATGTCTGAAATTAGCGTGTGTGCTTTTATGTCTGAATAAGTGTGTGTGTATGTGTGTGTGTGTGTGTGTGTGTGTGTGTGTCTGAATGTGTGATAAGATGCCCAAAGGATCCCACAGCCTCTGCAGTTAAACACAAACATTCTGTCTTCAAGCAGCAGACACTCTTGGACTGTCTCTGAGCGGTCTCACTCCTTTCTCTCTCTCTCTCTGTGTGTGTGTGTGTGTGTGTGTGTGTGTGTGTGTGTGTGTGTGTGTGTGTGTGTGTATGTGTGTGTGTGTGTGTGTGTGTGTGTTGCATTCTGTTGTTGACGATGAAAATAAATTCTAACATTCCATGAGGAGAAAGAGCTTAGTGAGTTTAAACACACACACACACACACACACACACACACACACACACACACACTCTCTCATAAACACAAACACACCCTCTCTCACACACACTCACACGCACACACACACACACTCACTCTCTCTCTCTCACTCACACACACTCAGACCGGCACACACTCTCTCTCTCTCAATCACACACACACACACACACACACACACACACACACACACACACACACACACACACACACACCCACCCCCCCCCCCCCCCCCCTCTCTCTCTCTCTCTCTGTCTCCCCCCTCTCTCTGCCTCCCACTCTCTCTCTCTCCCCTCTCCTCCTCTAAGGGTGTGTGTGTGTGCGGTGAAAGTTAAAATGGCCGTCCCCTGAGTTTGCTCTCTTCTTCCTGGACCGGGGAGGGGGGGCACTCTATCGTCGCCGTGGTGACGTAGGTGACGACAGACAGGTTGCCGCGGTGAGAAGAACTGTTGTACGCACACTGCTATACTATCCATCTGTGTGTGTGCGCGTGCGTGCGTGCGTGCATGCGCGCGCGCGTGTGTGTGGTGATATCATGTGACCCAGGTTACAAAGGAGGGTCGAAAAACAAGATGACATCAGCGTATTGAAACACACCTGAATAGCTTTTGTGTGTGTGTGTGTGTTTGTGTGTGTGTGTTTTAAAGTGTAGATGTCATCAGGCGCTTTTAGCATCTCCTCTCCAGAGTCACTGTTCTGAACTAAATGTCCTTCACAACACACACACACACACACTAGAACACACACTACAACTGTGTGTGTGTGTGTGTGTGTGTGTGTGTGTAGAGCGTCTGTTTCAGTCCAGATAGCAGCACGTAGGAGCATCCCAAATCATCCTCCTTCCCCCCTACCTCGCTCTCTCGCTCTCGCTCTCTTTCTCTATTGAGTGCTTTCTCTCTCTCTCTCCGTCTCTCTCGCTCCCTATTTCTCTTTCTCTATTTATCACTTTCTCTCTCTCTCTCTCTTTCACTCCTCTCCCTCTCTCTAACTACCACTTCATTTCTTACTTTTGAATTCTGTCTTACCTCCTTTCCTCTCTTGCTTTAGGTCGTGCATCATTTGATCCAAATCGATGCGCAAGTGTCCTACCTGTGTGTGTGTGTGTGTGTCTTATTGGAATGAATGCCCCCCCCCCCCCCCACCCCCGAGTCCACCAGTCATTTGATTTAGTTTGGGATTGTAGCTGTGTTTTTCACTCATATAGGATCAATACACTGCTATTTTTAGAGCTCCCCTCTCTATATCTCTCCATCTCTCTATCTCTATCTCTCCATCGCTCTATCTCTCTCTCCATCTCTCTCCATCTCCCTAACCCTCACACACATTAATCCTCTCTAATACATTCTATGAAACCTCAGCATGAGAGAGAGAGAGAGAGGGGGAGAGGTAGAGGGGTAGAAAGAGAGAGAGAGAGAGAGGGAGAGCGGGAGAGGTAGAGGGGTATAAAGAGAGAGAGGGAGAAGGGAGAGAGAGAAATGGGTAGAGACTGAAGGTGGGAGAGAGAGAGGGACTGAGGGTCACAGAGAGAGAGAGATTGTTTTTGTGTGTGAGTGTTTCATTGGGTTCAAAGGTTGTACGATTGCATGTTGATGGAAAACAGAATATCTTCTTCCTGTAGCAATCGATATTAGACTACATACCTTGAGCTCTGTGTGTATGTGTGTGTGTGTGGGGGGGGGAGGGGGGAGAGAAAGGGAGCAGTGCAACAGGATGAGTTGAAAACTCCAAACTCTCTGCTTTTGATTGACACCATGCATTGCAGTTAGTTCAGATTTAATTCATTTCATTGGTCATCCTCCAGTTAAACAGGTTATTAAAGTAATAAAGTAACACATCATCACAGGTTATTAAAGTATTAAAGTAACACATCATCACAGGTTATTAAAGTATTAAAGTAACACATCACAGGTTATTAAAGTATTAAAGTATTAAAGTAACACATCATCACAGGTTATTAAAGTATTAAAGTAACACATCACAGGTTATTAAAGTATTAAAGTATTAAAGTAACACATCATCACAGGTTATTAAAGTATTAAAGTAACACATCACAGGTTATTAAAGTATTAAAGTAACACATCATCACAGGTTATTAAAGTATTAAAGTAACACATCATCACAGGTTATTAAAGTATTAAAGTATTAAAGTAACACATCATCACAGGTTATTAAAGTATTAAAGTATTAAAGTAACAACACATCATCACAGGTTATTAAAGTATTAAAGTAACACATCACAGGTTATTAAATTATTAAAGTAACACATCATCACAGGTTATTAAAGTATTAAAGTAACACATCATCACAGGTTATTAAAGTATTAAAGTAACACATCATCACAGGTTATTAAAGTATTAAAGTAACACATCATCACAGGTTATTAAAGTAATAAAGTAACACATCATCACAGGTTATTAAAGTAATAAAGTAACACATCACAGGTTATTAAAGTATTAAAGTAACACATCATCACAGGTTATTAAAGTATTAAAGTATTAAAGTAACACATCATCACAGGTTATTAAAGTATTAAAGTATTAAAGTAACACATCATCAGGTTATTAAAGTAATAAAGTAACACATCACAGGTTATTAAAGTATTAAAGTAACACATCATCACAGGTTATTAAAGTATTAAAGTATTAAAGTAACACATCATCACAGGTTATTAAAGTATTAAAGTATTAAAGTAACACATCATCACAGGTTATTAAAGTATTAAAGTAACACATCACAGGTTATTAAAGTATTAAAGTAACACATCATCACAGGTTATTAAAGTATTAAAGTAACACATCATCACAGGTTATTAAAGTATTAAAGTAACACATCATCACAGGTTATTAAAGTATTAAAGTAACACATCATCACAGGTTATTAAAGTATTAAAGTATTAAAGTAACACATCACAGGTTATTAAAGTATTAAAGTATTAAAGTAACACATCATCACAGGTTATTAAAGTATTAAAGTAACACATCATCACAGGTTATTAAAGTATTAAAGTAACACATCATCACAGGTTATTAAAGTATTAAAGTATTAAAGTAACACATCACAGGTTATTAAAGTATTAAAGTATTAAAGTAACACATCATCACAGGTTATTAAAGTATTAAAGTAACACATCATCACAGGTTATTAAAGTTATTATCTGTCCGTTTTCATGAAGCTATATCCTGTCCTCCAAAGAGGTCAAAGGTGAAGGACCCCTCTCAACACTGTTCATTAGCTCCCTTGCCTCTCACTGACCAAAAGAGGAAGGCCCCATCTCAACACTGTTCCTTTGCTCCCTCACTGATCAAAGATTGAGGCTGACACATTCATTCTGTTTGATTTCCAAAGTTGTGTAATTAGCAGTTAATCATTCTCAATGATACACTGCTTCACACACACACACACACACACACACACACACACACACACGGATCCTTAACTTTGAATATAAACACAAAGCAACAAACTAAGTCTCCTTTGTGAGTTGAAGTGTTTGACGACGGTGTGTGTGTGTGTGTGTGTGTGTGTGATAAAGACAGTTTGTGTGTCTAACGATCTATCTCTGTCTGGTATATAATATATATTTATTATTTAATGTAAATATATATATATATATATATATATATATATATATATATATATATATATATATATATATATATATATATATATATATATATATATATATATATATATATATATATATACACAGTGCTAAGGATAATGGCTCTCACTGTGATTCGCTGGAGCCCCAAAGCCTTAGAAAATGGCTTTGTAACCCTTTCCAGACTGATATTTGCCAATGACTTTGTTTCTCATCTGTTCTTGAATTTCTTCAGATCGGGGCATGATGTGTTACTTTTTGAGATCTTTTAGCCTACTTCATGTTGTCAGACAGTTTCTATTTAAGTGATTTCTTGATTCTACAGTTCTGGCAGTAATCAGGCCGGGGAGTGGCTAGTGAAATTGAACTCAGCTTTCCCAAAAATGTGGTTAATATCAGTTAATTCATGATTTAACAAGGGGGGGGCAATTACTTTTTCTCATAGGGCCAGGTTGGTTTGGATAGCTTTTTTCCCTTAATAAATGAAATCGTCATTTAAAAACAGCTTTTTGTATTTGCTCAGGTTATCTTTGTCTGATATAAAAATATGTTTGATAATCTGAAACATTTAAGTGTCACTAATGTGCAAAAACAATAAGTATCTGTAAGGGGGCAAATACTTTTGCACAGCACAGTATATATATATGATTGAAAGTGCTGGAGGACCCATCACTGATGACACTGGATTAAACATTGTTTTTAACACATTGACACACTCACTCACTCTCTGATCCAAACACATCTAATATGTGTGACATTGATATGTCCCTAACGGGACTCCGTAGTCACAGGATCCCTTCACATTTCCATGGCTTTAGTGAGTGGGGGTGGGGGGAGGGCATAGGTTGTTATGATGTCCTGCATTACAGAGCACAGCTGCTGACCTCTAACCCTTAGGCAGGCCAGCACACACACACACACACACACACACACACACACACACAGCCTGTCTTTGGGCCTATTGGAAGGTTAGTCACTAGCCTTAACAGATCCTTATGATGATGTGCTGTTCTAGAGGTGGACTGACTGACTTTTCAGGGGCTTGGGGTTGCCAGGTGCTGCCTTGTTGGGCTGTTGGGCTGCTGGGCTGGGTGGGTTGCCAGGTTGGTGTGGATCAGATTCCCAATTCCCAGGCTGACCACAGCTGTGTAAAAAAAAAAAACCCCAGAAAACTCACACACAAAAAAAACAACAGAAAACTCACACACAGAGCTACGTGTACACACACACACACACACACACACACACACACACACACACACACACACACACACACACACACACAGCTACACCTAAGCTCACACACATACACACACACACATGCACTCACACAAACTCATACACAGAGCTACACGTATGCTCACACACACACACACACACAAACTCACACACAGAGCTACGCGTACATACACACACACACACACACACACAAACTCATACACAGAGCTACACGTATGCTCACACACACACACACACCCTTTTGTAGCCCTCGTGTAATATACAGCAGCTTTGCTTAAAGTCAGGCTCATATTTTCTCATTATAGTCCTCCTCCTCTTCATCTTCCTCCTACCTACCCCTCCTCTTCCTCCTCTTCCTCCTCCTCTCCTGGTGTGTGCTTCCTGAGGTCACCTCATGTTAAAGACAGAGATTCTCTCAAGATGGCTTCATAACTCTGTCCATAACTCTCTTTCTCTCCGTTTCTCTCTCCCTCTCTTTCCCTCTTTCTCTCTGTCTGTCTCAGTTGCTTCTGATCTCTCCATCTTTTTAGGCCTTTGAGAGTTTCTCTCTCTCTCTCTCTTTGTATCCCCCTCTTTTTAACTTTTAATGTGTTTTTCTTTGTGATCTGAAACATGATTTTGTTAATCTCATCTCTCGTGGTTCAGACTAGGAAAGTTAATCCTTAAAAACAAGCAAAAAGTCACTCCCCCCCCCCCCCCCCCACACACACACACACACACACACGCACACACAAAGAGACAAAGGTGCAAGAAATTATTTTTGTTTGTGCTTGAGTTAAGTGAAAGGCACTTAAAGTAATGGAACAGAAGTGTGTGTGTGTGTGTGTGTGTGTGTGTGTGTGTGTTTGTTTGTGGGGGTAGGGGGGTTGTTGTGAAGTTTTGGTAGAGGGTTTTGGCTGCAGGTTTTACTCACACACACACACACACACACACACACACCTCCTTTGTGTGGCGATAGGTTACAGGATGTTGTCCATTAAATATATTAATAGAATCTTCTTTGGCAGCTCACCCTTCCTCTCTCTCCTACTCCTCCTCTCCCCATCCACCTCATCCTCTGCCTCTCCTCCTCTCTCCTCCTTCTGCCCTTCCACTCTTTACTCCACCTCCTATTCTGTCTTTCCTCTTCTTCCTCCACCTCTCCCCATCCTCTTCCTCCTCCTTCTCTCCTGCCCTTCCTCTCTCTCTCTCTCTCCTCCTCCTCTCCTGCCCTTCCTCTCCTTACTCCTCCTCCCCCTGTCTTTCCTCCCTTGACCCCCTTGTCCTCTCCTCATCCTCTGCCTCTCCTCCTCTCTCCTCCTTCTGCCCTTCCACTCTTTACTCCACCTCCTATTCTGTCTATCCTCCTTCTCTTCCTCCACCTCTTCACTTTTCACTCCTCCTCCACCTCCTCTCTCTCTCTCTCTCCTCCTCCTCTCTCCTCCTCCTCCTCTCCCTGTTCTCCTGTTCCACCTCTCATGTACTCCTCTGTCCTCCTCCTCTTTACACCTCCTCCCTTACACTCGTTTTTTCTAACTCTCCTTCTGTTCCCTTCTTCCACAACAACAAGAGAAACTCCGAGCATCTGAAATGCACCAGCTGCTGAAGATCAATACTACTCTATTATTCTCTCCCTCTTTCTCCCTCTTTCTCTCTCTCTCCCTCCTCCCTCTCCCTCTCACTCTCTCTCTCCCTCTCTCTCTCCCTCTCTCTTTCTCTCTCTCTCCCTCCTCCCTCTCCCTCTCACTCTCCCTCTCACTCTCTCTCTCTCTCTTTCTCTCTCTCTCCCTCCTCACTCTCCCTCTCACTCTCCCTCTCACTCTCCCTCTCTCTCTCTCTCTTTCTCTCTCTCTCCCTCCTCACTCTCCCTCTCACTCTCCCTCTCACTCTCCCTCTCACTCTCCCTCTCTCTCTCCCTCTCTCTCTCTCTCTCTCTCCGTCTCTTTTTCTGTAGCTACAAACAGACTTGTAGTGGTGGTGGGGGGGATTGGTCTGAAACGATAGAACCTCTATTTGTGCAGTGCAGCTGACTGGGCAGTCTCTCTTTAAAGTGGAAGGTTATTATTATGGGATAGTTA
>JAPMUY010003450.1:190000-192500 GCA_026901105.3 Galaxias olidus
AAGTTGATTGGACGGCGCTTCACAGTACAGATGGACAATGACCCAAAACATACTGCAAAAGCAACCCAGGAGTTTTTTTAAGCAAAGAAGTGGAATATTCTGCAATGGCCGAGTCAATCACCAGATCTCAACCCAATCGAGCATGCATTTCACTTGCTCAAGACAAAACTTAAGGCAGAAAGACCCACAAACAAGCAACAACTGAAGACCGCTGCAGTAAAGGCCTGGCAAAGCATCACAAAGGAGGAAACCCAGCGTTTGGTGATGTCCATGGGTTCCAGACTTCAGGCAGTCATTGCCTGCAAAGGATTCTCAACAAAATATTGAAAAGTAACATTTTACTTGGGGTTATGTTTATTTGTCCAATTACTTTTGAGCCCCTGAAATGAGGAGCGTTTGTATAAAAATAGCTACAATTCCTACATGTTTAATCATATATTTTGTTCAACCCCTTGAATTAAACCTTAAAGTCTGCACTTCAATTCCGTTGTAGTTGTTTCATTTCAAATCCAATGTGGTGGCATGCAGAACCCAAATCATGAAGATTGTGTCACTGTCCAAATATTTTTGGGCCTAACTGTATATATTATATATCTTGCTCGAATATAATAATTTAATGCATTTCACCTCAGTATTCCTAACATCCTGGCTCTGGCTTTACTCACACACACACACACACACACACACACACACACACACACACACACACACACACACACACACACACACACACACACACACACACACACACACACACACACACACACACACACACACACTCTCACACACACTCTCACACACACACACACACACACACACACACACACACCTCTTTCTCTCACACACACCTATCTTAGCCTAGCATACACTCTCTCTCGCTCGCTCTCATGCACACACACACACGCCTCCATTCCCCCTGCTTTTCTTTGCCATCCCTCCCTCTATCCCTCCTTCCCATCCCTCCCATCCCTCCCTCCCGTCCATCCAGCCATCCATCCATCCATTCATCCATCCATCCACACATCGCTCCCTCCCTTCCTCCCTCCATCCATCCATCCATCCATCCATCCATCCATCCCTCTCTCCCTCCCCCCTCCCTCCCTCTCTCCCTCCATCCATCCCTCCATACATCTCCCTCCCTCCCTCCCCCCTCCCTCCATCCCTCTCTCCCTCCCCCCTCCCTCCATCCCTCTCTCCCTCCCCCCTCCATCCATCCCTCCATCCATCCATACATCACTCTATTACCCCACAGTGTTCGTCTCAAGCTCTGTGCCAATGTTCGGCCCTGAGAGGGAGGGAGGGAGGGAGGGAGGGAGGGACAGAGAGGGAGCGAGGGAGAGAGAGGCCCCAGTGTTGGCATGGCAGCCTGGCATCAGAGGCCGAGCCTGCAGTCCCCCCCCCCCCTGCATTGTGCTGCATGCATATGTGTTTAGTGTTAGTTCATGTTTATGTCAATACAGTGTATGTTTGAGCGTGTGTGTATTTGTGTGTGTGTGTGTCATCATGCTTCCTCCTATGGAGATACTGGATCCCCCTCTTCCTCTCTCTCTCCTCCTCCACCTCTTTATCCATCCTCTCCTCTAATCGCTTCTTTATGCTCCTCTCTTTTCTTCTCTTCACTCTGCTTTTATTCTGCTTCTGTCATTCCTTTAACTCACTCAAGTGCTGTGTGTGTGTGCATGTGTGTGTGTGCATGTGTGTGTGTGTCTGTGTGTGTGTGCGTGCGTGCGTGGGTGGGTGGGTGGGTGGGTGGGTGCGTGCGTGCGTGCGTGCGTGCGTGAGTTTCAGGCTGAAATAGAACCTTTTTGTACATTCTACCGCTCTTTGTCAGTACACATCCACATGTACACACACCGTCACACACACACACACACACACACACACACACACACACACACACAAACACACACAGGAAGCTTTCTTGGAATCCTCAACCAGTTCTTCTTTTTCTCAAGAAGGGTAAAAAACAACACATAAACCTCTCTTCCTCACACACACACACACACACACACACACACACACACACAGACACACACACACCCATTAGGAGAGCTCATTGGTTGGAGTGACTGATGGCTTGGTCCAGCCATGCTGTGGTCCAGATGGTCATTTGGGGTTGACCAGTTGGACTGAAGCCAACTCTCTCTCTGTGTGTGTGTGTGTGTGTGTGTGTGCGCGTGCGCGTGCGCGTGCGCGTGTGTGTGGTGGAAGCAGACCACACGTAATGGACCATAATTTATTTGCATTCCTCACACACACACACACACACACACACACACATCCAGTGAAGAAAGAAAGGTGATAAATATCCCTAATTCTTCTTCTTTCGGTTCTCATGTGTATGTCTACATCTGATTGGCTACTTAGTCCTGCCCACTCCGCTCACTCTTTATTCGGATTGGCTGAAAGTGAAGAGGTGGGTGTTTGACGGGCATCTTGATTGGCTCTTTCAAACAACAGTAACCTTTTGTCCTCCACTCTTAATCCTTCCTCCCCTAGG